>JAXLNO010006136.1:0-50751 GCA_038087875.1 Malacoraja senta | reverse complement strand
CCCACTTTTCAAGAAAGGAGCAAGAGAAAACGGGGAATTACAGACCAGTTAGCCTGACTTCGGTGGTGGGAAAGATGCTGGAGTCAATTATTCGGTGGTGGGAAAGATGCTGGAGTCAATGGGGCATTTGGATAGCAGTAAAATGATTAGTCCAAGTCAACATGGATTCATGAAAGGGAAATCATGCTTGATTAATCTGGAATTTTTTGAGGATGTGACAAGTAAAATGGATGAAGGGGTCCCAGTGGATGTAGTGTAGACTTCCAGAAAGCCTTTGATATGGTCCCGCACGGGAGACTGGTGAGTAAAATTAGAGCACATGGTATTGGGGGTAGGGTGTTGACGTGGATAGAAAATTGGTTGGCAGACAGGAAGCAAAGAGTAGGAGTGAATGGGGTCCTTTTCAGAATGGCAGGCAGTGGCGAGGTGAAGTGCTGCAAGGCTCGGTGTTGGGACCGCAAGTGTTTACCATGTATATTAATGATTTGGAAGAGGGAATTAGGAGCAACACTAGCAAGTTTGTGGATGACACAAAGCTGAGTGGCATTGTGAACTGTGAAGAGGATGTTAGGAAGTTGCAGGGTGACCTGGACAGGTTGAGTGAGTGGGCAGATGCGTGGCAGATGCAGTATAATATAGATACATGTGAGGTTATCCACTTTGGTGGCAAAAACAAGGGGGCAGATTATTATCTCAATGGGGTTAGGTTAGTTAAGGGGGAGGTACAGCGAGACCTGGGTGTCCTTGTACACCGGTTATTTCCACATAACTGGACTCCATCCTATCCGCCCTGGTCAAATCCCTCCCTACCTATGTCCAAGACACCTCACACGCTCTTCATCTCCTCCATGACTTCCGTTTTCCAGCCCCCATTCCCTCATCTTCACTATCTGCAGTTGTATAGGGCTCTGGTAAGACCACAATCTGGAGTATTGCGTACAGTTTTTGGTCTCCTATTTTGAGGAAGGACATCCTTGTGATAAGGGGAGAAGGCAGGCACGGGTTATTGATTGGGGACGATCAGCCATGATCGCAATGAATGGCGGTGCTGGCTTGAAGGACCGAATGGCCTCCTCCTGCACCTATTTGCTATGTTTTTCTATGTCTATCTTATTGAAACATATAAGATTGTTAAGGGTTTGGACACGCTAGAGGTAGGAAACATGTTCCCGATGTTGGGGGAGTCCAGAACCAGGGACCACAGTTTAAGAATGTGTGTGAGTGATTGGTGGTGGTCGGAGGGGCCGTAGGCGCAAATTAGCAGCCACGCTTCCGTCAGTCTGCCCCAGGGCAGCTGTGGCTACAGAAGTAGCTTACCACCACCGAGTGTGACTGAGGATGTGAATGAATAATGCGATGTAAAGCGCCTTGGGTATTAGAAAGGCGCTATATAAATCCAATCCATTATTATTATTATTATAAGGATAAGGGGTAAGCCATTTGGAACGGAGATGAGGAAACACTTTCTCACAGAGAGTTGTGAGTGTGGAATTCTCTGCCTCAGAGGACGGTGGAGGCCGGTTGTCTGGATACTTTCAAGAGCAAGCTAGATAGGGCTCTTAAAGATAGCGGAGTCAGGGGATATGGGGAGGAAGGCAGGAACGGGGTACTGATTGGGGATGATCAGCCATGATCACATTGAATGGCTCGAAGGGCTGAATGGCCTACTCCTGCACCTATTGTCTGTTGACCAGCTGAGTTACTGCAGCACTTGGTGTTAGAGTCATACAGTGTAGATACAGGCCCTTCGGCCCAACTGGCCCACACCAACCAACATGTCCCAGCTACACTAGTCTAACCTGTCTGCGTTTGGTACATATCCCTCCAAACTTTTACTATCCATGTAACTATCTAAGTGTTTCTTAAACGTTGGGATAGCCCCAGCCTCAACTACCTCCTCTGGCAGCTTGTTCCATACACCCACCACCCTTTGTGTGAAAAAGTTACCTCTCAGATTCCTATTAAATCTTTTTCCTTTCACCTTGAACCCATGTCCTCTGGTCCTCGATTCCCACACTCTGGGCAAGAGTTTCTGTGCATCTAATTAAATTGTGTTCGATAAAAGATTCCGGCATCTGCAGTTTCTTGTGTCTCCTTCACCTATATCCTCCTGTCACTTCTGAATAAGGGTCTCAACCTGAAACGTCACCCAGTCCAAAGAAGGGACTGTTTAGATAGACACAAAATGCTGGAAGGGAATGGGTAATGTTTCGGGTCAAGACCCCTCTTCAGTCTCGACCCGAAACGTCACCCATTCCTTCTCTCCAGAGATGCTGCCTGTCCCCGCTGAGTTACTCCAGCATTTGCATCCTTTTTGGAAAACCAGCATCTGCAGTTCCTTGTTTTTTACCCATTCTGGTTAACCATCTCGTCACCTTCCCCAAAGCCTCCACATCAGTCCTGTAATGGAGTGACCAGAACTGTATGCAATACTCAAATGCTACCTGACCAATGTCCCTTAATGCTGTCTAACTGTTTCTTAAACGTTGGGATAGTCCCAGCCTCAACTACCTCCTCTGGCAGCTGAAAAAGTTACCTCTCCGATTCCTATTACATATTTTCCCCTTCACCTTGAACCCATGTCCTATGGTCGTCGATTCCCACAATCTGGGCAAGAGATTCTGTGCATCTAATTAAATTGTGTTCTATGCAAGATTCCAGCATCTGCAGTTTCTTGTGTGTCCTTCACCTATATCCACCTATCACTTGTGAAGAAGGGTCTCAACCTGAAACGTCACCCATTCCTTCTCTCTAGAGATGCTGCCTGTCCCGCTGAGTTACTCCAGCATTTTGTGTCCACCTATCACTTGCCAGGCTTTGTCCAGCCCCCATCTCTCTTTTCCAGATTCCTCCTCCCACCCTCTCCAATCAGTCTGAAGAAGGGTTCAGACTCAAAATGTCATCTGTCCATTCACTCTAAAACGATGGAGGAACTCAGTGGGTCAGGCCGCATCTGTAGAGGGAAGGGAATCTAAGGCGACCACTCCCACCTCTCCTTTCCAACTTTCTCCACCCCCCACACCAAGCAGTCTGAAGAAGGGTCCTGAGCTAGAATGTTGCCCTGTCCATGCTCTCTAGAGGTGCAAGTTACTCGAGGAGATTGTGTCTCTTTTTGTACACGAGCATCTGCTGTTCCTTGTATCTAGACCAGGCGTGCATTTCACCCTACACTTGCGCTCGGTCCGCCAAGGCCTGCTGGATCTCCCGGTTGCCGACCATTTTACCTCCCCTTTCCACTCCCACACTGATCATTCAGTCCTGGGCCTCCTCCATTGCCAGAGTGACCACGCAAACTGGAGGAAGAGCACCTCACTGCTTAAAGCCCAATAACATGAACATTGAATTCTCCAAATTAAGGAAACACCCCCCCCCTCCTAATCAGGTCCTGGAGTCTGTCCCCGACCCCATCTCTTTTTTCCAGCTTTCTTCACCGACTCCCATCAGCCCAAAGAAAGATCCAGACCTGACACGTTGCCTATCCATTACCCTCCAAAGTGCCGGTAGAAACTCAGCAGGTCAGCCATCCGTGCTGGGAAACAGATGGAGGTGTTCTTAATATAAGCCCTCCTTGGCCCCTGTCGAGAATGCGGTTCCATTCTTTGGATGGGATGCAAGGTTCCGAGCTGATCAGTCATCGACAGCCCCCCCTCCCCCCCCCCCCCCACTCGTGGCCCATCTCTTCGTCATTCCGCTGTCATCTCGCTGGCGAAAGGCGTCAGGATTAATCCGGAGTCACCGCTTCCCGTCCACCGGCCATTCCCCCTCAACTCCGAACGGTGGGATCTCGCTCTCCGCCCGTGGACGTCCGCAAGACTCTGGCTGCGGTAAACAAGGACTTTGGCTCGTTAACCCGCTGGAGCCAAGTTGTATTCCAATGAAATAAATGTATTTTCAATGAAATAAATGTCTATTCCATGAAATAAATGTCTTTCCAATGAAATAAGCCGAGCTGGGATTGAGGCATGGAAGGGTGAGCTTGGAAGGCTGAGCTGGCCTCCCCACAATAAAGCACAATAAATTATATACAAAAGCACAATACATGGTTTAAGATCAAGAACGGGTGCTGTGGGCAGAGAGAGAGCGTGTGAGAGAGAGAGAGAGACTGCGCACCCACACCGGCGAGCGCCCCTTCACCTGCTCCCACTGCAGCAAGCGTTTTCAAGAGCACACGGGGACTGGGAGCACCAGCGGATACACACCGAGAGTGACCCTTTGTGTGCGCTGAGTGTGGCAAGGGTTTCACCCGCATGTCCAGCCTGTGGCAGCACCGGCCGTGAGCGTCCCCTCCCCTGCCCGTCAATAGACAATAGGTGCAGGAGGCCATTCAGCCCTTCGTGCCAGCGCCGCCATTCACTGTGATCATGGCTGATCATCCACAATTAGTACCCCGTTCCTGCCCTCTCACCACATCCCCTGACTCCCGCTATCTTTAAGAGCTCTATCTAACTCTCTCTTTTGAAAGAATCCAGAGAATTGGCCTCCACTGCCTTCCACAGATTCACAGCTCACTGGGTGAACAAGTATTTCCTCAACTCCGTTCTAAATGGCCTACCCCTTATTCTTAAACCGTGGCCTCTGGTTCTGGACTTCCCCCAACATCGGGAACATGTTTCCTGCAACTTGTGTGTCCAATCCATTAATAATCTTATATTTCAATAAGATATCCTCTCATCCTTCTAAATTCTGGTGTATACAGCCCAGTCGCTCCATTCTTTCAACATATGACAGTCCCGCCTTCCCGGGAATTAACCTTGTGAACCTACACTGCACTTCCTCAATAGCAAGAATGTCCTTCCTCAAATTTGGAGACCACAACTGCACACAATACTCCAGTGTGGTCTCACCAGGGGCCTGTACAACTGCAGAAGGACCTCTTATCTCCTATACTCCTCTTATGAAGGCCAGCATGCCATTAGCTTTCTTCACTGCCTGCTGTATCTGCATGCTAACTTTCAATGACTGATGTCCTGTGGTAAGGGCTTCACCCGCATTGACCACCTGCTGGAGCACCGGCAAGTCCATACTGGCCAGCGCCCCTTCACCTGCCCTCTCTGTGACAAGGCCTTTGCCCGCTCCTCCAGCCTGCTGGCACACCGCCACGTGGATAGGCACTGTTTAGGTAGACACAAAATGCTGGAAGAAATGGGTCACGTTTCAGGTCGAGACCCTTATTTCAGTCTCGACCCAAAACGTCACCCATTCCACGAGATGCTGCCTGTCCCGCTGAGTTACCCCAGCATATTGTGTTTCTTTCTTGTAAACAAGCATCTGCAGTTCCTTGTTTTTTAAACCATTCTGGTTAACCATCTCTGCACCTTCCCAAAGACTCCACATCAGTCCTGTAAAACAGTGACCAGAACTGTATACAACACTCCAAATGCTACCTGACCAATAAAGCTGCACATATACATTCCTCTCCTTATCTCACACCCTTTTATCTCCTTATTTTCTCTCGCATCTGTCACTTACTCCACTCACCTGCCAATCATCCCCTCATCTGTTAACATCGTGTCAGTCTGAAGAAGGGTCCCGACGGCAGCACTCGACCCGTTGGGGGCTAGGATGCACGGGAGGAAGGCTGAGTTTGGATTGAGGCTTGGAAGGCTGAGCTCGCCTCCCCTGCCCCGACCCGCACCCGGTCCACCACGGGGGGGGGGGAGCGTGCAAAACTCCACATGGCCAGCGTCGGTAGTCGCCCCTGCCCGTAGACAGGCCCTTCAGCCCCTCTGGTCCATGCTACCCCGGGCTTTCTGCAACACAATCTTGCACTGTTCTGCACTGGATATTGCATTTTATTGCGTTTGTCATCACCGTATGTACACTGTTTGCTCTGGCGGCTGCGTGTGAACGGGGGATTTCATCACCTCCCGGTCGATGTGCAGAACAACAAAATAATGAAGCATCTGGAAACACAGTTCTCCTGGGTTGCTGCAGGCTGTAGCATCAAACTACTGCCCTATTGAGCCCGTCAGTCCCACAGCACAGAAACACACAGCCATGCCTATTGAAGCTAGTCCCACATGCCCGCGTCTGGCCCCTAACCCTCTCTGCCTTTCCCATCCATGCCTTTATAAAGATATGGAATTTCTTTAGCCGGAGGGTGGTGAATCTGAGGAATACATTGCCACAGATGGCAGTGGAGGCCAAGTCACCAGGTATTTTCTGGATTTTAGAGATACTGTGCGAAAATAGGCCCTTCAGCCCATGGAGTCCTCGCTGACCAGTGATCAAACCGTTCACTAGCTCCATCCTACACTCATTAGGGACACATTTACAGAAGCCAATTAATCTACAAACCTGTACGTCTATGGAATGCAGGATGAAACCGTAGCACCCGGCTAAAACCCACGCAGGTCACGGGGAGAACGTACAAATTCCCTACAGACAGCACCCGTAGTCAGGATAAAACCACGGGTCAAAGGGTTGAGACCCTTCTTCAGAAGTGATAGGTGGATACAGGTGATGGAGACACAAGAAACTGCAGATGCTGGAATCTTGCATACAACACAATTTAGTTAGATGCACAGAATCTCTTGCCCAGAGTGGGGGAATCGAGGACCAGGGTCCTCTGGGGCTGTGAGACAGTAACTCTACCGCTGCACCACCGTGCCACGCCTTTTAAAGCAGAGATTGTCAGGTTCCTGATTAGTACGGGTGTCAGGGGTTATGGGGAGAAGGCAGGAGAATGGAGTTCAGAGGGAAAGATAGATCAGTCATGATTGAATGGTGGTTCAGATTCGATGGGCCGAATGGCCTAATCATATCATACTTTATTAGACGAGTCGGTTTTGCAACATACGAGGAATTTGATTTGCCATACAGTCATACGAATAAAAAGCAAACAAGACACACAAAATACATTTTAACATAAACATCCACCACAGTGACCCCTCCACATTCCTCACTGTGATGGAAGGCTGGAAAAAAAAGTTCAAACTATTCCCTTCTTTGTTCTCCCGCGGTCGGGACACTTGAACCTTCTGTTGTCGGGGCGATATTGGCTCCCGTGGGCCGGTGGTCGGACCCTCCATGTCGGGGCGATCAAGCACCCGTATTGGGATCTCAGCTCCCCCGCGCTGGGCGATCGGACCCCGCGTCGAGTCTAGTTGAACCGCCAGTGACTTGGAACTTCCCGACATCCGGTCTCTACCCGAGACTGCGAGCTCCTCGGTGTTGAAATCCGCAGGTCGTGGTTGGAGCGTTGATCCCAGGTAAGGGATCGCAGGCTCTGATGGTAAGTCCACGGCCCCGCGGTGGGGATCCAAGTCAGTCTCGAGCAAGGCCGCCAGCTCCATGGTGTTAGGCCGCAGAGTGACCGGAGATACGATCCCGAAAAAAAATCACATCTCCTGCAAGGTAAGAGATTGAAAAAAACTTTCCCAGCCCCACCCCCCACATAAAACAAACCAGAGAACATTAACACAAACTTGTTAAAACATACTAAAAATAACACAGAATAGACAAAAAGACAGACAGACCGTTGGTGAGGCTGCAATCGCTGACGGCCCCCACTCGGTGGAATTCTGCTGCAGTGACTTATGAAGCTGTCCAAACACCTTTTAAAGATTGTGATTGTATCTGCCTCCCTACACCTCCTCCGGCAGCTCGTTCCACATGCCCACCACCCTCTGGTTTTTTGTTGTGTGCTATCCAGTCAGCGCAAAGACTATACATCATTACAATCGAGCCATCCACAGATACATAATTTTGGGTATAATGTTTAATGCAAGTACATGGATAGGTGAGGTTTCGGGTCGGGACCCTTCTACAGTCTGTTGTAGTTGGGGAAGGAAGCTGGAAGGGAGTTGAGGGTGGGCCAAAGCCTCACTTGCATCTACTCCAACCTCATCTACTGTACCGTTGATCAAGATCTTATACATCGGCGAGACCAAACGCCCGCCTGAACCAACCTGATCTCCCGGTTGCTGGACAATTAATCAGATCAGAATGCTTTATTGTCATTGCATGTGTCACTTACAACGAGACTACTGTGTCTCTCCATTTAAAAGAACTTCAAACATTCACATACACATACTTTTTTACACTCCCTCCCTCCCCAAACCCACCCATGGATTCACATTTACATAAATTAACACTGTCTCCCACCCTCCCTCCTTCCCCATAACCCACTCCCGAGACAGAGTTCAGTTCCAAGATTGCTGATGGGTAAAAGCTGTTCTTGAGTCTGGCAGTACGTGACTTTAGCGACCTGTACCTTTTTCCTGAGGGCAGCAGTGTGAAAAGGTGGTGACAAGGATGTGTAATGTCTTTCATTTCACGATATTACAGGTCCTGCTGCGGCATCTGGAGTGGTAAATTTCCTCCAGAGGGGGCAGGGAGAGTCCAATGATACCCTGGGCAGTTTTTATCACCCTCTGGAGAGCTGCTCTGTCAGCTGCTGAACAGTTCCCAAACCAGGCAGGTATGCAGTAAGTCAGTATGCTTTCTACCGAACAGCGGTAAAAAGACTCCCAGCAGTTTAGCAGACAGTTGGGCCTTCCTCAGTGTTCTGAGGAAGTTAAAGTCTCTGTTGCGCCTTTTTTACAACTACAGCAGAGTTCACAGACCATTTAAGATCCTCACCAGCGCCGGCCCTAGGGTTTGCTGGCGCCCCGGGCAAGCTGAACTTCGGCGCCATTACAAGTATAATTTTTTTTAATTTTCACAAGGAGAAAAAACTGAAAATGTAGAATAAAGAGTTTATTACAATATTACAAAATCGAGGCATTCAAATCTGTACAGAATCTGAACAAACTGAGAAGCATACTATATTCCGTAAGTTCACGATGATAAAAACTGTAGCTGTAACGAATTTTCTCCTAATAAAAAAGTATGAACAAATGACCAGATGCTGGAAAACATTTATTATCCTACCTAAAACATTTTTTTCTAGCCTTTAGATCTGCAAATCTTTTCATGCACTTTCTATATCTATCTTCTTTACAAGATCATTTTCTATTGACAAAATTGCCAAAGAATTTAATCTGTCTTGAGTCATGGACGACCGTAAGTATGTCTTTATAAGCTTTAGTTTACTAAAGCTTCTCTCTCCGGTGGCCACAGTAATAGGTATTGTAAGCATTATTCTTAATGCAACCCACAGATTTGGCATGACATCCTGTAACTTATTAGTGTTTATGAACCTAACGGCTTCTATTGGAAGCTTTACATCTTCAGGAAATAATTATTTTGCATATCCAGTTCCGTCAAGAGATCACATCCTTGTAAGAGGTCCAAAAACGTAGACCACGTCTTTTGGGAATTGGTCTGCTTTATCTGCTAATAGTAATAGTAATTTAAAAAAATAAATAAATAAAGAATAGTATCATAAATAAACTGGTAATGGGAGGTAAAACTATAAAAACAGACTTGGTCGGTGGTTCCCTTTCTGCGATTGTTCCTACTTTCTTTTTCTTTCTTTTCTAGGATCTACTTTCTTACTTTACTTCCTTCTCTAACTTCTTTTCTAAGGGGCTTTCTTTTCACAACACTCTCTTGCACTTCACGACTCTTGCGCACTTTCTTTACTTTTCTTACTTCTATCTTTCTTTTAATGCTCAAAAAAATGAAGCGGTATGAAAAATGTATTAAGATATAAGTGTTGTGTATTACTGTAACTTACCGTATTTCTAATAAAAAAAAATTTAAAAAAAGAAAAGAAAATTGGTTGGCAGACAGGAAACAAAGAGTAGGGATAACTGGTCCCTTTCAAAATGGCAGGCAGTGACTAGTGGGATACCGCAAGGCTCAGTGCTGGGACTGCAGCTATTTACTATATGCATTCATGATTCAGATGAAGGGATTAAAAGTAACATTAGCAAATTTACAGATGACAGAAAGCTGGGTGGCAGTGTGAACTGTGAGGAGGATGCTATGAGAATGCAGGGTGGACTTGGACAGGTTGGGTGAGTGGGCAGATGCATGGCAGATGCAGTTTAATGTGGATAAATGTGAGGTTATCCACTTTGGTGGCAAAAACAGGAAGGCAGATTATTATCTAAATGGTATCAAGATGGGAAAAGGGGAAGTACAATGGGATCTGGGGGTCCTTGTTCATCAGTCAATGAAAGTAAGCATGCAGGTACAGCAGGCAGTGAAGAAAGCGAATGGCATGCTGGCCTTCATAACAAGAGTAGTTGAGTATCAAGTGTCTAACACATGGCTGCCTGCGCCCGCTGCCTGAACGGAAGATAGTTACAAATGCTTGAACAATCACCATCCCCCTGCCCCTCGCTCTTCCCCCACTGGCCTGCAAACCCATTCCATTTCCATCATTTCTCCAGTTTCTTTGAGAAGTTCACCGGATCTGCTTCCTTCTCTGTTTCAGAGCAAATGTGACCAAAAACCAAGAAACCCAAAGGCAGCGCTGGTTGTTTCCAATCACTGTAGAGTTTAGGTACAGCGCAGAAACAAGCCTTCGACCCACCGACCAGCAATCCCTGCACATTAACTCTACCCTACACACACTAGGGACAATTTTACATTTATACAAAGCCAATTAACCAACAAGTCTGTATGTCTTTGGAGCTTGGGAGGAAACGGAAGATCTCGGAGAAAACCCTCGAGGAGAACATACAAACTCTGTAAATACAGCACCTGTAGTCGGGATCGAACTCTGGTCTCTGATGCCGCAAGTGCTGTAAGGCAGCAACTCTACACTGCGCCACCGTGCCACACTTTTAAACCTGCACCGTCAACACAGTGACCTTGTCATCCTGACACGACTTCTCCACACTCACTATCCTTTGTGATTTTACACGTCTCCCCCAACCCCTCCTACTCACCCCCACCAGCCTGCCCAAATGGCTTGTGTGGGAAGGAACTGCAGATGCTGCTTTACACCAAATATGGACACAAAATGCTAGAGAAACTCAGCGGGACAGGCATCATCGCTGGAGCGAAGGAATGGGTGACGTTTCCTGTCCACATCCTTCTTCAGACTGATGTCAGGGGAGTGGGAGATATCCTTATCTATAAACTTATAGATTTCCTTGTCTACACACTTCCTTATCTATCAGCTCCAAATGGCACCCTGTCGGCTTCAGGTGCCATCGACTCCGCTGGGAAACCGGCCGTTCCACCCGCTCCGAGGACTCTCCCGACGGCCAGGAACATCGGGCCTCCGTAGAGGCAACTGTGGCGGCCTCGATGGGCCTGACTCTGGGGAGAACTGGGTTTGGGGACTGGACATTGTGCCTTCCCCCACAGTGGTGGTCATTGTGGGGGGATGATTTTGTGTGCTGTGCCTGTGCCTGTGCCTGTTAGTCCATGTACAATATGGCGGTCGGAGGGGAGAGTGGACGCTGGCGCGAATTGGTCGCCGCTGCTCTCTCATCAAATTGTGTTTCTTATTTTCTTTTGGTGCTTTTGAAATTGAATTCTGTCCTTGATTTGTGTACTGTGGTGTTTTCTTATTTAATTTATTCCGATTATGTGTTTTCTGTTTTGTTGTGATTCTATGCATTGTAAGGTGTCCTTGGGTTTTAGAAAGGCGCCAGTAAATAAAATGATTATTATTATTATTATTATTATGTACCTCCCACTCCCGATATCTGTCTGAAGAAGCATCTAGACCAGAAACGTCACCCATTCCTTCTCTCCAGAGATGCTGCCTGTCCTGTTGAGTTACTCCAGCAATTTGCATCTATCTAAGACAATACAGGGACCAGACAATCCAACTGGAACCAAGTGAAGCTTTACAGCCCCCACCTGACTGTGAGCCCATAAACAAGGCTTCCTCAACAGTCCAAAATGCCTGTCCCACGTACGCAATTTTTTTCGACGACTGCCGGCACCAGTCATAGTTCAACGTCAACACGTTGAAAATCCAGCGGCGACTAGGAAAAGGTAGGACTCTTTGGACGACTATTCACGACCATACATGCGTCACATGTCGACGGGTCTGGAGCCATGGGAGGGAGAGGCTGAGGCTGCGGTCTGGGGGAGGGAGAGGACGAGGCTGCGGCCTAGTCCTTGCCCCAGGTCCCGCTCCTCTCCCTGTGGGCCCGGAGCAGCAGCCTCCGGACCCCACACCGGCTCGAACCCCAGCCCAGGGCTAGGAACCGCGTTCAGGGCCCAGTCCGTGTCTGTGTCCGCTCCCCAGCGCCCTGCTACAGCCCCGAGGCACGGCCCACACCAGGTATCTTCACCTTCCTTCTTCTTTCCCCTCTCCTCCTCCCTCAATCACCTCTCCCTCCCTCAGTCACTCCCTTCCTCCCTCCATAACCCCTCTCCTTGCCTGCCTGCTCCCCCACTCCTCACCTCTACCCTATCCCACCCCAACCGCACACGATGTTTAATGTCAATGAGATTCGGATTCCCTGTGTAACGTGAATGAAAACGGAAGAATTTGAATGAAACTGATTTTGTTTAGAATTTTATGTCCATGAGATTCAGGATTCCATCATGATGCCATTGACAGGCAGGGCAAGTGGAAGCGGCTTTAAAAGTAGTTTTTGTAAAGTTACAAATGTCAATAACTTGTACAATATTTCTTTAAAGTGTGCGGTTAGTTCATTCAGCGGTGAAGTGCCCCTGGGCTCTGAGGACGCTGACGTGGGTCGGTGTTTAAGGTGAGGCAGTCAAGGGGGTGAGGCTGGTAGCCGCCACCGTCCGCAGGGCCCCCGGCGCCGGGAGGAGCGGTCACCTGTGCGGGGCCAGGGAGACAGACAGACAGACCGAGTGATGGTCCCTGCAGGGTCCGAGCAGCAGAAGCTTCGCCGCGGCGCCGGGAACAAGGAGCGGGAGCGTGGCCACTTCACCCACTCCCCTTCTGGTCGCCACCTGTCCCCGCCAAACCTAGAGTACAGTATAGTATAGTAGATGATGGTAGATGAGGGTAGGGTACAGTAGGGTAGGGTATAGCTGAGCTAAGCAGAGCAGAGCAGACACCAGACACGATCTCCTCCAACGCCGTCTGTCTGTGTCTATGTCCCGCTGCCCATTGGCTGCATCGTTCAAAATGCTACATTCTAGAGTGTTAGTTTGTGTCGCGGCTCCAACCCCCAGGGGGGTGGGGACAGGAACCATGACAACTGCGGCACCACCACCCCCACGCTCCAACCGGCACCACCCTCACCTCCACTCCCTGATCCCCACCTCCACACAATAGCCTCACTCTGACTATAAAAGATGAAACAGAGGCACATTTGGATAGCAGTAGCAGGATCGGTCCGAGTTCTTTGAGGATGTAACTAGGAAAATGGACAAGGGAGAGCTAGTGGATGTAGTGTACCTGGACTTTCAGAAAGCATTTGATAAAGTCCCACATAGGAGATTGGTAGGCAAAATTAGAGCGCATGGTATTGGGGGTAGGGTACTGACATGGATAGAAAATTGGTTGGCAGACAGGAAACAAAGAGTAGGGATAACTGGTCCCTTTCAGAATGGCAGGCAGTGACTAGTGGGATACCGCAAGGCTCAGTGCTGGGACTGCAGCTATTTACTATATGCATTCATGATTCAGATGAAGGGATTAAAAGTAACATTAGCAAATTTACAGATGACAGAAAGCTGAGTGGCAGTGTGAACTGTGAGGAGGATGCTATGAGAACGCAGGGTGGACTTGGACAGGTTGGGTGAGTAGGCAGATGCATGGCAGATGCAGTTTAATGCGGATAAATGAGAGGTTATCCACTTTGGTAGCAAAAACAGGAAGGAAGATTATTATCTAAATGGTACACAAAAATGCTGGAAAAACTCAGTGGGTGCAGCAGCATCTATGGAGCGAAGGAGATAGGCAACGTTTCTGGCCGAAACCGTTCTTCAGACTGATAGGGGGTGGGAGGAGGCGGGGAGAAGTAAGGAAACAGGAGGACGATGAGCCCGAGGGTTTCTTCATATGAAAGTCCTGACATACCAGGAATCAGTCTGGTGAACCTTCTCTGTACTCCCTCTATGGCAAGAATGTCTTTCCTCAGATTTGGAGACCAAAACTGTACGCAATACTCCAGGTGTGGTCTCACCAAGACCCTGTACAACTGCAGTAGAACCTCCCTGTTCCTATACTCAAATCCTTTTGCTATGAATGCTAACATACCATTCGATGGATAGGTGACGTTTCACAGAGTGCTGGAGTAACTTTCTTTACTTTTCTTATTTCTATCTTTCTTTTAAAGCTCAAAAAAATGAAGCGGTATAAAAAATGTATTAAGATATAAGTGTTGTGTATTACTGTAATTTACCGTATTTCTAATAAATAAAATTAAAAAAAAAAAAAAAAAAAAAAAAAAAAAAAGAGATCACATCCATTAATATCACTATTTTCTTGGTACCTTAACTTATCCTCCAAACCTTGACATGCTACTTTGAGTTTATTTTTATCTGGCATATCTTTTAGGTTATTTAAAAATCCCCATGTGTTATTGAAACTTTGTAACTGTTCAAATCTCTCTGATAAAGAATTAATAGCTCTGTCGAGTATTACATTGAACACATGATTTTTAAATCTTTTTTCTGGTTCATCTGCATTTGGAACCTCGTCAATGCACTCATATTCAAACAGCCTCCTTTTTCTGCTTATTCTTTTACTTCTAAAAATGGGCTCTACATCTAATTCTGTAACTAATTATTTTGCTGACTCTAGTGCTTTTTCATATCCATTTGCACGATAATCAATTAAGTAATCAGTGACACTATTCATTAATGAAACTGCGGTAGACAGTTCCACAGAGGTGTTCTGCATAGTTTTGCTGACAACATTTACTCTGCCTAAGACATCATACCAGACATTCATAATCACTAGAAAACTTTAATCTTCTATTTGTGTTACAAGAGTCTCTGCTTCATGTCGCATTGCAGGATCAGAAGCAGGCATTTCTGAAAGTTCATAAAGAGCTTCTCGGATTCCTATAATTTCATATTTAATGGCTTTGACACATTCTAATCTGCACTCCCATCTAGTCTCGCATAAAGGTTTTGCAGTGAGACATTTAACATGTTTTTTCAGTGCATGCCATCGCCAAGGAGAGGCAGAAAACAAAACATATATGCGCTGGACAGTACCAAAAAATGAAGTGGATTCCCGGCAACTTGTTGCACTGTCACCAACCACTAAGTTCAGGTTATGACATCCACATGGCATATAAAACGCCTGTGGATTCTCTTGAAAGCTAGATAGGGCTCTAATTGGTCGCATCATGGCCTGGTTCGGCAACTTGAGCGTCCAGGGGTGGAAAAGACTGCAAAAAGTTGTAAACACTGCCCAGTCCATCACTGGATCTGACCTCCCCACCATCGACGGGAGTTATCGGAGTCGCTGCCTCAAAAAGGCAGCCAGCATCATCAGAGACCCACACCATCCTGGCCACACATCCATTTCACCACTGCCATTGGGAAGAAGGTACAGGAGCCTGAAAACTGTAACTTCCAGGTTCAGGAACAGCTTCTTCCCTTCAGCACAACAAATAAGCTTTGAACTACAACAGACTATTATTATTGCACTATAATTGTTTGTTTTTTGAGCATGCGTGTATGTGTATATATACACACTGAACTTTTTCTTCCTCACGTTAATGTACTATGTTTATATATTCTGTTGTGCTGCAGCAAATAAGAATTTCATTGTTCTGTCTGGGACATATGACAATAAAACTCTCTTGACGGGCACGGTGGACCCACCTTGATTATCGCTTTAAATTGTAAGAGGACGCCTCTCGCAGGCTTCAGTGCAGCGTTTGCAGTGCCGACATCAGGCTCCGGACAAGATCCGGGGCGCAGTTTGTGGGTGCGCTGGGAGCTGCGGGAACCTGACCGGTTTCCTGTGCCGGGAGCAGTAGGGCAGGTGGAGGCTACTCCCTCTCGCTGCCACAGCGAGGCGGCCCAGGGCGCCGAGTAGAAAGGGGAACAGGAAGCTTGGGGGTCGAGGAAAGGACATAACCTGTTTCCGAGCTGAGCGCCAAGGAGGGTAAAGGCAACGCGATCCGACCGCCCACCCCCCCCCCCGCTTGGTTTTCTGACTCCTCAAAACCCGGGAGAGCAACTCCGTCCATTCAAGCATGGATGGTCTGTGCAGAGAATGGAGGGAGGTGCGAGTTCAGGAAGGCAGGAGGACGCACTCCTTGATGGCGCCCCCTAGCACATGGCGCCCCGGGCGACTGCCCAAGTTGCCCGTACCTTGAGCCGGCCCTGATCCTCACTGATGTTGATCCCCAGAAATTTAAAACTAGGCACCCTCTCCACCTCCTCGCCCCCTATCTCCAGTGGCCTGAGCTCCGCTCTATGTCGCCTTTATTAGAAACGGGTGTCAGGGGTTATGGGGAGAAGGCAGGAGAATGGGGTTAGGAGGGAGCGATAGATCAGTCATGATCGAATGGCGGTCTAGACTCGATGGGACAAATGGCCTGTCTGTTCCTACTTGTGGGATAGTCTAGGACTAGTGGTCATAGCCTCAGAATTAAAGGAGGTTCTTTCAGGAATGAGATGAGATGGGATTTCTTTAGTCAGAGGGAGGTGAATCTGTGGAATTCTTTGGCACAGACAAGTCAAGTCGACTTTATTTGTCACATACACATACAAGATGTGCAGTGAAATGAAAGTGGCTTTGCCTGCGGATTGTGCAAAAACAACAGAACACAGAACAGAACAGAACAGAACCAGTATTTACATTTTAGAATCTTTTTTTAAAAAAAGACACAACAGTAAATTAGTCCCTGGTGAGATAAGAGTTTACAGTCCTGATGGCCTGTGGGAAGAAACTCCGTCTCATCCTCTCTGTTTTCACAGCGTGACAGCGGAGACCCTTGCCTGACCGTAGCAGCTGGAACAGTCCGTTGCTGGGGTGGTAGGGGTCCTTCATGATCTTGTTCGCTCTGGATCTGCATCTCCTGGTGTATAGGTCCTGCAGGGAGGTGAGTGTAGTTCCCAAAGTGTGTTCGGCCGAACGCACTACTCTTTACAGAGCCTTCCTGTCCAGGGCAAAGCTGTTACCAAACCAGATTGAGATGTTGCCAGACAAGGTGCTTTCTACAGCCCCAGAGTAGAAGCACTGAAGGATCCTCAGAGAGACTCTGAATTTACTCAGCTGCCTGAGGTGGTAAAGGCGCTGCCTTGCCTTACTCACTAGTGCGGCAGTGTGTGTTGTCCATGTCAGATCCTCTGTGATGTGGACTCCCAGGTATTTAAAGCAGCTCACCCTATCCACAGTAGCCCCATTTATCCCCAGTGGTGTGTACGTCCTCGGATGTTAAGCCCTTCTAAGGTTCACAATCAGCTCCTTAGTTTTAGTGACATTCAAGAGGAGGCTGTTGTCCTGACACGAGTGACAGATCAGCCACCTCCTCCCAGTAGGCCTTCTCATCGTTATCGGTGAATAGGCCCAACACCACACTGTCATCAGCAAACTTGATGATGGAGTTGGAGCTGAACCTGGCCACAGTCATGTGTGTACAGGGAGTACAGTAGGGGGGTGAGAACACAACCCTGGGGGGATCCTGTGTTCACGGTGAGGGGGTTGGAGGTATGTCTCCCCATCTTGACCATCTGGGGCCTGGCGGTGAGAAAGGCCAGGACCCAGGGACACAGGGGAGTGTTCAGCCCCAGTTCCAGCAGCTTCTCAGCGAGTCTGGTGGAGCCTATGGTATTGAAACCTGAACTGAAATCAATGAACAGCATCCTCACATAGACGGCGGTGGAGGCCAAGTCAGTGGATAAGGCAGAGATTTAGGTTGTCTCCGAAATTTATGTTGAGGTCGGAGTTGATCGGGACTTTTTTACTGACTCTGATTCCACAGCCTGGAAACAGTATCAATGGAGAGAAGGAATAGGCGACGTTTCGGAGCGAGACTTTCTTCACACTGATGTTGGGGGGGGGAGGGAAGAAAGGAAGAGACGGTGACAGTAGGATGTCGGATGTATTTCCGACATCTCCCTACCATTTCTAGATCTCACCATCTCCATCGCAGGCAACAGACTACTGACCGACATCCACTCTAAAACCCACTGACTCCCACAGCTATCTTGACTACACTTCTTCCCACCCTGCTTCCTGTAAGGACTATCCCCTACTCCCAATTCCTCCGTCTACGCCGCATCTGTGCCCAGGATGAGTTGTTCCATACTAGGGCACCGGAGATATCCTCATTCTTTAGCGAACGGGGGTTCCCGTCTTCGACTATAGATGAGGCTCTCACCAGGGTCTCTTCTATATCCCGTAGCTCCGCACTTACTCCCCATCCCCCCACTCGTAACAAGGACAGAGTCCCCCTTGTCCTCACCTTCCACTCCATCAGCCGCCACATACAACATATAATCCTCCGACATTTTCACCACCTCCAAACGGGATCCTACTACTGGCCACTTCTTCACATCTCCTCCCCTTTCTGCTTTCCACATTCCCTCCGTAACACCCTGGTCCATTCGTCCCTTCCAACCCAAACCACCCCCTCCCCGGGTACTTTCCCCTGCAACCGCTGGAAATGCAACACCTGTCACTTTATCTCCCCCCTCAACTCCATCCAAGGACCCAATCAGTCTTTCCAGGTGAGGCAGACGTTCACCTGCACCTCCTCCAACCTCATCTACTGCATCCGCTGTTCCAGGTGCTAACTTCTCTACATCGGCGAGACCAAGCGCAGGCTCGGCGATCGCTTCGGTGAACACCTCCGCTCAGTCCGTATTAATCAACTTGATCACCCGGTTGCTCAGCACTTCAACTCCTCCTCCCATTCTGACCTTTCTGTCCTGGGCCTCCTCCATTGCCAGAGTGAGGCCCAGCGCAAATTGTAGGAACAGCACCTCATATTTCGCATGGGTAGTTTACACCCCAGCGGTATCAACATTGACTTCGCTAATTTTAGACAGCCCTTGCTTTCTCCCTTCCTCCCCTCCCTCTCCCAGTTCTCCCACTAGTCCTACTGTCTCCGCCTCTTCCTTTCTTTTTCCCGCCCCCTCCCCCGACATCAGTCTCAAGAAGGGTCTCGACCCGAAACATCACCCATTCTTTCTCCCCATAGATGCTGCCTCACCCGCTGAGTTTCTCCAGCATTTTTGGTCGACCTTCGATTTTTCCAGCATCTGCAGTTCTTTCTTAAACACCTCCTTTCCATTGGCTCCATTTACACCTCACGCTGCCTCGGCAAGACCAGCAGCATAATCAAGGACCAGTCTGTTCCTACTTGTGGGAGAGTCTAGGACTAGAGGTCATAGCCTCAGAATTAAAGGAGGTTCCTTCAGGAATGAGATGACATGGGATTTCTTTAGTCAGAGGGAGGTGAATCTGTGGAATTCTTTGGCACAGACAAGTCAAGTCAAGTCAAGTCAACTTTATTTGTCACATACACATACAAGATGTGCAGTGAAATGAAAGTGACTTTGCCTGCGGATTGTGCAAAAACAACAGAACACAGAACAGAACAGAACAGAACCAGTATTTACATTTTAGATTTTTTTATTTTTAAAGACACAACAGTAAATTAGTCCCTGGTGAAATAAGAGTTTACAGTCCTGATGGCCTGTGGGAAGAAACTCCGTCTCATCCTCTCTGTTTTCACAGCGTGACAGCGGAGACTCTTGCCTGACCGTAGCAGCTGGAACAGTCCGTTGCTGGGGTGGTAGGGGTCCTTCATGATCTTGTTGGATCTGGATCTGCATCTCCTGGTGTATAGGTCCTGCAGGGAGGTGAGTGTAGTTCCTATAATGCGTCCCTTCGAACGCACTACTCTTTGCAGAGCCTTCCTGTCCAGGGCAAAGCTGTTACCAAACCAGATTGAGATGTTGCCGGACAAGATGCTTTCTACAGCCCCAGAGTAGAAGCACTGAAGGATCCTCAGAGAGACTCTGAATTTCCTCAGCTGCCTGAGGTGGTAAAGGTGCTGCCTTGTCTTACTCACTAGTGCGGCAGTGTGTGTTGTCCATGTCAGATCCTCTGTGATGTGGACTCCCAGGTATTTAAAGCAGATCACCCTATCCACAGTAGCCCCATTTATCCCCAGTGGTGTGTGCGTCCTCGGATGTTGAGCCCTTCTAAGGTTCACAATCAGCTCCTTAGTTTTAGTGACATTCAAGAGGAGGCTGTTGTCCTGACACCAGAGTGACAGATCAGCCACCTCCTCCCGGTAGGCCTTCTCATCATTATCGGAGATCAGGCCCAACACCACACTGTCATCAGCAAAGTTGATGATGGAGTTGGAGCTGAACCTGGCCACAGTCATGTGTGTACAGGGAGTACAGTAGGGGGGTGAGGACACAACCCTGGGGGGATCCTGTGTTCACGGTGAGGGGGTTGGAGGTATGTCTCCCCATCTTGACCATCTGGGGCCTGGCGGTGAGAAAGGCCAGGACCCAGGGACACAGGGGAGTGTTCAGCCCCAGTTCCAGCAGCTTCTCAGCGAGTCTGGTGGAGACTATGGTATTGAAACCTGAACTGAAATCAATGAACAGCATCCTCACATAGACGGCGGTGGAGGCCAAGTCAGTGGATAAGGCACAGATTTAGGTTGTCTCCGAAATTTATGTTGAGGTCGGAGTTGGTCGGGACTTTTTTACTGACTCTGATTCCACAGCCTGGAAACAGTATCAATGGAGAGAAAGAATAGGCAATGTTTCAGGTCGAGACCCTTCTTCAGACTGATGTTGGGGGGGGAGGCGAGAAAAAGAAAGGAAGAGATGGTGACAGTAGGATATCGGATGTATTTTTGACATCTCCCTAACGTTTCTAGATCTCACCATGTCCATCGCAGGCAACAGACTACTGACCGACATCCACTCTAAAACCCACTGACTCCCACAGCTATCTTGACTACACTTCTTCCCACCCTGCTTCCTGTAAGGACTATCCCCTACTCCCAATTCCTCCGTCTATGCCGCATCTGTGCCCAGGATGAGTTGTTCCATACTAGGGCATCGGAGATGTCCTCATTCTTTAGCGAACGGGGGTTCCCGTCTTCGACTATAGATGAGGCTCTCACCAGGGTCTCCTCTATATCCCGTAGCTCCGCACTTACTCCCCATCCCCCCAGTCATAACAAGGACAGAGTCCCCCTTGTCCTCACCTTCCACCCCATCAGCCGCCACATACAAAATATAATCCTCCGACATTTTCGCCACCTCCAACGGGATCCTACTACTGGCCACTTCTTCCCATCTCCGCCCCTTTCTGCTTTCCACGTTCCCTCCATAACTCGCTGGTCCCTTCCAACCCAAACCACCCCCTCGCCGGGTACTTTCCCCTGCAACCACAGGAAATGCAACACCTGTCACTTTACCTCCCCCCTCAACTCCATCCAAGGACCCAATCAGTCTTTCCAGGTGAGGCAGAGATTCACCTGCACCTCCTCCAACCTCATCTACTGCATCCACTGTTCCAAGTGCCAACTTCTCTACATCGGTGAGACCAAGCGCAGGCTCGGTGATCGCTTCGGTGAACACCTCCGCTAAGTCCGTATTAATCAACTTGATCACCCGGTTGCTCAGCACTTCAACTCCTCCTCCCATTCTCAATCCGACCTTCCTGTCCGGGGCCTCCTCCATTGCCAGAGGAGGCCCAGCGCAGATTGGAGGTACAACACCTCATATTTCACATGGGTAGTTTACACGCCAGCGGTATCAACATTGACTTCTCTAATTTTAGACAGCCCTTGCTTTCTCCCTTCCTCCCCTCCCTCTCCCAGTTCTCCCACTAGTCCTACTGTCTCCGCCTCTTCCTTTCTTTTTCCCGCCACCTCCCCCGAAATATCACCTATTCTTTCTCCCCATAGATGCTGCCTCACCCGCTGAGTTTCTCCAGCATTTTTTGTCTAACTTCGATTTTTCCAGCATCTGCAGTTCTTTCTTAAACACCTCCCTTCCATTGGCTCCATTTACACCTCACGCTGCCTCGGCAAGGCCAGCAGCATAACCAAGGACCAGTCTCACCCTGGCCACTCCCTCCTATATCAGGCAAAAGGCACAGAAGTGTAAAAATGCAAACCTCCAAATTCAGAGACAGTTTCTTCCCAGCTGTTATCAGGCAACTGAATCATCCCACCACAATCGGAGAGCAGTCCTGAACTACTATGTTTCTCATTGGGGATCCTCGGACTATCCTTGATCGGACTTTGCTGGCTTTACCTTGTATTAAATGTTACTCCCTTATCATGTATCTATACACTGTAAATGGCTTGATTGTAATATTTGTCATTCCACTGACGGTATGGTACGCAACAAAAAGCCTTTCACTGTACGTCATTACACGTGACAATAAACTACACTAAATTGTTATTATCAATCAAGTATTTATTTCTCGTGAAGCAAACATATCTTTTATATCAAGAACAGAGAACAGAACAGCATAGGAACAGGCCCTTTGGCCCATAAAGTCCATGCTGATCATGAAGCCAAATTAATCTCATCTCCTCTGCCTGCAACGTGACCCGTACTGGGGCCTGGGGTCGAGGGGGTCGGTGAGGAGAGAGGGGTGGGGGGGAACCGAGGCTGTCGTTCACCAACAACTGAGCTCAGCCGCCCGCTGATTTTCCACCAAAGTGTATCAGGTACAATGTTTGTTGTTCCAGGATGCAGACAGCTTCAAAGACATTGCTGGCTATTTTTCCCAAAGAAGAGTGGGAAGAGATAAGTGACTGGGAAAATCTCTGTTATAAGAACGTGAAGCAGAACTATGAAGCCATGCTCGCCATTGGTGTGGAGAAAATATTCTTCACATTTTTTCCTCTTTGCCCTTTTCTCGTGATGCACGCTGACATGAGTTTTCTTCCCACATGAAATCTAAGTAGGTTTGTGCTTTCTGAGACCATATGGGTCAGGTCCGAACATTTCACTCCACTGGTTTACTTTGAGAATATGTCTGAGGATATTGGACATTCCTGTTCTTTGATAACATAACTTCTATTGGCTTCTGCTCTGTCTTTACCTCCCTGTAATTAACACAACAGCATCTTCTGTGTCTCCTTCTCGGGACAGCATATTTAAGATTGGATTTTGGCCGTGGCTGGGAACATCTCCTGCCTTTCAACTGACTTTACTGATATACTTCACATTCTGTCTTCACGTGATGAGTGTTAACCACTGTTGTCCACTTTACCTTTGCCTGCTGTGTTCGAGGTCTGTGAACTGTGCCAGAAAGGAGGAGAAACAGAACCTTGTTGCCTTCCAGCACCGGGGAGACATTTACTGTCATCCCTGCCCTCACTGCACTGTTGCACTTACCACAGCGGAGTTCCTTATACGGCACTCAAGAAGGCATCCTGAAGCTTCCAGACCAACATCACCTGGACAACCTTCTGCCTCCGGTGTGAACCCAGATTCACAATGTAAACGTGGGCAGAGTCCGTTCACACCATCTGACGCAAGGAGTGGAATTGGGAAATCAGGTGATCTTCAAGCATGGACAAAGGAGAGACGGCATGAATGTGCAGAACGTGGGAAGTGTTTTTCACAGGCAGGGACCCTCCACCAACACCAGCGGACCCACACCGGAAAGAGGCCGTACAAATGTTCTGTGGGAAGAGTTTCACAGACTCAGGGGTTCTCCAGAAACACCAGCGGATCCACACTGGCCACATAAACGCACAGACTGAGCAATGTTTCACTGAGCAGGGACCTCCAGTGACAGCAGTGGATGCACACAGGAGAGGCACCGTATAAATGCAGACCGTGGGCAGTGTTTCACTGAGCAGGGACCTCCAGTGGACCCACCCTGGTGAGAGGCCGTGTAAATGTTCACACTGTGGGAAGAGCTTCACATGAGCAGGGACCCTCCAGTAACAGCGACAGATCCACATCGGAGAGAGGCAGAATAAATGTAAATGTTCAGATTGTACGTAGAGTTTAACATGGATAGATTACCTCCACTGACATCAGCGGACCCACGGAGAGAGGCCGTGTAAATGTTCACACTGTGGGAAGTGTTTCACACGAGCAGGGACCCTCCACCTACACCAGCGGATCCACACCGGAGAGAGGCCGTACAAAAGCACAGTCTGGAAGAAGAGTTTCATAGTCCAGCTCCCTCCATCGACAACAGAGGACCCACACGGGATAGTGGCTGAACAACTTCTAATCTTGTGTGTGGACTCGATAAGAAGAAGACCCACATGGGATAGAGGCTGTTGGAAGAGTTTCAGTTATCATGAATGTGCAGAATGTGGGAAGAGTTTCACACGGGCAGGGACCCTCCACCAACATCAGCAGACCCACACCGGAGAGAGGCCGTACAAATGTTCTGACTGTGGGAAGAGCTTCACATAATGAGGGGCCCTCCAGAAACACCAGCGGATCCACACTGGTTCTCAGAGTTCATTATAACTCACAAATCTGGTACACTTGGGAGTTTGGTGCTGGATGGCATCGAGCTTGTCCAGTCCTTTTATAATTTTATTTTCTAGAAATATAAAATTATAAAAGGACTGGACAAGCTAGATGCAGGAAAAAATTTCCCAATGTTGGGCGACTCCAGAACCAGGGGCCACAGTTTTAGAATAAAGGGGAGGCCATTTAAGACTGAGTTGAGAAAAAACATTTTCACCCAGAGTTGTGAATTTGTGGAATTCCCTCCCACAGAGGGCAGTGGAGGCCAAATCACTGGATGGATTTAAGAGAGAATTAGATAGAGCTCGAGGGGCTAGTGAAATCAATGGATATGGGGAGAAGGCAGGCACGGGTTATTGATTGGGGACGATCAGCCATGATCACAATGAATTGCGGGGCTGGCTCGAAGGGCCAAATGGCCTCCTCCTGCACCTATTTTCTATGTCTCCATGTTTCTATGGCAGATTTGCCAGGCTATTGCATGTTTTATTATTAGTCCACCTACATTGTTTAGTTTAGTTTAGAGAGCCCATCGAGTCTGCACTGACCAGCGATCCCCACATATTAACACTATCCTACTAGGGACAAACTACAATTATACCAAGCCAATTAACCTATAAACCTGTATGTCTTTGGAGTGTGCGAGGAAACCAAAGATCTCGGTGTAAACCCACTCAGGTCACGGGTAGAACGTACAAACTCCATACAGACAGCACCCATAGTCAGGATCGAACCCGGGTCTCTGGTGCTATAAGGCAGCAACTCTGCCGCTGCGCCACCATGCCACCCCAAATGAAGCCGTTCCAATTGTTCCAACGAAGCCGACAAAATCTTGCGGAACAGCGTCACGTTTCGGTGTGGTGCAGCGCTTGAAGTCATCATTAATATGGGCAATTTCAGATAACCAGCCTTTCCAGTTTGTATCAGAACTGGCCACATTATGTGACTGCATCCAGTTCTGATGAACAGTCATTGATCTGAGAAGACATTTTTCAGAAGGTGTTTCAACATGGGGAAGACAGGTCAGAGCGCTATGGGCCAAACGTGGGCAAATAGGATCAGCTTAGAGAAGGCATCTTGGTCAGCATGGACAAGTTGGGCCGAAGGGCCTGTTTCTACAGGACCGTGAAACATAAACTGTTTCTTTCTCCACAAGATGCTGCCCGACCGGCTGAGTATTTTGAGCATTTTCTGTCACTATTTCTTTGTTCCGTCTTTATCTTTAATCGTTGTCCAGCCCCGAGTTAACTTGTTTGAGGTGTAGATCGTCCCCAGCTTACGGACACACTAAAGTACAGCCCGTACACATGAGCGAGTGTCTGGGAGACGGTGGGATGGATTTACCGGCTGCTGCGGGGCTGCAGGCATCTTCTGCCGTGTGGGAACTCTGTTCACGGACACATGTTCCGCTTGGGAACGGTTCCCAGGAAGGGAACCCTGCCGTAACCGGGGGGAACGTCCTGCATCATCTCCATAGCAACTACTTGATGCATCTAATGAACGTCCCAGGCCATCTGTGTGTTTCCAACACAACACCACGTCTCACAGTCACAACTGGTGCTCTGACTTCCACAGTCTGCAAGTTTTAAACATCACAGTTTCAGCACAATCTCACCGTACACCCAATTAACACATGTTGTATGTAGGAAGGAACTGCAGATGCTGGTTTAAACCGAAAAAAGACACTAAAAGCTGGAATAACTCAGCGGGACAGACAGTCTCTCTGGAGAAAATGATTGGGTGATGTTTTGGGTCGAGACTCATCGCCAGACTGAGATTCTGGGGAAAGGGAAACGAGAGATATAGACAGTGATGGAGAGAGATATAGAACAAACGAATTATATAAATACAAAAAAGTAACGATAATAAAGGAAACTGGCCATTGTTAGCTGAGGGCTCGGTGAAAACGAGTTATAGACAATGAGACTCAACAAGACAACTTTCAGATTAGTACAATGACTTGGGTGGGGGAGGGACGGAGAGAGAAGGGATGTAAGGGTTCAAGTTGGAGCGATCAATATTCATACTGCTGGGTTGTAAGCTGCCCAAGTGAAATATGAGATGCTGTTCCTCCAATTTGGTGATTGCCTCACTCTGACAATGGAGGAGGCCCAGGACAGAAAGGTCAGAGTGGGAATGGGGAAGGGAATTAAAGTGTTTGGCAACCGGGAGATCAGGTTGGCCCAGGCACAAACATGTTGTACTTACTTTATCATTCTCATAGTATTATCAATCTTTACAACAATATTCCATTATAGCAACAACAAACCCAGCGCAGGAACAGGCCCTTCGGCCCACAATGTCTGTGCCGAACATGATGCCAAATTGAACATGATCCATACCCCTCCAATCCCAGCATATCCATGTACCTTTCCAAAAGCCTCTTAAACACCACTATTATATCTGCTTCCATCACCACCCCTGGCAGTGTGTTCCAGGCACCCACCACTCTGTGGAATAAAAATCTTTCCCCGCATATCTCCTTTAAATTTGTCTCTTTTTTACCTTAAAGTTAAAAGGTCGTTGAAATTTCCACCTATGAGAACGGGTTTCTAAGTGACACCAGTGATATTTTAAACATTTAAATATTTTACTGTTCACTTAAGCTACCTCTTATTCATCCCGCTGACTAACGCATGAGAAACTGGTTCATGCATTAAGGAGACACCTTCCAGAAGATTATCAGTGACACATTGCATTGCATATTGTAAAAAATCCATTTATTACAAAACTTTTTTATACTGTTGTATTAATTTCAGGAAAATTGGTTTTCCTAACGTGCTGCTTTCAGCTAACTTCCTGTTCAGAGCAGATAAAATAGGGCAGTACTGGCGACAACCTGGGTTCGATCCCGACTACAGGTGCTGTCTGTACGGAGTTTGTACGTTCTCCCCGTGGCCTTGGCCAAAGGCTTGGATCGAGTGGATGTGGAGAGGATGTTTTCACTAGTGGGAGACTGTAGGACAAGAGGTTATAGATTTAGTATTACAGGATGTTCCATGAGGAAAGAGATGAGAAGAAATGTCTTTAGCCAGAGGGTGGTGAATCTGTGGAATTCTTTGCCACAGACAGAGGCCAAGTCAGTGGACATTTTTAAAGCAGAGACAGATTCATGAATAGTACGGGTGACATGGGTTATGGGGAAAAGGCAGGAGAATGAGGTTAGGAGGGAGAGATCAGCCATGATCGAATGGCAGAGTAAACTTGATGGGCAAATTGACCTAATTCTTCTCCTATCACTTATGACCTGCGTATGTTTCCCCCGAGATCTTCTGTTTCCTCCCCCACTCAAAAAACATACAGGTTTGTAGGTAAATTGGCGATATAAGTGTATATTGTCCCTAGTGTGTGACAATAGACAATAGGCGCAGGAGCAGGCCATTCGGCCCCTCGAGCCAACTGCTATTCAATGTGATCATGGCTGATCATCCCCAATCAGTACCCCGTTCCTGCCTTCTCCCCATATCCCCTGATTCCACTATCTTTAAGACCCCTATCTAGCTGTCTCTGGAAAGTATCCAGAGAACCGGCCTCCACCGCCCTCTGAGGCAGAGAATTCCACAGACTCACAACTCTCTGTGAGAAAAAGTGTTTCCTCGTCTCCTTTCTAAATGGCTTAACCCTTATTCTTAAACTGTGGCCCCTGGTGCTGGACTCCCCCAACATCGGGAACATGTATCCTGCCTCTAGCGTGTCCAAACCCTTAACAATCTTAGATGTTTCAATAAGATCCCCTCTTATCCTTCTAAATCCCAGTGTGCACAAGTCCAGCCGCTCCATTCTCTCAGCATATGACAGTACCACCATCTCGGGAATTAATCTTGTAAACCTACGCTGCACTCTCTCAATAGCAAGACTGTCCTTCCTCAAATTAGGGGACCAAAACTGCACACAATACTCCAGGTGTGGTCTCACTAGGGCTCAGTACAACTGCAGAAGGACCTCTTTGCTCCTATACTCAACTCCTCTTGTTATAAAGGCCAACATGCCATTCGCTTTCTTCACTGCCTGCTGTACCTGCATGCTTACTTTCATAGACTGATGAACAAGGACCCCCAGATCCCGTTGTACTTCCCCTTTTCCAAACTTGACGCCATTTAGATAGTAATCTGCCTTCCTGGTTTTAATACCAAAGTGGATAACATCACATTTATCCGCATTAAACTTCATCTGCCATGCATCTGCCCACTCCCCCAACCTGTCCAAGTCGTCCTGCATTCTCATAGCATCCTCCTCACAGTTCACACTGCCACCCAGCTTTGTGTCATCTGCAAATTTGATAATGTTACTTTGAATCCCTTCATCAAAATCATTGATGTATATTGTAAATAGCTGCAGTCCCAGCACCGAGCCATGCGGTACCCCACTGGTAACTGCCTGCCATTCTGAAAGGGACCTGTCAATCCGTACTCTTTGTTTCCTGTCTGCCAACCAATTTTCTATCCATGTCAGCACTTTACCCCAATACCATGTGCCCTAATTTTGCCCACTAATCTCCTATGTGGGACCTTATCAAATGCTTTCCGAAAGTCCAGGTACACTACATCCACTGACTCTCCCTTGTCCATTTTCCTAGTTACATCCTCAAAAAATTCCAGAAGATTAGTCAAGCAAGATTTCCCCTTCATAAATCCATCCTGTTACTGCTATCCAAATGTGCCGCTATTTCATCTTATAAAATTGACTCCAGCATCTTCCCCACCACCGATGTCAGGCTAACTGGTCTATAATTCCATGTTTTCTCTCTCCCGCCTTTCTTAAAAAGTGGGATAACATTAGCTACCCTCCAATCCACAGGAACTGATCCTGAGTCTATAGAACATTGGAAAATTATCACCAATGCATCCACGATTTCTCGAGTCACTTCCTTAAGTACCGTGGTATGCAGACCATCAGGCCATGGGGATTTATCAGCCTTCAGTCCCATCAGTCTACCCAACATCATTACCTGCCTAATGTGGATTTCCTTCATAGAAACATAGAAAATAGATGCAGGAGGAGGCCATTCGGCCCTTCGAGCCAGCATCGCCATTCATTGTGATCATGACTGATTGTCCCCTATCAATAACCCGTGCCTGCCTTCTCCCCATATCCCTTGAATCCACTAGCCCCTAGAGCTCTATCTAACTCTCTCTTAAATCCATCCAGTGACTTGGCCTCCACTGCCCTCTGTGGCAGGGAATTACATAAATTCACAACTCTCTGGGTGAAAACGTTTTTTTCTCACCTCAGTCTTAAATGACCTCCCCTTTATTCTAAGACTGTGGCCCCTGGTTCTGGACTCGCCCAACATTGGGAACATTTTTTCTGCATCTAACTTGTCCAGTCCTTTTATAATTGTATATGTTTCTATAAGATCCCCCCTCATCCTTCTAAACTCCAGTGAATACAATCCAAGTCTTTTCAATCTTTCCTCATATGACAGTCCTGCCATCCCAGGGATCAATCTCGTGAACCTACGCTGCACTGCTTCAATCACTATGATGTCCTTCCTCAAATTAGGAGACCAAAACTGTACACAATACTCCAGATGTGGTCTCACCAGAGCCCTATACAACTGCAGAAGAACCTCTTTACTCCTATACTGACATCCTCTTGTTATGAAGGCCAACATTCCATTATCTTTCTTCACAGCCTGCTGGACGTGTAAGCCAACTTTCAGTGACCGGTGTACAAGGACACCCTGGACTCGCTGCACCTCCCCCTTACCTAACCTAACCCCATTGAGATAATAATCTGCCCCCTTGTTTTTGCCGCCAAAGTGGATAACCTCACATTTATCTATATTATACTGCATCTGCCACGCATCTGCCCACTCACTCAACCTGTCCAGGTCACCCTGCAACCTCCTAACATCCTCTTCACAGCTCACACTGCCACTTCCGTTCCTCTGTCACCCCAGATCCTCTGGCCACTACTATATCAGGAAGATTGTTTGTGTCCTCCTTAGTGAAGACGGATCCAAAGTACCTGTTCAACTCATCTGCCATTTCCTTGTTCCCCATAATAAATTCACCTTTTTCGGTCTTCAAGGGTCCAACTTTGGTCTTAACTAATTTTATCCTCTTTACATACTTAAAGAAACTTTTACTATCCTGCTTTATATTCTTGGCTAGCTTACCTTTGTACCTCATCTTTTCTCCCCGTATTGTCTTTTGTTATCTTCCGTTGCTCTTTAAACATTACCCAATCATCTTGCTTCCCGCTCATCTTTGCTACGTTGTACTTCTTCTCTTTTATTTTTATACTGTCCCTGATGTCCCTTGTCAGCCACGGTCGCCCCTTTCTCCCCTTGGAATCTTTCTTCCTCTTAGGAATGAACTGATCCTGCACCTTCTGTATTATTCCTATAAATACCTGCCATTTGTGTTCCACTGTCATCCCTGTTAATGTATCTTTCCAGTCAACTTTGGCCAGCTCCTCCCTCATGGCTCCCTGGTCCCCTTTATTCAACTGTAACATCGACACCTCCGATCTACCCTTCTCCCTCTCCAACTGTAGATTAAACCTGACCATATTATGGTCACTACCTCCTAATGGCTCATTAACCTCAAGTTCCTTTATCAGATCAGGTTCATTACATAACACTAAATCCAGAATTATCTTCTCCCTGGTAGGCTCCAATACAAGCTGCTCTAAGAATCCATCACAAAGGCACTCTAGAAAGTCCCTTTCTTGGGGTCCAGTACCAACCTGATTTTCCCAGTCTACTTGCATGTTGAAATCTCCCATAACAACCACAGCATTACCTTTGCTACATGACAATTTTAACTCCTGATTCAACGTGCACCCTATGTCCAGGCTACTGTTTGGGGGCCTGTAGATAAGTCCAACTAGGGTCTTTTTACCCTTACACTTCCTTAGTTCTATCCATACTGACTCCACATCTCCTGTTTCAATGTCATCCCCTTGCAAGGGACTGAATTTAATTCCTCACCAACAGAGCTACCCCACCCCTTCCGCCCACCCGTCTGTCTTTTCGATAGGAGGTATACCCTTGAATATTCAGTTCCCAGCCCTGGCCCTCTTGCAGCCATGTCTCTGTTTCTGTGTAGGATAGTGTTAGTGTGTGGTGATCGCTGGTCGGCGTGGACTCGGTGGGCTGAAGGGCCTGTTTCCGTGCTGTATCTCTAAACTAAACTAAAATGGAGTCCCATCCCGAGTAGGCAGAACCTTCCCATTGAAACACTTACTAGTTACTTGAATCCCAGTAGATTACGACACCACCTATCTGATCTCCTTTGGTTCGTTGTTGGCAGGTCACAAGATCAAAATCAACGTGTAAAGCAAAGAACCGCAGGTGCTGAAAATCTGAAATAAAAATGGAAGAAAATTAAAAAAACATTCAGCAGGTTAGACAGCATTTGTGGAGAAAGAAACGGTTCAGTTTCAGATCAGAGACCCTTCACCAGAGTAGGAAACAGCAACAAAAACAAGTTGTTTTTCACTTGTAGAGAGGGGTTGTGGTGGATTGGTGGAACAAAGGGGATAATATCTCTGATGGGGCAAGAACAGATGAGGAAACGTAGTATTTGGAGTCAGCATTTAGAATAAGATGATGGGACTGTAATTCTGCTCCTACAGCTTACCCCCCTTAGTCTAGTTCAGTAAAACACTGAGTCAAGCACTGGATCAACTATTCTTTATTCTTCCCAACAATCACAAACTTCCTATACGATACCTAACCACCGCGGGTCCGATCCTTGTCTCTACTCGTTCAAGCCTTTCAGCCTCGTGCGAGCAGACACCCCCAGACAGTCACACAGTCCCAACTGAACCTCCAGAAGATCGACTCCGATCCATGTTGGATTCACTCTTTCATAGGTCATCGGACCTTGTGGCATGAAACTAAATGGGGGTGGCAGCCCCTACAAACCAATCACAAATATCAATTACATTATACAATTATTGACAGTTCCCTAACCTAATCACAAAGTATCCCATTACATTGTTTCAACAGAAAGTTCTAGCAGGGACTCCGTTGACATAGTTTACATAGGTACAGAAACATTTCCCCAAACAATCTGAACAAGGCTTCACAGTTTAACAAATTACAAGATAACAGAACAAACACTCTGCAACATAATTAACAGTATTTACAACTCCACCTTATCTGACCAATCCTGACCATGCACCTTTGAGCTCTTCTGCAAAGTCATCAACATTTTAACAAAGAAATGGACATCTGGACCTCACCTTATCCTTGACTTCCATCTCTGGTCCAGACTCTTTGAAGCTGTGACTTGCAGCTTGAAACTTTTCACAGAAAGAGGCCAAGCGGGCCTTGCAAATGCAAAGATCCTCCATTTTGTGACATCTCTAATTTGGCCAATAATAATAGAACAAGGAACTGCAGACCAGACTATACTAACAGAACAATAAAACGGACGTGGATGAGATTAAACTCACCCGGATGGTGGTTGCAATCTGGGACACTCTGCCTGTGGAGATGGTGGAGGCTTTGACTTTCCCTGCAGCTGCAGGAGATGCACCACTGCAGGAGATGCTCCACTGCGGCAGTGGCTGCTCCACAGCAGACGCTGCTCCACAGCAGGAGGGGCTTCAATGCAGGAACCTGCTCCACTGCAGCATCTGCTCCCCTGCAATATCTGCTCCACTGCAACATCATGTCCGTTGTAACGACAGCAGCTCCATTGTAATGCCTTATTTTTAATGTCACGTGATGAAATGAGCACACCCAGGAGACTTGTGATTAGTCCCTGATTATTGGCAGCAGGATATGTACAGTTTTGCTTCTGATGACTATTTCCTCCTGGTAAGGTTCCTCACCAATATTCAAAAATTCCCATCAGTGATCTCAAATTGGACTAACTTTACAATCAATACCAAAGCTTGATGTCATTCAGAAGATGGTGACCATGGATAACACAAACCCACAGACATTGGGGCCCAGTTATGCTTTTTAATGTTGTACTAGTCACAGTCCTGAAATCAGAGATTGGACAAAGGTCAATGTTCCCATTGATGAAGAGGTGGATTGTCCTGGTTGTTCATTATTCAATCCATTTACTCAACCATGGCACAAAGTGTCACTGCCAGTACAGGCAGCAAGAATGAGCCATTACTTTAAACCTGGAGGAATGGAAAGAAGGATTCTGATCTATTTCACTTACCACACAGATGTGTGAAACTGAAAGATTGGTCATTGCGATTTCTGACCTGGAAATAGACACATACTCATCCGTCATATTCTTCATGCTGGTTGATTATTCTTTAATTCTGAAAAATAATTTTTAGGTTGTTTGCTGTATTCGTCAAGTAGACATGATCAATTGAATAATAGCATGAATACTCTGGAGGAAATATTAATAACGATAACATTGCAAAGTGATGTTTCCACAGATATTTTGCACGGGTAAGTTCAATGAAGATAAATACCTGAAGTTGGCCATAACAGATGATGAGCATGTTTTATTTTTCACAGGATTAAATGTACCAAAGCCAGAATTCATGACAAATCGGAGCAGAAGGCATCAAACCCAAGTTTATGAATCCAGCGACTCAGATGAGGATTGGACACCTAAACCTCACAAAAAATCCACAACGTAATTTAAATCCGTTTGAAATATTAAATGCAGTTTTTCAAATAAAATTGATTCTAATCAATTTGGCCGTTAGCCTATGGAATCTGTTGCAAGGGTGATTTTATTCTTAACTTTGGAGTGGTGGAAAACTTGAATATATTTTTCCAAATGTGTTATTCATTAAGTGGAAATTTACTTTTCCTAATTTTTACTTTTACGATATGTTGCTTATTTTAAACTCAATTACATTAGATATATCCAACATTTCCAAACTATTGAGATCCAGTCTGTGCTTCTCCAAAGCAGAGCTGATGTGTCACTTTTTTCCCCCAAGGCTTCAGAATCTTTAGGCCTCCTTTTAAGTTTTTTCTGATATTTTAAAAATATGTGCAGGTTTTGTTCTTGCCCACTTGCAGGTATGATTTATATAATTTGTTTACATAATATGTTACAAATACAGGTAAATACGTAATTTGGGTCACAAAATGAAATGAAAAAGCACCTCGGCCCACGGTCTACTTGGTTTCAGTTTAAATTGTCCCTAGTGTGTGTGGGATAGTGTTTGTGTGTGGGGATCGCTGGTCGGCATGGACTCGGTGGGTTGAAGGGCCTGTTTCCGTGCTGTATCTCTAAACTAAACTAAAATGGAGTCCCATCCCGAGTAGGCAGAACCTTCCCATTGAAACACTTACTAGTTACTTGAATCCCAGTAGATTACGACACCACGTATCTGATTTCCTTGATTCATTGTTGACAGGTCACAACATCAAAATCAACGTGTAAAGCAAAGAACCGCAGATGCTGAAATTCTGAAATAAAAATGGAAGAAAATTCAAAAAACATTCAGTAGGTTCGACAGCATTTGTGGAGAAACAGTTCCAGTTTCAGATCAGAGACCCCTTCACCAGAGTAGGAAACAGCAACAAAAACAAGTTTTTCAGTTGTATAGAGGGGTTTGGTGGATTGGTGGAACAAAGGGGATATCTCTGATGGGGCAAGAACAGATGAGGAAACGTAGTATTTTGGAGTCAGCAATTAGAATAAGATGATGGAACAAGGAACTGCAGACCAGACTGCGCCACTGCAAGATACAACTGCATTGCAGGAGATGCACCACTGCAGCAGCCGCTCCCCTGCAAGGTGCAACTGCATTGCAGGAGGTGCATCACTGCAGCAGCTGCTCCACTGCAAGGTATAACTGCATTGCAGGAGATGCATCACTGCAGCAGCTGCCACACAAGTCCCTGACGCCCTGGTTATTAATTAGTTCATTAGTCCCGTGGACAACTCAAGCCCTGAGAGCTCGAGCTGTCCTCGCTGTTCCGCAGCTGGGGGAGGGGCCGAGCGCGGAGAGCTGCGCAGGCGCACTGCCCGAGAGAGCCGGGGGGGGGAGGAGCGCACGCGCGCTGACGTTGCCGTCGAGCCCAAGCCCCGCATCTCCCGCCCGCGGCGGCCGCAGCACCTCCCCCTCAGCGGCGGGAAAGCGAGGATGGGTGGAGACGGGAGACTCGCGACGGCTTTTGCCGCCTTTTCCAGCCGCCAACGGCCGGGGGGAGGGGCTATAAATAGCGGGAGCGGCAGAGAGGCGGCGAGTAGTGGAGGCAGGGATTAGGTGTGAGGTGGAGTTTAGTCGTGAGGTGGAGTTTAGTCGTGAGGTGGAGTTTAGTCGTGAGGTGGAGTTTAGTCGTGAGGTGGAGTTTAGTCGTGAGGTGGAGTTTAGTCGTGAGGTTGAGTTTAGTCGTGAGGTGGAGTTTAGTCGTGAGTTTGACGCTGTGTTTCCGACCCCTCGCTCTCTGCCCAATGCCTTGTGCTTTGAATTGCCCGTTGGGTTAAAGTTAATGATCAGTTCATTGATTACATGTGATGCTGAAAAGAAAGTGTCCGTGCAATAAATACCGACTCTGCAGATTGAACGTGAAGCCGAGGGCAGTTTGTTCACAGTCTGTGCCTGCAGAGCTGGGCAGCATCTGTTTCATTTCGCTGGCCATTGAACAACCCAACCACAGCTGCCCCGTCTGTGGGCTGTGCACATCTGGAAAAGCCCAGAAGGTCAGGCAGTAACTGTGGAGAGAGTAAAGCTGCCTGCAAACCGCCCCACCCCACTGAAATGTACAGGGCTTGGCGATCGCACATACTTTCTGTTTTGAGGTCGGGGAAGTTTCACTTCTGTCACAATCTCCAGGACCCTGCAATCTACTGTGCAAGTCTTGCCCTAGTTTCACCTCCCAACCTCCACACTTCCTACTTGTCGACCGCCTGCAGGCCCCGGGCCCCAACACTGGCCCGCGCCGCTTGCCCCAACACCACCAGACCCAGTCCCGCGACGCAATCTTTGCCACGAGGAGCAGCACCAGCACTCACCGCCACCCTGACCGACCTCAGGCCCGGATCATCGAAGACGCCGCTGTCGCCGCCTCACCGGGACCGCCGAGCCTCACCGGCCATCCGCTGACCGCTACTTCCGACGCTTTGCCCGCTGACCCAGACTCCACTCCCCGTGGGCCTCCACCATTGACTCTACTGACCCTCGCCACTCCACCGCCCTCCAGCAGCTCACAGCCGTCGCTTTACCCGAGTCTCCTCCATGACTTCCGTTTTCCAGCCCCCATTCACCATGGATGTCCAGTCACTCTACACATCCATCCCACACCTGGAGGGTTTTAAAGCCCTCCGTTTCTTCCTCAACCACAGAACCAACCAATCCCCGTCTACTGATACTCTCCTCCGCCTAGCGGAGCTGATCCTTACCCTCAACAACTTTTCCTTTAACTTCTCCCATTTCCTCCAAATCCAATGCAAAGCTATGGGCACGCGCATGGGCCACAGCTATGCCTGCCTCTTTGTAGGGTACGTCGAACAATCCCTGTTCGAGACGTACCAGGGCCCTATCGCCGAACTCTACCTCCGCTACATCGACGACTGCATTGGTGCTACCTCCTGCACCCATGCACAACTCACTGACTTCATCCATTTCAGCTATCTGGACTACACTTCTTCCCACCCTGCTTCCTGTAAGGACTCTATCCCCAACTCCCAAATTCCTCTATGCCGCATCTGCACCCAGGATGAGGTGTTCCAAACCTCATTCTTTAGGAAACGGGGGTTCCCTTCTTCGATTATAGATTAGGCTCTCACCAGGGTCTCCCCTCTATCCCGTAGCTCAGCTCTCACTCCCCATCCCCCCACCCGTATCAAGGACAGAGTCCCCCTTGTCCTCACCTTCCATCCCACCAGCCATCAGATACAACAGATAACCCTCCGACATTTTCGCCACCTCTAACGGGATCCCACCACTTGCCACATCTTCCCATCTCCTCCCCTTTCGGCTTTCCGCAGAGACCGCTCCCTCCATAACACCCTGGTTAATTTGTCCCTTCCCACCCAAAGCACCCCCTCCCCTGGCACTTTCCCTTGCAGCCGCAGGAAATGCTACACTTGTCATTTTACCTCCCCCCATGACTCCATCCAAGGACCCAAGCAGTCTTTCCAGGTGAGGCAGAGGTTCACCTGCACCTCCTCCAACCTCACCTATTGCATCCGCTGTTCTAAGTGTCAACTGCTCTACATCGGTGAGACCAAGCGCAGGCTTGGCGATCGCTTTGCCCAACACCTCCGCTCTGTTCGCATTAACCAACCCGATCTCCCGGTGGCTCAGCACTTCAACTCCCCCTCCCATTTCGAATCCGACCTTTCTGTCCTGGGCCTCCTCCATGGCCAGAGTGAGTCTCACCGTAAATTGGAGGAGCAACACCTCATATTTCGCTTGGGCAGTTTACACCCCAGCGGTATGAACATTGACTTCTCCAATTTCAGGTAGTCCTTGCTTTCTCCCTCCTTCCTCTCCCCTTCCAATCTCTCCCACAGCCTACTGTCTCTGCCTCTTCCTTTCTTCCTCCCGCCTCCCATCCCCACATCAGTCTGAAGAAGGGTCTCGACCCGTAACGTCATCTTGTATTAATCAAATATCAAAATATCAAAAAATGAAATTCACATTTGTGTCTTCAATCAACTGCAACTGAAACCTACACAATTTTTGTAGCTCTCTGGCGGCCATTTTTGTAGTCGCTTTGGCGGCCATTTTCGTATACGCTGCGGCGGCGGCCATTTTTGTAGTCGTCGAGCGGTCATACGGCGGCCAATTTTGTAGTCCATCGCCTGCCATGTGACAGGAGGCCGCGGCGGCCATTTTGTCGGCGGGCGGGCTGAGGCATAGACGGGCCTCGCCCCACAAACCCACCCACCCACCCACCGCTGCAGGTTGGGACCGGCTCCACCAACCCACCCACCGGCGCCGGCGCCGGGGCCGCGCCCTCCCTCCCTCCCTCCCTCCCTCCCTCCCTCCCCCGGCGAAGACTGGAAACTGCCGGCGAATCGACCTGTGGCGGCATCGACCGACCGAGCGCCGGCTGACGAGCGGCCGAGGCTCCTCCACCCCGATGCTGGGCCGAGCGGACGGACGGACGGGCAGCAGCGGCCGGGGATCGTCGACATCGGCGGCGGCGCCAGTGAGTGAGTGAGTGAGTGAGGGAGGGAGGAGCAGAAGGACGTGTTGGGCCGGGGGCGGGTCAGGGCAACAACAACAACAACAGCAGCAGCCGCCGCCCCAGGGAGGCCCCGCCCGCTCTACCGGGTGGCGACGCCTTGAGCAGCAGCCGGGCGGGTCGGGCCGGAGTGTCGGGAGATGACGGTGGGCGATGGGCGGCGGTGCCGGTGATGCTGGGGCCGGGCCGGGGTGGGCGGGCGGGGCTGACGCTGGGGGGGAGGGGCAGCTCCGGGCGGCAGCCGCGGTCTCTCAGCCCCGGTGGGCGGCTCCGGCTCCGGCTCCGGGCGGCTCGGCTCGGCTCTGTCATGCGGGAGGACGGAAAGCGAGGGCAGAGGCTGCTGCGCCGCCGCTGGCAGATGGTGGAGTCAGTGACAAAGATGAAGATGAAAGTGATGAAACTTGTTGGATCAGGACGAGCTGGGAAATGTAAAGCCAGAGGGAGGTGGGTGGGAAGGTCAAAGGGAAATATGGGGCAAGAAGATGGAGATGAACGTCCTTCCCTTCACTCCCCCTCCCTCCCTCACCCTGGTGAGCACATTCCCCACCTCACTCACTCACTCACTCACTCATTCACCAACCAACACCGGGTCCTTTCCCTTCCTCTCTTCACTCATCTCTCAAACACCAGTCCCATAGGGAGGTTGCACGACCCGTCACCTGTACTGTTGCCACGCAGCGCCAACTGGAGGACATGCGGTGAGGTGAGGCCAACTGGAGGACATGCGGTGAACTGCAGGTAAACATTTACTATGTAGGAATGTTACAACATTTTGAGATTTTAAACCAAGCCTGTAATTTATCCCTTCAAATAAAACATAAAAATAAGTTTAATTTGACACCTAATTCACTTCCATATCTTCAGTATTAACAAAGTTATAATAATAATAATAATAATAATCATTTTATTTACTGGCGCCTTTCTAAAACCCAAGGACACCTTACAATGCATAGAATCACAAAAAAAATACAAAACACATAATCGGAATAAATTAAATATAAAAACACCACAGTACACAAATCAAGGACAGAACTCAATTTCAAGAGCACCAAAAGAAAATAAGAAACACAATTTGAGGAGAGAGCAGCGGCGACCAATTCGCGCCAGCGTCCACTCTCCCCTCCGACCGCCATCTTGTACACGGACTAACAGGCACAGCACACAAAATCATCCCCCCCCACAATGACCATTTTTGGCCATTTTTATACTAGGAAATTAGCATCTTGTTCTCTATTGCTTTTCCATTTAGGCTGTGGGTCGAGCATCAAAAATGTGTCTAGAAATCCATTTTCGTGACCCACATCTCGGAACTACATGACATTTTCCATAGATTTAGATGAAATATAATTGAGAAGAAAGTCATAACTCGTCAGTGCCAAAAGTTGCACATTAAATAATTAAACTTATTAGAAATTGAGATCGGGAAAGTAAGCGCCATCTAGTGGCCAATATTACACCATGGGCAGCCTATTTCCGTGTTGCAGTCCATTTAAACTATATTATTATACCTATATATATATATATGACGTAAATATGACTGTAATCATATATTATAATGTGGCTTTGAAAAAAATGGTACAGGATACTGAGTTGGATGATCAGCCATGATCATATTGAATGGCGGTGCAGGCTCGAAGGGCCGAATGGCCTACTCCTGCACCTATTTTCTATGTTTCTATATAAAAATAATATAATGAATATAATTGTGTGTTTTTTGAATGAGACTGCTCCAGAGGTCCTGCTCCTGAACCAGCCTAATTAATGGGTGAGGGCAGTTCTTGTGGATTCCTCCCTTTACTGAACCCCACTGACTGCCAGTGTGCAGAGTAGGGGTCACGGCCATAGTGGGTCTGGGGCAGTGCCAGGCTGGGGGACAGACCTGCAAGGCATCTTCCAGTCACTTTAATAGGAAAATGAATGAGACTGCCGCAGAGGTCCCAGGTTTTATGGGCTCATGAACCTGCCTAATTAAAGGGTCAGGACAGATCCTCTGGGTTCCCCCGTTTACTGAACCCCACTGACTGCCATAGTGGGGAGAGTGGGGAGAGTGGGGGTCGTGGCCATAGTGGGACTGGGGCAGTGCCAGGTTGGGGGACAGACCTGTAAGAGGAAAGTCTTAATTCTGATGTAAATGTTACATCCTGACCAAGAATCGAATGCTCTGATGTTTACTCGACGAGTATTCATTTTAAGCTACAATGAGCCTATATTTATGTTACAGACCCCCTCATGGTGCCTTTGCAAATGAGGGCTATTAGCTTTAACCTAAAATAACCCTAAAAGTGTTGCATTGTTTGAGTATCTAGTTTGTGTGTGTGTCTGTGTATACCTGTCAAACGTGTATCTGTAGATGTGTGGATGTAAATGTGTGGATGTATGTGTGGGTGAATGGATGGATGTGTGGCTGTGTGTGTGTGTGGATGTATATGTCTGGATGGATGTGTGCATGTATGTCTGCATGCGGGTGGATGTGTGTGTGTGCAGATGTGTGTGGATGTATATGTCTGGATGGATGTGTGCATGTATGTCTGCATGCGGGTGGATGTGTGTGTGTGCAGATGTGTGTGGATGCGTGGATGTATGTGTGCATGCATGGAAGTGTGCGTACGGATGTATGTATGTGTGTATGTATGTCTGTGTGGATGGGTGGGAGGACTGTTGCACTGTCATTCACCAGCACGCCATTATCATAAGTAATTCACTCATTGTTTAAATAATTTGACCAAATAAACAGTGAAATGATGGACATAAAATAAAACTTTATATAATCATTTATTTCCCCGATTTATTTGTTTACATTACTTCTTGGTTTCTTGGTCCTCCAAAATATTCCAAATTGGAATTTAAACTGGATCTTATCTTCATCTGAATATTCTTCATCAGATTCCAAGTCTTTTGCAGTAATAGAGTTTCTGCAGTCAACACACTGACATAAATCTGTACATGGCTCACCATGCTGTTGACATGAGCATCTTCCTTCCCTGTACTTGATTTCTCACAGTTTGTTTTCTTGCATGAACAGTATGTTAATTCTAGCAAGGTGCTTGGGGCTGGAGGCAGATCACCCTAGTCAATGTCCAATTCGCCACCTACAATTTTCCACCCATGTCCATATTTGTTGACCATCACTTGTCATGGATCGAAGCAGTCTCTTTGGGGCCGTCTCATCTGCTTCACCATCAGGAACTGCCTCTTGAGGTGATTCACCTGCTTCAGGCTTTTCAGCGTCTTGAACTCAATTGAAAGAGGAAAAAGAAAACAGAAAAGGAATGAAAAGTAAAATAAATCAACATCTTCAAATATATCTTTTCATGTTGTTTGAGTCCCGATTTAGCTTGATTTATTGTTATGTTGCAGAAGTGATGATAGCACTCTGCATGATAACCCGGGATACACTGCTGCCTCCTAATAATAGAAGATAAAATGTGTCGGGGAGTATTTTACATCTTTTCATGTTTTATATTAGGTAAGAATATCAACATATCAATGGGGAAATTATACATGTACGCATGTCCAGGTAGATGGCAAATCTGCAAATGATCAAATTAGTGTTCATTATGGCACTTTTGTGTGGACAGGCTCTGAAGAGTGGAGGGGTAGAAGCTGCAGGAAAACAAATCTTATAGTATTTAGGTCTGCATGGACTTCAATTCATGGACTTCAATTCATAAAATGTCAATCTCTTCTTAATGTCAATGAGACTTACACTGTAATTTACTGCCATAGATAAGTTAGTTCAAGTGGAGGGGCAGAGGCTGCAGAATAGCTAGAGAAAGAAACATATCATAGTACCCGCTCCCCCTGGATAAGGTGAGGGGGTGATTGTGGAGTAAGTGACAAAGACTAGAGATGTAAAGGTGAGAATGTTTCAGAAGGAGAGGAGGTGCGAAATGTAAAGTTTGAAGGAGGTATACGAGTGTAATGGGACAGGGTGGGGGTGAAGGGGGTAAAAGGGAAATATGGGACTCTGAGAGGGAGATGAGCATACTGATGGAAACTCCCGTCTTACCCTGCACCCCCACCCTGGTGTCCACACTTCCCCAAAACCTCAGTCACTGCTCCTACCCCTCTGTACGCTCATCACTCATCCCTGAGTTATATTTTCTTCCTACCCCTTGCACCCATATCCATCCCTCTGGCTTTACATTTCAATGCTCTCATCTCCTTATCTGACAACCTTTGTCTCCTTTTCACTTCCAGCCTTTTGTCACTTACTCCATCCATCTGCCAACCTCCCCCTCACCTGTATCCACCTATCACTCGCCAGGCTTTGTCCTGCTCCCTTCTCTATCCCCACTTTCTCTGCCCTACTCCATCAGTCTGAAGAAGGTTCCTGACCCAAAATGTCTGTCCATTTACTTTGTGTTCAGACAGATGGTGCCTGACCCACTGAGTACCTCCAGCACTGTTTAGACCTAGTTATATTCACTGGTTAAATTAGTGCTAAAGTTAGAGTTTAATATTCATGGCCTTTATTTTATGCCAATTACAATTTATTAATCCAGCCCATTCCAGTAGTCCCTAGTTTGGAAAGATAGCATGGAAATGGGCCCTTTGGCTCACTGAGTCCATGCTGACCAGCAATCACCCATTCCCTAACTACACTAGGGACAATTTACAGATGCCGACTAACTTACAAACCTGCACATCTTTGGTATGTGGGAGGAAATCTCTGTGGTCGCAGAGAGAGCATACAAACTCTGCAGACAACACCAGAGATCAGGATCAAACACGGGTTTCTGCTACTGTAAGACAGTAACTCTACTACTGTGCCACCCATATTTTAGTTGGTCTTAATGTATTTCTTTTAGTACAATGTGAAGAAGGGTCCTGACCCGAAACGTCACCTGTCCATGTTCTGCAGAGATGCTGCTTGACCCGCTGAGTTACTTCAGCATTCTGTGAAACGTCACCTATCCATCGAATGGTATGTTAGCATTCATAGCAAAAGGATTTGAGTATAGGAACAGGGAGGTTCTACTGCAGTTGTACAGGGTCTTGGTGAGACCACACCTGGAGTATTGCGTACAGTTTTGGTCTCCAAATCTGAGGAAAGACATTCTTGCCATAGAGGGAGTACAGAGAAGGTTCACCAGACTGATTCCTGGTATGTCAGGACTTTCATATGAAGAAACCCTCGGGCTCATCGTCCTCCTGTTCCCTTTCTTCTCCCCGCCTCCTCCCACCCCCTATCAGTCTGAAGGGTTTCGGCCCGAAACGTTGCCTATGTCCTTCGCTTCATAGATGCTGCTGCACCCGCTGAGTTTCTCCAGCATTTTTGTGTACCATTTAGATAATAATCCTCCTTCCTGTTTTTGCTACCAAAGTGGATAACCTCTCATTTTCCGCATTAAACTGCATCTGCCATGCATCTGCCTACTCACCCAACCTGTCCAAGTCCACCCTGCATTCTCATAGCATCCTCCTCACAGTTCACACTGCCACCCAGCTTTCTGTCATCTGTAAATTTGCTAATGTTACTTTTAATCCCTTCATCTGAATCATGAATGCATATAGGTAAGGGGAGTATGAGGGCCAGGGCAGTTTACTGTTCTGGATGTCAGATGTGGGAAGTCATGGAGTCTGATAGCCCTCCAGACGTCCACATCTGCGTCAGGTGTATCGAGATGGGGCTCCTAATGGACCGTATTAGGAACCTGGAGCAGCAGCTCGATGACCTCCGTTTGGTCAGGGAGAGCGAGGAAGTCATCGAGAGGAGTTACAGGGATGTGGTCACTCCAACACCACAGGAGGCAGGCAAGTGGATCACGGTTGGGAGAGGCAAGGGGCACAGGCAGGGACTAGAGAGTACCCCGGTGGCTGTACACCTTGACAATAAGTACTCCTGTTTGAGCACTGTTGGGGTGGACAGCCAACCTGGGGGTAGTGACAGCGGCCGGGCCTCCGGTATAGAGACTGGCCCTGTTGCTCAGAAGGGCAAGGAAAAGAAGAGGAGGGCAATACTAATAGGGGACTCTATAGTTAGGGGGTCAGACAGGCGATTCTGTGGACGCAGTCGGGAGACCCGGATGGTAGTTTGCCTCCCTGGTGCCAGGGTCTGTGATGTGTCTCAACGTGTCCAAGATATCCTGAAAGGGCAGGGAGAGGAGCCTGAGGTCGTGGTACATATAGGTACCAATGACATAGGTAAAAAAAGAGAAGAGGTCCTGAAAGGAGAATTTAGGGCGTTAGGAGGGGAGTTAAAGAGAAGGACAGCAAAGGTAACAATCTCGGGATTACTGCCTGTGCCACGCGATAGTGAGAGTAGGAATGGAGCGAGGTGGAGGATAAATGCGTGGCTGAAGGACTGGTGCAGAAGGCAGGGATTCAAATTTCTGGATCATTGCGACCTCTTTTGTGGAAGGTTCGACCTGTACAAAAAGGATGGGTTGCACTTGAACCTGAGGGGGACCGATATCCTGGCGGGGAGATCTACAAAGGCTACTGGGGAGACTTTAAACTAGAATGGTTGGGGGGAGGGACTCAAATAGAGAATGCTATTAGACAGTGTGTGAGGCAGGAGGCAGAGAAGGAAAGCACTCAGACCCAACATGTAGGGGGGAAAGAAGAAAACAATAATTAACAGAGAATAAGATGTGGTGGGGTTCTTAAATGGGTGAGCAGAGAAACAGAGGGGTGTAAAATGCGGGCGGAAGCAATAGGTAGCAAGGTGAAAAGTAAAAGTGGCAGGCAGACAAATCCAGGGCAAAAATCAAAAAGAGCCACTTTTCAACATAATTGTATAAGGGGTAAGAGCGTTGTAAAAACAAGCCTGATGGCTTTGTGTCTCAATGCAAGGAGCATTCGTAATAAGGTGGATGAGTTGAACGTGCAGACAGTAATTAATGATTATGATATAGTTGGGATCACGGAGACATGGCTCCAGGGTGACCAAGGCTGGGAGTTGAACATCCAGGGATATTCAATATTCAGGAGGGATAGAGAGAAAGGAAAAGGAGGTGGGGTAGCGTTGCTGGTTAGAGAGGAGATTAACGCAGTGGAAAGGAAGGACATTAGCTTGGAGGATGTGGAATCGGTATGGGTAGAGCTGCGAAATACTAAGGGGCAGAAAACGCTGGTGGGTGTTGTGTACAGGCCAACTAGCAGTAGTAGTGAAGTTGGGGATGGCATCAAACAAGAAATTAGAAATGCGTGCAACAAAGGCAAAACAGTTATAATGGGTGACTTCAATCTACATATAGATTGGGTGAATCAAATTGGCAGGGGTGCTGAGGAAGAGGATTTCTTGGAATGTATGCGGGATAGTTATCTAAACCAACATGTAGAGGAACCAACGAGAGAGCAGGCTATTCTAGACTGGGTATTGAGTAATGAGGAAGGGTTAGTTAGCAGTCTTGTTGTGCGTGCCCCCTTGGGCAAGAGTGACCATAATATGGTTGAGTTCTTCATTAGGATGGAGAGTGACATTGTTAATTCAGAAACAACGGTTCTGAACTTAAAGAAAGGTAACTTTGAGGGTATGAGACGTGAATTGGCCAAGATTGACTGGCAATTAGTTCTAAAAGGGTTGACGGTGGATATGCAATGGAAGGCATTTAAAGACTGCATGGATGAACTACAAAAATTGTTCATCCCAGTTTGGCAAAAGAATAAATCAGGGAAGGTAGTGCATCCGTGGATAACAATGGGAAATCAGGGATAGTATCAAAGCAAAAGATGATGCGTACAAATTAGCCAGAAAAAGCAGCATACCAGAGGACTGGGAGAAATTCAGAGACCAACAGAGGAGGACAAAGGGCTTAATTAGGAAAGGGAAATAGATTATGAAAGGAAACTGGCAGGGAACATAAAAACTGACTGCAAAAGTTTTTATAGATATGTGAAGAGAAAGAGATTAGTTAAAACAAATGTAGGTCCCTTGCAGTCAGAAACAGGTGAATTGGTCATGGGGAACAAGGATATGGCGGACCAATTGAATAACTACTTTGGTTCCGTCTTCACTGAGGAAGACATAAATAATCTGCCGGAAATAGCAGGGGGCCGCGGGTCAAAGGAGATGGAGGAACTGAGTGAAATCCAGGTTAGTCGGGAAGTGGTGTTGGGTAAATTGAATGGATTAAAGGCCGGTAAATCACCAGGGCCAGAAAGGCTGCATCCCAGAGTACTTAAGGAAGTAGCTCCAGAAATAGTGGATGCATTAGTGATAATTTTTCAAAAACTCCTTAGATTCTGGAGTAGTTCCTGAGGATTGGAGGGTAGCAAACGTAACCCCACTTTTTAAGAAGGGAGGGAGAGAGAAAACTGGGAATTACAGACCAGTTAGTCTAACATCGGTAGTGGGGAAACTGCTAGAGTCAGTTATTAAAGATGGGTTAGCAGCACATTTGGAAAGTGGTGAAATCATTGGACAAAGTCAGCATGGATTTACGAAAGGTAAATCGTGTCTGACGAATCTTATAGAATTTTTCGAGGATGTAACTAGTAGAGTGGATAGGGGAGAACCAGTGGATGTGTTGTACCTGGAGTTTCAGAAGGCTTTCAACAAGGTACGACATAAGAGATTAGGATAGAAACTTAAATCACACGGTATTGGGGGTTCAGTATTGATGTGGATAGAGAACTGGCTGGCAAACAGGAAGCAAAGAGTAGGAGTAAACGGGTCCTTTTCACAATGGCAGGCAGTGACTAGTGGGGTACCGCAAGGCTCAGTGCTGGGACCCCAGCTATTTACAATTTATATTAATGATCTGGACGAGGGAATTGAAAGCAACATCTCCAAGTTTGCGGATGACACTAAGCTGGGGGGCAGTGTTAGCTGTGAGGAGGATGCTAGGAGACTGCAAGGTGACTTGGATAGGCTGGGTGAGTGGGCAAATGTTTGGCAGATGCAGTATAATGTGGATAAATGTGAGGTTATCCATTTTGGTGGCAAAAACGGGAAGGCAGACTATTATCTAAATGGTGGCCGATTAGGAAATGGGGAGATGCAGCGAGACCTGCGTGTCATGGTACACCAGTCATTGAAAGTAGGCATGCAGGTGCAGCAGGCAGTGAAGAAAGCGAATGGTATGTTGGCCTTCATAGCAAGAGGATTTGAGTATAGGAGCAGGGAGGTTCTACTGCAGTTTTACAGGGTCTCGGTGAGACCACACCTGAAGTATTGCGTACAGTTTTGGTCTCCAAATCTGAGGAAGGACATTATAGCCATAGAGGGAGTGCAGAGAAGGTTCACCAGACTGATTCCTGGGATGTCAGGACTTTCATATGAAGATAAACTGGATAGACTTGGCTTATACTCGCTAGAATTTAGGAGATTGAGAGGGGATCTTATAGAAACGTACAAAATTCTTATGGGGTTCGACAGGCTAGATGCAGGAAGATTGTTCCCGATGTTGGGGAAGACCAGGACAAGGGGTCACAGCTTAAGGATAAGGGGGAAATCCTTTAGGACTGAGATGAGGAAAAACTTTTTCACACAGAGAGTGGTGAATCTCTGGAACTCTCTGCCACAGAGGGTAGTTGAGGCCAGTTCATTGGCTATATTTAAGAGGGAGTTAGATATGGCCCTTGTGGCTAAGGGGATCAGGGGGTATGGAGAGAAGGCAGGTACGGGATACTGAGTTGGATGATCAGCCATGATCATATTGAATGGCGGTGCAGGCTCGAAGGGCCGAATGGCCTACTCCTGCACCTATTTTCTATGTATCTATGTATCTATGTAAATAGCTGCAGTCCCAGCACTGAGCCTTGCGGTATCCCACTAGTCACTGCCTGTCATTCTGAAAGGGACCAGTTATCCCTACTCTTTGTTTCCTGTCTGCCAACCAATTTTCTATCCATGTCAGTACCCTACCCCCAATACCATGCGCTCTAATTTTGCCCACCAATCTCCTATGTGGGACTTTATCAAATGCTTTCTGAAAGTCCAGGTACACTACATCCACTAGCTCTCCTTGTCTATTTTCCTAGTTACATCCTCAAAGAACTCGGACCGATCCTGCTACTGCTATCCAAATGTGCCTCTTTCATCTTTTATAGTCAGAGTGAGGCTATTGTGTGGAGGTGGGGATCAGGGAGTGGAGGTGAGGGTGGTGCCGGTTGGAGCGTGGGGGTGGTGGTGCCGCAGTTGTCATGGTTCCTGTCCCCACCCCCCTGGGGTTGGAGCCGCGACACAAACTAACACTAGAATGTAGCATTTTGAACGATGCAGCCAATGGGCAGCGGGACATAGACACAGACAGACGGCGTTGGAGGAGATCGTGTCTGGTGTCTGCTCTGCTCTGCTTAGCTCAGCTATACCCTACCCTACTGTACCCTACCCTCATCTACCATCATCTACTATACTATACTGCACTCTAGGTGTGGCGAGGACAGGTGGCAACCAGAAGGGGAGTGGGTGAAGTGGCCACGCTCCCGCTCCTTGTTCCCAGCGGCGCGGTGAAGCTTCTGCTGCTCGGACCCTGCAGGGACCATCATTCGGTCTGTCTGTCTGTCCCTGGCCCCCGCACAGGTGACAGCTCCTCCCGGCGCCGGGGGCCCTGCGGACGGTGGCGGCTCCCAGCCTCACCCCCTTGACTGCCTCGCCTTAAACACCGACCCACGTCAGCGCTCTCAGAGCCCAGGGGCACTTCACCTCTGAATGAACTAACCGCACACTTTAAAGAAATATTGTACAAGTTATTGACATTTGTAACTTTACAAAAACTACTTTTAAAGCCGCTTCCACTTGCCCTGCCTGTCAATGGCATCATGATGGAATCCTGAATCTCATGGACATAAAATTCTAAACAAAATTCAAGAATTCATTCAAATTCTTCCGTTTTCATTCACGTTACACAGGGAATCCGAATCTCATTGACATTAAACATCGTGTGGGGTTGGGGTGGGATAGGGTAGAGGTGAGGAATGGGGGAGCAGGCAGGCAAGGAGAGGGGTTATGGAGGGAGGAAGGGAGTGACTGAGGGAGGGAGAGGTGATTGAGGGAGGAGGAGAGGGGAAAGAAGAAGGAAGGTGAAGATACCTGGTGTGGCCCGAGCCTCGGGGCTGTAGCCGGGCCCGGGCGCTGGGGAGCGGACACAGACACGGACTGGGCCCTGAACGCGGTTCCTAGCCCTGGGCTGTGGTTCGAGCCGGTGTGGGGTCCGGAGGCTGCTGCTCCGGGCCCACAGGGAGAGGAGCGGGACCTGGGGCAAGGACTAGGCCGCAGCCTCGTCCTCTCCCTCCCCCAGACCGCAGCCTCAGCCTCTCCCTCCCATGGCTCCAGACCTGTCGACACGTGACGCATGTATGGTCGTGAATAGTCGTCCAAAAGAGTCCTACCTTTTCCTAGTCGCCGCTGGATTTTCAACGTGTTGACGTTGAACTATGACGGGTGCCGGCAGTCGTCGAAAAAAATTGCGTACGTGGGACAGGCCCTTTAGACTGTTGAGGAAGCCTTGCTTATGGGCTCACAGTCAGTTGGGGGGCTGTAAAGCTCCACTTGGTTCCAGTTGGATTGTCTAGTCCCTATATTGTCTTAGATAGATGCAAAATGCTGGAGTAACTCAACAGGACAGGCAGCATCTCTGGAGAGAAGGAATGGGTGACGTTTCTGGTCTAGATGCTTCTTCAGACAGATATCGGGAGTGGGAGGTACATAGATAAGGAAGTGTGTAGACAAGGAAATCTATAAGTTTATAGATAAGGATATCTCCCACTCCCCTGACATCAGTCTGAAGAAGGATGTCGACAGGAAATGTCACCCATTCCTTCGCTCCAGTGATGATGCCTGTCCCGCTGAGTTTCTCTAGCATTTTGTGTCCATCTTTGGTGTAAAGCAGCATCTGCAGTTCCTTCCTACACAAGCCATTTGGGCAGGCCGGTGGGGGTGAGTAGGAGGGGTTGGGGGAGACGTGTAAAATCACAAAGGATAGTGAGTGTGGAGAAGTCGTGTCAGGATGACAAGGTCACTGTGTTGACGGTGCAGGTTTAAAAGGGTGGCACGGTGGCGCAGTGTAGAGTTGCTGCCTTACAGCACTTGCGGCATCACAGACCAGAGTTCGATCCCGACTACAGGTGCTGTGTTTACAGAGTTTGTATGTTCTCCTCGAGGGTTTTCTCCGAGTTCTTCTGTTTCCTCCCAAGCTCCAAAGACATACCGACTTGTTGGTTAATTGGCTTTGTATAAATGTAAAATTGTCCCTAGGTGTGTTTAGGGTAGAGTTAATGTGCAGGGATTGCTGGTCGGTGGGTCGAAGGCTTGTTTCCGCGCTGTACCTAAACTCTACAGTGATTGGAAACAACCAGCGCTGCCTTTGGGTTTCTTGGTTTTTGGTCACATTTGCTCTGAAACAGAGAAGGAAGCAGATCCGGTGAACTTCTCAAAGAAACTGGAGAGATGATGTAAATGGAATGGGTTTGCAGGCCAGTGGGGGAAGAGCAAGGGGCAGGGGGGATGGTGATTGTTCAAGCATTTGTAACTATCT
>JAXLNO010006135.1:0-43527 GCA_038087875.1 Malacoraja senta | reverse complement strand
ATGTGTACCTAAAATTCCCTCTTCAAACTAAAGATGAAAAAAAGGAACCAAGTAAGCTGTATAAACTAAATCAGACTTACAGATGGGCTTCAGATAGCGGAGATAAATTCATCATGGCCCTGAACTCACCTGATCTCACAAATAAAATATTGAAATTCAAGACTAACCCATATGAGACTACTAGAGATGGTGTAAACATGGCTATAAAGGACATTAATATGATCTTTCACAAGGCAGCTATTAAATCTGACCTTGTGAAACAGAAGAGAAAAATTATCAAAAAAAAACAACCATGAAAAATAGTTCGACCACGAGTGTAAAAATGTCAGAAAAGATCTGAGGAAAATATCGAACCAAAAACACCGTCAATCAAACAATCCAGACTTACGCATTAGATATAATGAAACTCTTAAAAGGTATAAACACACGATTAGGAACAAAAGACAAAATCACACTCACAAAAGACTTGAAGAAATTGAAAATTCCATAAATCAAAAGCAATTTTGGGATATGTGGAATAACCTGAGCACAACAAAACTACAAACATTACCAATTCAAGACGGTGATATCTGGAGAGCACACTTCAAAAATCTATATAAAGACATCCCAATAAATAAAATAAACTCAAATCACTCTCATATCAAAGAAAAACTCCAAACACTAGAAATAGTAATCAAAGATTATCAAAACCCCCTTGATTTCCCAATTACTTTGGAAGAACTGACCTTAAAAATAAAATCTCTTCACTCAAAGAAAGCCTGTGGTCCAGATAGCATTAAAAACGAAATGCTCAAATACAGCACTCCGGAGATGCAGGACACAGTACTTAGGCTGTTCAACATCATACTACGTTCAGGTTATTTCCCTGATATTTGGTGCCAAGGGCTATTTCACCCATTTATAAGAGTGGAAACAAACTAGACCCAAATAACTACCGCGGCATCTGTGTCAGTAGCTGCCTAGGGAAGTTATTCTGCAGTATCATAAATAACAGAATGCAGGATTTACTTAACAAACACAACATTCTCAGTAAAAACCAAATTGGCTTCCTCCCAAAACATCGTACCACTGACCACATTTACACCCTCCACACTCTCATTGAAAAACATGTACACCAAGCAAAAAATGGAAAATATTTGCCTGTTTTATTGACTTTGAGAAAGCATTTGACTCTATTTGGCATGAAGGGCTCTACTACAAACTCCTCTGTTGTGGTATAGGAGGAAAGGTATATGACCTTATCAAATCAATGTATCTGAATAATAAATGTGGCGTTAAAATTGGGGACAAACGCACTGATCTCTTTACCCAGAGAAGAGGCGTCCGGCAAGGCTGCAATCTGAGCCCGACACTGTTTAATTTATATATAAACGATTTGGCAATAAAGCTGGACCAGAGCACTGCGCCGGGCCTCTGCCTCCTGGACGGAGAGGTAAAATCTCTGTTTTATGCGGATGACTTGGTTCTGCTGTCCCCCACAGAACAGGGACTGCAGCAACAGTTGGACCTACTTGATGAGTACTGCCAAACTTGGGCCCTGGCAGTAAATCTAAAGAAAACCAATATCATGATTTTCCAGAAAAAACCCAGATGTCAGGAAGATAAATACAAATTTACTCACAATGGTATTATTATCGAACACACTATGAGCTATACTTACCTTGGTCTAACTGTTGCAGCATCAGGGAGCTTCAATATGGCAGTGAATGCACTAAAAGAGAAAGCTCGAAGAGCTCTGTATGCAATAAAAAGAAGATTCTACAACATCCAAATTCCCATTAAAATCTGGCTTAAAATATTTGACAGTGTAATCCAGCCTAATGCGCTTTATGGTAGTGAAGTATGGGGGCCGCTCAGTCACCATAGTTATAGTAAATGGGAAAAACATACAACGGAGGCCCTGCATGCGGAATTTTGTCGGAACATCCTCCGCATCCAAAGGAAAACACCAACAAACGCATGTAGGGCAGAATTAGGCAGATACCCACTGATAATATATATCCAGAAAAGAGCACTAAATTTTTGGAATCACCTTAAATCTAGCCCACCAGATACCCTCCAGTTTAAAGCCCATAAAACACAAGAGGGGAGCCCAGAAAATAGTTCCCTGTGTCAGTTGGTACGGAGACTAACTACCCCCATTCAGTTAAACCCTATCCAGTTAAATCCTGACCAGCCTCAGATCAATACTGACCCCCAATCACCAGTTAGAGTGAACAAATTATCAAACAATGTAAAGAAACATATTTGGAACATTGGGATAAAGAAACCAAAAGCCAAAGCAGATTAGAATGCTACCGTGCCCTAAAAAGAGATTATAAATTGGCAGACTATCTCTCAACTGTTAGAGACATAAAACAAAGGCAGACCCTCACCAAATACAGGCTAAGTGACCACTATTTGGCAGTTGAAAAAGGAAGACAGAAGAGATTCTGGCAACCAAGAGAAAACAGAATATGTGGCCACTGATTGACAGATGAGATTGAAACAGAGGTGCACTTCCTCCTAAAATGCAAAAAAATTGACAAAACAAGGAAAACATACTTTGACAAACTCAGTCAGGCAACCCCTGACTTTAAGGAACTAGACGATACATCGAAACTAAGAATAATCCTTGGTGAAGGAAATACGGCACATCTTGGTGCACAATACGTAACAGCATGCCATAACCTGAGAGACGGTGAATGACCAATATGCACATATGTACGCACACACTAATGAACATTAACTGACACTAAGAAATTAATATTGAATTGCTAAATTAGCTATCCTGTTGTACTGCTTACAGCTGCAAGAACGTGTAGCAATCAATAAAAGGCTATAGGCCTCTTGCGAGTTTATGTACAGGGACATATCTATCTGTGCACTGTATACTTGTATTTATACTTATGCATCTTAAATATGTATGTCATGTTTCATACTTTGGCAATATAACACATGTTTTTTGTATCATGCCAATAAAGTTTTAAATTGAAATTGAAATTAAATTGAGAGAGAGAGACAGATGCAGAGAGGGTGAGAGAGAAAGGGAGGGACAGAGAGAGAGAGAGAGAGACAGAGAGAGCGAAACAGAGAGAGACAGAGAGAGAGAGAGACAGAGAGAGAGGGGGAGAGAGACAGAGAGAGTGAGGGAGACCGAGAGAGAGGAGAGAGACTGATAGAGAAATAGACAGAGAGAGACAGAGAGGGAGAGACAGAGAGAGAGAGAACGTGAGATAGAGAGTGAGATAGAGAGAGGGAGAAAGAGAGACAGTTACAGAGAGAGAGAGAGACAAGAGAGGGCAGAGAGAGAGAGAGGGAGAGACAGAGATAGAGAGAAAGAGAGAGAGAGAGAGAGACAGACAGAGAACTGTTGGAGGAAAACAGAGCATCCGGAGTAAAAACCATGCATGTCAATGGGAGAACGTACAAACTCCGCACAGACAGCACCCATAGTCAGGATCGTACCCGTGTCTCTGACGGTGAGGCAGCAACTGTACCGCTGCGCCACTGTGCCGCGCAGAATTATATAACGGTTTCCTCCGCCACAAACGCACCTAATATGTGCTAGTACTGTCCTGTTTGCCAGCTTGTTGATCCTCTGAGTTCCCCTCCTGCAGGGCTTAGGAGACGTTAATGTGGACGTAGAGACGGGGATGTGAGCGGCCATTGAGGGAGGCCAGGGAGCCGGTGAGCCCCCCCCCCATCTGCTCGGTGTGCGGCTGAGTTTTGTGGGGCTGCGCTTCGATGGAGGACCACATGAAGGGGCACAACAAGGAGAAGCGTTATGAGTGCGACGTGTGTGGCAAGGTCTGGCAGTACCCGAGCGAGCTGGAGATCCACCGGCGGGTGCACACGGGAGAACGTCCCTTCGATTGCTTCGAGTGCGGCAAGAGCTTCACCAGCTCCAGCCACCTGCTGCGGCAGCACCGGCGGGTGCACAGCAGCGAGCGGCCTTTCACCTGCTCCGACTGCGGCAAAGGCTTCAAGTCGTCGCCGGACCTGAAGAGGCACAGGCGCCTGCACACCGGGGAACGACCCTACACCTGCGCCAAGTGCGGCAAGGGCTTCACCCAGTCCGACACCTTGCTGGAGCACCAGCGCACCTACACCACCGAGCGCCCCTACAACTGCACCCAGTGCGGCAAGGGCTTCACATTCTCCAGCAACCTGCTCTCCCACCAGCGCACCCACACCAGGGAGCGGCCCTACACCTGTGCCCAGTGCGGCAAGGGCTTCACCTCCTCCAGCAACCTGCTGGTGCACCAACACACCCACACCGGGGAGCTCCCCCACACCTGCGCCCAGTGTGGCAAGAGCTTCACCCAGTCCGGTCACCTGCTGGTGCACCAGCGCACCCACACCGGTGAGCGCCCCTACACCTGCGCCCAGTGCGGCAAGGACTTCACCAGCTCCACCAGGCTGCTGTCCCACCAGCGCACCCACACCGGCGAGCGCCCCTACACCTGCGCCCAGTGCGTCAAGGGCTTCACCCAGTCCGGCACCCTGCTGGAGCACCAACGCACCCACACCGGCGAACGCCCCTACACCTGCGTCAAGTGTGGCAAGGGCTTCATCTCCTCCAGCAAGCTGCTGGTGCACCAGCGCACCCACACGGGGGAGCGCCCCTACACCTGCACCCAGTGCGGCAAGGGATTCACCAACTCCAGCAAGTTGCTGTCCCACCGGCGCACCCACACCGGCGAGCACCCCTACACCTGCAGCTACTGCGGCAATGGCTTCACCCGGTCCAGCAGCCTGCTGGTGTACCTGCGCACCCACAGTGGGGAGCGCCCCTACACCTGCACCCAATGTGGCAAGGGCTTCACCCGGTCCAGTCACCTGCTGGAGCACCAGCGCACCCACACCGGCGAGCGCCCCTTCACCTGCACCCAGTGCGGCAAGGGCTTCACCCGCTCAGGCACCCTGCTGGATCACCAGTGCACCCACACCGGCGAGCGCCGCTTCACCTGCACCCAGTGCGGCAAGGGCTTCACTCGCTCCTCCAAGCTGCTGTCCCACCAGCGGGTGCACACCAGCGCCCATCCCGTCCCCAGCCAGGTGTGTGGAGAGCGCTTTACCATGGCCTCCCACGCCCTGTCTCAACAGCGCGTGCACACCAGTGGCCTGCCCCAACGACTGCCCCTACTGCGGTGAGGAGTTTGACAGCTCGCGGGGGTTGCGGCAGCACCGGAGGACCCATGCCGGCGAACAGCTGCTCCCACTGTGACAACAGAGCATGAGGGCTGCGTGAGCACCAGCCCTGGCGTGAGCGGGTGCATACCGGAGAGAGACCCTTTGTGTGCGTTGAGTGTGGCAAGTGTTAGACCCGCCTTGACAACCTGCTGGAGCACTGACGAGTCCACACCAGCCCGCGCCCCTTCACCTGCCCGCTCTGCGGCAAGGCCTTTGCCTGCTCCTCCAGCCTGCTGGCACACCGCCACATGGATAGATAGGCACTGTTTAGGGAGACACAAAATGTTGGAAGAAATGGGTAATGTTTCAGGGTCGAGACCCTTCTTCAGTGTCGACCCGAAACGTCACCCATTCCTTCTCTCCAGAGATGCTTTGTCCCGCTGAGTTACTCCAGCACTCTGAAATGTCACCTATCCATGTTCTCCAGAGATGCTGCTTGTCCCGCTGAGTTACTCCAGCACTCTGTGAATGTCACCTATCCATGTTCTCCACAGATGCTGCCTGACCCGCTGAGTTACTCCAGCACTCTGTGAAACGTCACCTATGCATGTTCTCCACAGATGCTGCCTGGCCCGCTGAGTTACTCCAACACTTTGTGTTAGTCAAATAGTGATACAGTGTGGAATCAGGCCCTTCGGCCCAACTTGCCCTCACCGACCAACATGTCCCAGCCACACTAGACCCACCTGCCTGTGTTTGGTCCATATCCCTTCAAACTTGTCCTATCCATGTAACTGACTAACTGTTTCTTAAACATTGGGATAGTCACAGCCTCAACTACCTCCTGTGACAGTTTGTTTCATATTCCCACCACCCTCTGTGTGAAAACGTTACCATTCAGTTTCCTTTTAAATCTTTTCCCCTTCACCTTGAACCAATGTCCTCTGGTCCTCGATTCCACGGGGTATGGGGAGAAGGCAGGAACGGGGTACTGATTGTGGATGATCAGCCATGATCACATTGAATGGTGGTGCTGGTTCGAAGGGCCGAATGGCCTACTCCTGCACCTATTGTCTCTTGTCTAATGTCTATTGTATCAGGACTAGGCGTGCATTTCACCCTACACGTGCGCTCTGTCCTCCAAGACCTGCTGGATCTCCCGGGTGCCAACCATTTTAACTCCCCTTCCTACTCCAACACTGATGTTTCTGTCCTGGGCCTCCTCCATTGCCAGAGTGAGGTGACACGCAAACTGGGGGAACAGCGTCTCATAGCTTACAGCCCTATGACATGAACATTGAATTCTGCAAATTAAGGAGACTCCCCCCTCCCAATCAAGTCCTGGAGTCTGTTCCAACCCCATCCGAACCGTACTTCCTTTTCTATGATGTTCACCAGATCAGGAAGTTGGTATGTTGCCTCTCGATTCTCATTTTCTTCTAACAGGCCAGCTTTATCTTTTCTCCAAGTCTAAAGGGCAGTTTTACAGTGATAATTTTCATATTGCTAACAACATTCATTTCTTGCATGTCATCTAAGAGGGTAGTCATTTCTTTCATACTTCTAAGAAATATCGCAAAACTCCCGCAATGGTTTCGCGTCTTCTGGCTGGATAGCTGTCCAAGCGTAGGCCTTCTTAATGAGGATGTCTTTGGATCATGGAAGTTTAAAGGGACTTTTATGTAGTGTGTCGGCAGTGAGCGGCGACTGCGGAGGGTTCAACAACCCCGACCACGGGTCAACAAAAGGGGAAGATGATTGAACTTTATTACCTTCCATCACAGTGAGAAATGTGGATTCCGCTGTGGTGGATGTTTATGTTAGATTTTATTTTAAGTGGCTGTGTGTCTTGTTGCTTTTTACTCAGTATGGCTGTATGGTAACTCAAATATCACTGCTATTGGTGCATGTGACAAGAAATTCCAACTTGAACTTGATCAGCTTTCGTCTATATATTTAAAAAAGGACAATCATGCACAATTGTGACGGCTTGATTTCAAAGCCAGGACAGGGGCATTCCTGAGGGATTCGGGACTCCAGAATGGTATGTTGCCTCCCTGGTCACGGATGTCTCCGAGCGGCTGCAGAACATTCTGGAGGGGGGGGGGTGAACAGCCAGTTGTCGTGGTGCACATTGGCACCAACGATATAGGTTAAACACGGGATGAGGTCCTACAAGATGAATTTAGGGAGCTAGGAGATAAACTTAAAAGCAGGACCTCAAACGGAATAATCTCTGGGTTGCTACCAGTGCCACGTGCTAGTCAGAGTAGAAATAGGAGGATATTGCAGACGTGGCTTGAAAAATGGTGCAAGGGGGAGGGATTCAAATTTCCAGGGCATTGGAACCAGTTCTGGGGGAGGTGGGACCAGTACAAACAGGACGGTCTGCACCTGGGCTGGAATGGAACCAATGTCCTTGGGGGAGTGTTTGCTAGTGCTGTCGGAGACGATTTAAACTAATGTGGTAGGGGGGTGGGAGCGTGTACACAGAGGGGTGTAAAATGAGCGTAGAAGCAATAGGAAGCAAGGTGCAAAGTAAAAGTGGCAGGCAGACAAATCCAGGGCAAAAATCAAAAGGGCCACTTTTCAACATAATTGTATAAGGGGTAAGAGTGTTGTAAACACAAGCCTGAAGGCTTTGTGTCTCAATGCAAGGAGCATTCGTAATAAGGTGGATGAGTTGAATGTGCAGACAGTTATTAATGAATATGATATAGTTGGGATCACGGAGACATGGCTCCAGGTTGACCAAGGCTGGGAGCTGAACATCCCAGGGATATTCAATATTCAGGAGGGATAGACAGAAAGGAAAAGGAGGTGGGGTAGCGTTGCTGGTTAGAGAGGAGATTAACGCAATAGAAAGGAAGGACATTTGCTTGGAGGAAGTGGAATCGATATGGGTAGAGCTGCGAAACACTAAGGGCAGAAAACGCTAGTGGGAGTTGTGTACAGGCCACCTAACAGTAGTAGTGGAGTTGGGGATGGCATCAAACAGGAAATTAGAAATGCGTGCAACAAAGGTAAAACAGTTATAATGGGAGACTTCAATCTACATATAGATTGGGTGAATCAAATTGGCAGGGATGCTGAGGAAGAGGATTTCTTGGAATGTATGCGGGATAATTTTCTAAACCAACATGTAGAGGAACCAACGAGAGAGCAGGCTATTCTAGACTGGGTATTGAGTAATGAGGAAGGGTTAGTTAGCAGTCTTGTTGTGCGTGGCCCCTTGGGCAAGAGTGACCATAATATGGTTGAGTACTTCATTAGGATGGAGAGTGACACAAGGCTTCTGAACTTAAAGAAAGGTAACTTTGAGGGAATGAGACGTGAATTGGCCAAGATAGACTGGCAATTGATTCTAAAAGGGTTGACGGAGGATATGCAATGGGAGGCATTTAAAGACCGCATGGATGAACTACAACAGTTGTTTCATCCCAGTTTGGCAAAAGAATAAATCAGGGAAGGTCGTGCATCCGTGGATAACAAGGGAAATCAGGGATAGTTTCAAAACAAAAGATGAAGCATACAAATTAGCCAGAAAACGCAGCCTACCAGAGGACTGGGAGTCCAGCAGAGGAGAACATAGGGGCTTAATTCGGAAAGGGAAAATAGATTATGAAAGAAAACTGGCATGGAACCTGACTGCAAATGCGTTTTTAGATATGTGAAGAGAAAAGGATTAGGTAAAACAAATGTTGGTCCCTTGCAGTCATAAACAGGTGAATTGATCATGGGGAACAAGGACATGGCAGATCAATTGAATAACTACTTTGGTTCTGTCTTCACTAAGGAAGACATAAATAATCTGCCGGAAATAGCAGGTGACCGGGGGTCAAATGAGATGGAGGAACTGAGTGAAATCCAGGTAAGTCGGGAAGTGGTGTTAGGTAAATTGAATGGATTAAAGGCCGATACATCCCCCATGGCCAGATAGGCTGCATCACAGAGTGTTTAAGGAAGCTGCCCCACAAATAGTGGATGCATTAGTGATAATTTTTCAAAACTCTTTGGATTCTGGAGTAGTTCCTGAGGATTGGAGGGTAGCTAATGTAAACCCCACTTTTTAAAAAGAGAGGGAGAGAGAAAACGGAGAATTACAGACCAGTTAGTCTAACATCGGTAGTGGGGAAAATGTTTGAGTCAGTTATTAAAGATGGGATAGCAGCACATTTGGAAAGTGGTGAAATCATTGGACAAAGTCAGCATGGATTTACGAAAGGTAAATCATGTCTGACGAATCTTATAGCATTTTTGAGGATGTAACTAGCAGAGTGGATAAGGGAGAACCAGTGGATGTGTTATAACTGCTTTCAGAAGGCTTTCGACAAGGTCCCACATAAGAGATTAGTATGCAAACTTAAAGCGCATGGTATTGGGGGTTCAGTGTTGATGTGGATAGCGAACTGGCTGACAGACAGGAAGCAAAGAGTAGGAGTAAACTGGTCCTTTTCAGAATGGCAGGCAGTGACTAGTGGGGTACCGCAAGGCTCGGTGCTGGGACCCCAGCTATTTACAATATATATCCACTTTGGTGGCCAGAACAGGAAAGTAGACTATTATCTGAATGGTGGCCGATTAGGAAAAGGGGAGATGCAACGAGACCTGGGTGTCATGGTACACCAGTCATTGAAAGTGAGCATGCAGGTGCAGGAAGCAGTGAAGAAAGTGAATGGTATGTTAGAATTCATAGCAAAAGGATTTGAGTATAGGAGCAGGGAGGTTCTAATGCAGTTGTACAGGGCCTTGGTGAGACCACACCTGGAGTATTGCGTACAGTTTTGGTCTCCTAATCTGAGGAAAGACGTTCTTGCCAGAGTACAGAGAAGGATCACCAGATTGATTCCTGGGATGGCAGGACTTTCATATGAAGAAAGAATGGATAGACTCGGCTTGTACTCGCTAGAATTTAGAACATTGAGGGGGGATCTTATAGAAACTTACAAAATTCTTAAGGTGTTCGACAGGCTAGATGCAGGAAGATTGTTCCCGATGTTGGGGAAGTCCAGAACAAGGGATCACAGTTTAAGGATAAGGGGGAAGTTTTTTAGGACCGAGATGAGAAAATACGTCTGAGGCATGCGCCAACGACTGACTGGCAGGCGCGCAGCGTTCTTCCAGCGGTAAGCTTTAAAAACTGCAGGTAATTGTTTCTAAAAAACTAGTCTGCAGTCGTTTTGGCGGGTTCGTTCAACCTTGTTTTTTGAACAAGTTGGACGCAGCAATGTCCAAAGTGAGGAGACGGTCTGCGGGGAAGCCGGCTACCGAAGACCGCGGTAAAGCGGGTAGCGGTCGACTGTCTGTGTCACCGACCTTGTCGCTGGCGGTGGAGCCAGTGACAGCAGACCCAGAGCCCGAGGAAAGCACCATGGCGGTCCCGCAGGGGCGCAAGGCCACACGAAAATCCGCAAGGTCCGTTGACTCAGATGAGTCGGGCCAGGAGGGATCCCCTCCTTCGTTGGGAAGCGTCCACGGGCGACTTACCCACATGGAGCACCTTATGGAGAGGTGGCTCCAGAGTAAACTGCTCCGTAGGAGGGAGCAGTATCAATACGGGTCTCCGCACAAGCCCGCGCCAGCGGCTTCATACATAGGGCTACAAAATGTCTCCCTCACTGGAGGAGGGAGTACACCGGGCCAGTTTTTGACTGACTCCGAGTTTGGGGGCACAGAAGGTGAGCATTCCCAGGGGCACGGGGCTGAAGTGTCACTTTTGGCATCCAGATTTGCCATTACCTCTCCATTAGGAGCACCCCTGGATAACGACATGGCCAACAATATCAATTATTTGGTCTCTCACCAACTATAAGAATTAACAATGGAAATAACATAGAAACATAGAAACATAGAAAATAGGTGCAGGAATAGGCCATTCGGCCCTTCGAGCCTGCACCGCCATTCAATATGATCATGGCTGGTCATCCAACTCAGTATCCTGTACCTGCTTTCTCTAGGGGCCACATCTAACTCCCTCTTAAATATAGCCAATGAACTGGCCTCAACTACATTCTGTGGCAGAGAATTCCAGAGATTCACCACTCTCTCTGTAAAACATGTTTTTCTCATCTCAGTCCTAAAAGATTCCCCCATTATCCTTAAACTGTGACACCTTGTTCTGGACTTCCCCAACATCGGGAACAATCTTCCTCCATCTAGCCTGTCCAACCCATTAAGAAATTTATAAGTTTCTATAAGATTCCCCCTCAATCTTCTAAATTCTAGCGAGTACAAGCCGAGTCTATCCAGTCTTTCTTCATATGAAAGTCCTGACATCCCAGGAATCAGTCTGGTGCACCTTCTCTGTACTCCCTCTATGGCAAGAATGTCCTTCCTCGGATTAGGACACCAAAACTGTACGCAATACTCCAGGTGTGGTCTCACCACGGCCCTATACAACTGCAGTAGAACCTCCCTGCTCCTATACTGAAATCCTTTTGCTATGAATGCCAACATACCATTCGCTTTCTTCACTGCCTGCTGCACCTGCATGCCTACTTTCAATGTCTGTTGAACCATGACACCCAGGTCTCGTTGCATCTCCCCTTTTCCTAATCGGCCACCATTGAGGTAATAGTCTACTTTCCTGTTTTTGCCACCAAAGTGGATAACCTCACATGTATCCACATTATACTGCATCTGCCATGCATTTGCCCACTCACCCAGCCTAACAAAGTCATCTTGCAGCCTCCTAGCACCATCCTCACAGCTAACACTGTCCCCTAGCTTCGTGTCATCCGCAAACTTGGAGATGTTGCATTCAATTCCCTCGTCCAAATCATTAATATATATTGAAAATACCTGGGTTCCCAGCACTGAGCCTTGCGGTACCCCACTAGTCACTGCCTCCCATTCTGAAAAGGACCCGTTAACTCCTACTCTTTGCTTCCTGTCTGCCAGCCAGTTCTCTATCCACATCAATACTGAACCCCCAATACCGTGTGCTTTAAGTTTGTATACTAATCTCTTATGTGGGACCTTGTCGAAAGCCTTCTGAAAGTCCAGATATAACACATCCACTGGTTCTCCCTTATCCACTCTACTAGTCACATCTTCGAATAATTCTATAAACCACCAACAGGTACCGCTCTCCAGCTAACTGTGCCTCCCTCAATGTGCCGGCCGGTAAACCACTCCATCTGGGGTCATATTGAGCGGGTGTTAGAGCCCAGGAGATAAAACTCCAGAAAGTCCTGAAGTTACTGGCCTCTGGCATAATGGCCTTTGCAATGTCAGTAGATGGAGAACTACTGACCAATTCTCAACAGGATGCAGTGGCATTACTCTGTAATGCTCACTTTGAAATAAGTTGCCTGCGCAAAACCGCTATCCGGCCGGCGCTAAACCCCAAGTTTGCTGTGCTGTGCAAGGCCAGCAACGTCCAGCCGGCCAATTATCTGTCTGGGGAAGATCTGCCAAAGCAGGTCCGGGAGCTGGACGATGAGGCGAAGACCATCCGCCACATGAGTAGAGCCCAAGCCACACCCAGAGGCTCATCATACCGGACTCACCCGTACGCACCCCTACAGCACCAGGCGACACCAGCCTAGGGGCACCGGAACTGGTGGAAGACCCGAACTGGAGGCATGAATGATGTTACATAGATACATAGATACATAGAAAATAGGTGCAGGAGTAGGCCATTCGGCCCTTCGAGCCTGCACCGCCATTCAATATGATCATGGCTGATCATCCAACTCAGTATCCCATACCTGCCTTCTCTCCATACCCCCTGATCCCTTTAGCCACAAGGGCCACATCTAACTCCCTCTTAAATATAGCCAATGAACTGGCCTCAACTACCCTCTGTGGCAGAGAGTTCCAGAGATTCACCACAGCAGATCACAGCAGATCCGTTTATACTGCACAGTATGCGAGGGTTCAAAATTGAGTTCATTATTGACTCATTACCACCCACACAACATTCACTCTTGCACATATGTGTTTTCACACCATAAGAGTTTGGATATTCAAGCTGAAATCCAAATTCTATCCAATAAAGAGGTCATTGAGGGGTCGCATCCGGAACCTCACCAATTTTATCCAATATTTTCACCAAGCAAAAAAGGGATGGAGGAGTTCGTATTATCCTAGGTTATCCTAGACTTGACTGAACTCAACTCTTTTGTGCAGTATAAACATTTCAAAATTGATAATTTTGGCACTGCCATCCAAATGATTTATGAAGGTGGCTCATATGGCATGCATCGACCTTAAAGATGCAAACTACACGGTATCTATTCACAGGGAGTACAGAGATATTTGAAATTTTACTGGATGGGTCAATTATGGCAGTTCAAAGCATTGCCCAGTGGGCTGACTTCAACTCCTAGACTATTTACCAAACTACTGAAACCCATTCTGGGGCTATTACGAGCTCAGAACTACATGGTTATGGCATATTTGGATGAGCATCCTCATTTTCGGGGTCACCCCGAATTATCTGTCTCAGTCACCAAACTCATGTTTGAAAGATTGGGCTTTCTCATCCATCCAGTTAAGTCCATGTTGACACCTTATATAACCATATAACCATATAACCATTACAGCACGGAAACAGGCCATCTCGGCCCTTCAAGTCCGTGCCGAACACGTTTTTTTTTAAACAAATTTATTTTTATTTTTTATTACTTCCCCTAGTCCCTCTACCTGCACTCAGACCATATCCCTCCATTCCTTTCCCCGTCCATATACCCATCCAATCTATTTTTAAAGGACACAATCGAACCTGCCTCCACCACTTCAACTGGAAGCTCATTCGACACGGCTACCACTCTCTGAGTAAAGAAGTTCCCCCTAATGTTACCCCTAAAACTTCTGTCCCTTAATTCTCAAGTCATGTCCCCTTGTTTGAATCTTCCCTACTCTCATGGGAAAAAGCTTATCCACGTCAACTCTGTCTAACCCGCTCATAAATTTTAAAGACCTCTATCAAGTCCCCTCTTAACCTTCTGCGCTCCAAAGAATAAATACCTAACTTGTTCAACCTTTCTCTGTAACTTAGTTGCTGAAACCCAGGCAACATTCTAGTAAATCTCCTCTGTACTCTCACTATTTTGTTGACATCCTTCCTATAATTAGGCGACCAAAATTGTACTCCTACCTGGGGACCTATGGATTTACCTGGGAGTTTACAATTAACTCAATCCACATGTCAGTGACTCTGCCAGGGGCAAACAATTCTGAGTTTCTATCTGCCCTGTACTATGAACAAAAACTGAGCTGCAGTGCCATCAATAGTGCCAGAAGCGCACTATCCTCCTATTTAATGCTGGGGTTCAGGGGCACCAGACGGTAGGGACGCACCCTTTAATAACTAGGTTCTTTTAAAAAAATTATGTTTAAAAAATATATATATTTTTATTTATTAGAAGTATAGTACATTGCAGTGATATCAAGTAAAAAAACATTATACATTTCTTGTACCACTTCTTATTTTAAACTTTAAAATAAGAAAATAGAATGAGTTAGCAAAGATAGTGAGTGAGTGAAAGAGTGGCCCAGAGAAACCCGCAGGAACATAAACCACAAGAAAGAGTTAAACAAGAAACCAAAGAAAAATAAAGAAAAAAATAGAGAACAGAAGAAAGTAAGATACGATAAGATAAAAAGGGATGTACCTACTTCGTATCTTTACACACCCCTCACCAGGTCCTGAAACCATTTATTTTTAACGTATGTTGCACCCTATGCTTGTAATAAGTCGATAAATGGAGACCAAATCTTTTGGAAATGGTGTGATTTGCCTGCTAAGAGGAATCTCATGTCTTCGAGGTGTAACAGTTCGGACATATTAGAAATCCACAGTTTTTATCGTTGGTGTGGGAGCGTTTTTCCAGAATTTAAGTATAAGTTTTTTTGCCATTATTAAGCCGTAATTAAGGAAGCTCTTTTGGAACGAAGTCAGCTCAAAGCTGGCTTCCATTGTTCCGAAAATAATCAGTTCTGAGTTCGGTTTCAGTTTTATTTTAAATAATTTCGTAAATATTTCAAAGATTTCATTCCAAAATTGTTGGATTTTTATACAAAAAACAAAAGAATGTGCTTCTTGGGATAGACATATGTCACAGATGGAAGAGACATTTGGATAACATTTACTTATTTTAGTTTTTGACTAGTATAGTCTATGTAAAGTTTTAAATTGGATTAGATTGTGTCTTACATTAATCGAGCATTTATGCACATATAGCAAGTGTTTATCCCAACTCTCTTTCGAGATTTTTATAGCTAGTTCTTGTTCCCAATTCTCTTCTAATTCTATCCGATGATGGTATTTCTATATTTAGGATGATATTATACAAGTATGATATTAAATTAGTTGATTCCGCCTTTATATTCATTGCATCGTCTAATAGGTCTGGAGATAAATTTATATATTCTTGTGTATATTTTTTCAAATAGTCACGAATTTGAAAATATTTAAAATATTGCTTACTTCTCAGATTGTATTTAAGTTGTAGTTGGTGAAATGATTAAAAAAATGTCCATTGTCATACATGTCTCCAAACGTTTTAATTCCTATTCTATCCCAGTATGTAAATGATTTATCTATAATAGATGGTTTAAACGACGGATTATTAACTATTGGTGAGAGAAGCGATAGGTTTCTTAATTTTAAAGTTAATTTTATTTGTTTCCAAATTCTAATTGTACTATGACTAATTGGATTTTTACTATATATTGTATTGTTAAATTTTGTTGGTGAGAGAAGGATCGCTCCTATATTAAAAGGGGAACAATCCTCTCTCTCCATTACTATCCAATCCACCTGCTGGACAGAGTTGTCCAACAGGTGAATCATATTTTTGACATTTGCTGCCTAATAATAATACAAAAAATTAGGGAGTGTTAATCCACCAAATTCTTTAGGTTTGCACAAATGTCTTCTTTGAATTCTATGATCAGCCATGATCATATTGAATGGCGGTGCAGGCTCGAAGGGCCGAATGGCCTACTCCTGCACCTATTTTCTATGTATCTATGTATTTTCTATGTATGGGATTTATAGTCCCATATAAAATTTGTGATATCGGCATCCAGTTTAAAAAAAAACTTTTTTGGTAAGTATATTGGTATTGATTGGAATAGATATAAAATTTGTGGTAGAAAGATCATTTTTATAGCATTTATTCGGCCTATTAGAGACATCGGAAGAGTTTTCCCAAATTTAATCAGGGCGTTTAATTTATTAAGTAGGGGCATATAATTTGCATTAAATAAATATTTATATTTTCTAGTAATTTCAATTCCCAAATATTTAAATTTTTCTGAAGCAATTTTAAAAGGGAATTGTATCAGGTGTGTTGAGTCTTGAGGTTTTATCGGGATATTAATTCTATATCATGAAAAGGATCCAAATTCCTCTATTAGATTTAATATATTTGGTATACTGATTTGTGATTTTGTGATATATAGTAGTACATCATCTGCGTATAATGATATTTTATTATTTGAGTATTTTGTATTATAACCATGGATATTCGGATGCGTTCTAAGGCTTCCCGCTAAAGGATCTATTACAAGAGCAAATAACAGAGGTGATAGTGAACATCCATGTCTATTGCCCCTTGATAATTGAAATTTCGGGGACAACATGTTATTAGTTAAATGTACACAGAAATGCTGGAGAAACTCAGCGGGTGCAGCAGCATCTATGGAGCGAAGGATACAGTCAACGTTTCGGGCCGAAACCCTTCTTCAGACTGATAGGGGGTGTGGAGAAGAAAGGAAAAAAGGCGGAGGAAGAGCCCGAGGGCTGGGGGAGGGGAGGAGACAACCAGAGGGCTGATGAAGGGGAGGGGACAGCAAGGGCTAGCAGAATTGGGAGAATTCAATGTTCTAGCCCCCAGGATGTAGACTGCCCAAGCGGAATATGAGGTGCATTTCCTCCAATTTCCGGTGTTGCTCGCTGTGGCCATGGAGGAGACCCAGGACAGAGAGGTCAGATACGGAATGGGAGGGGGAGTTGAAGTGCTTATTCACCGGGAGTTCAGGTTGGTTATTGCGGACCGACCGGAGGTGTTCGGCGAAACGATCGCCAAGCCTCCGCTTGGTCTCACCGATGTAGATCAGCTGGCATCTAGAGCAGCGGATGCAATAGATGAGGTTGGAGGAGATGCACGTGAACCTCTGTCGCACCTGGAACGACTGCTTAGGTCCTTGAATGGAGTCGAGGGGGGAGGTGAAGGGACAAGTGTTGCATCTCTTGCGGTTGCAAGGGAAAGTACCCGGGGAGGGGGTGGTACGGGAGGGAAGGGAAGAATTGACAAGGGAGCTACGGAGGGAGCGGTCTTTGCGGAAGGCAGATATGGGGGGAGATGGGAAGATGTGGCGAGTGGTGTGGTCACATTGGAGGTGGCGAAACTGACGGAGGATCACTTGTTGTAGGTGACGGCTGGTGGGGTGAAAGGTGAGGACTGGGGGGACTCTGCCCTTGTGGGGGGATGGGGAGAGAGAGCAGTGTTGCGGGGTATGGCAGAGACCCTGGTGCGAGCCGCATCTATGGTGGAGGAGGGGAACCCCGTTCCCTGAAAAATGAGGACATTTCGGATGCCCTGGTGTGGAACGCCTCATCCTGGGAGCAGATGCGGCGTAGACGGAGGAATTGGGAGTGGGGGATGGACTCCTTACAGGAAGCAGGGTGGGAAGAAGTGTAGTCCAGAATACCATGGGAGTCGGTACGTTTGTAGTGGATGTCGGTAAGAAGTCTATCATCTGCGATGGAGATAGTGAGGTCAAGGAATGGTAGGGAAGTGTCGGAAATGATCCAGGTGTATTTAAGTGCCGGATGGAAGTTGGTGGTGAAGCGGATGAAGTCAGTCAGTTGTGTGTGGGTGCAGGATGTGGCACCAAAACAGTCATCGATGTAGCGGAGGTAGAGGTCGGGGATGGGTCCCTGGTACGCATTGAACAAGGATTGTTCTACCTACCCGACAAAGAGGCAGGCGTAGCTGGGGCCCGTGCGTGTGCCCATAGCTACGCCTTGTATTTGGAGGAAATGGGTGGAGTCAAATGAGAAATTATTGTGGGTAAGGACCGGCTCCGCTAGGCGGAGGAGGGTGTCAGTGGCCGGGTATAGGTTGCTTCTCCGGTCGAGGAAAAAACAGAGGGCTTCGAGACCATCCTGGTGGGGATGGAGGTGTACAATGACTGGACGTGTACAATGACTGTTATTAGTTAATATTCTAACAGTGGGCCTGTCATATATCTCTCCCATTTGAAATTTTGCAATACTTTAACAAGATAGTCCCATTCCACTTGATCGAATGCTTTTTCTGCGTCCAATGAAATAATTGATAAGTCTTGTTCTTCGGTTTTATATGAATGCATTATATTAAGCAGACGTCTCAGATTATTGCATGAGTATCTCTTGGGTATAAACCCCGTTTGATCCGCATTTATTAATTTACTAACATATTTACTTAATCTTCTAGCATGTTTTCGCTAGTATTTTTTGATCTGTAGTTAACAGCGCAATAGCTCTGTATGAACCCGGGTGTTCTAAATCTTTATCTTTTTTAGGTATAAGTGTAATCGTTGATTCCGCTAATGTTTCTGGTAGTGTTTGTTCTTTGAAAGCATATGTATACATTTTATGTAACCGTGGTGCAATTATCTCATAAAATCTTTTATAAAATTCATTACTAAATCCTGGTGTTTTTCCATTCTTTAATGAGTTTATTGTATCTTCTATTTCCTTAATTGAGATTTGTGCTCCTAATTCCTCTTGTTCGATCAAATTAAGTTTTGGGAAGTTACAATTATCCAAGAACTCTATAACTTTAGTACTATCTGCTAACGCTTTAGATGTATATACATTTTGATAAAATTGAGCAAATCTTTTATTAATATCATTAGGTAGTGTTAACAATTCACCTTTATGTGATTTAACCTTTAAAATCGTATGATCTTTTTCCCGTTTTTTCAATTGACGTGAAAAAAGTTTACGCAGTTTATCCCCAAATTCAAAATGTTCCTGTTTTGTAATTTGAAATAATCTTATAACATTTGCTGATAATATTTTGTTTAATTTAAATTTCAATATTGTTATTTTATTATGTTTATCTATTGTGGATAATGAAGTAGATTTTCAAAGTCTACAGAGAGATTTAGGCCATTTGGAAGAGTGGGCTGAAAGATGGCAGATGGAGTTTAACGCTGACAAATGTGAGGTGCTACTTCTCGGCAGGACAAATCAAAATAGGACGTACACGGTAAATGGTAGCGAATTGAGGAATGCAGTTGAACAGAGGGATCTAGGAATAACTGTGCATAGTTCCCTGAAGGTGGAATCTCATGTAGATAGGGTGGTGAAGAAAGCTTTTGGTGTGCTGGCCTTTATAAATCAGAGCATTGAATATAGAAGTTGGGATGTAATGTTAAAATTGTACAAGGCATTGGTGAGGCCAAATCTGGAGTATGGAGTACAATTTTGGTCGCCTAATTATAGGAAGGATGTCAACAAAATAGAGAGAGTACAGAGGAGATTTACTAGAATGTTGCCTGGGTTTCAGCAACTAAGTTACAGAGAAAGGTTGAACAAGTTAGGTCTTTATTCTTTGGAGGGCAGAAGGTTAAGAGGGGACTTGATAGAGGTCTTTAAAATTATGAGCTGGTTAGACAGAGTGGACGTGGATAAGCTTTTCCCATTGAGAGTAGGGTAGATTCAAGCAAGGGGACATGACTTGAGAATTAAGGGACAGAAGTTTAGGGGGAACATTAGGGGGAACTTCTTTACTCAGAGAGTGGTAGCTGTGTGGAATGAGCTTCCAGTGGAAGTGGTGGAGGCAGGTTCGATGTTATCCTTTTAAAATAGATTGGATGGGTATATGGACGGGAAAGGAATGGAGGGTTATGGTCTGAGTGCAGGTAGATGGGACTAGGGGGAAGTATTTATTTTTAAATTAAAAAAAAAAAAAAAAAATGTTCGGCACGGACTTGAAGGGCCGAGCTGGCCTGTTTCCGTGCTGTTATGGTTATATGGTTATATGGTTATAGTTGGCTCTTTAGCGTTATCTAAATCCAGTTGTCTAATTCGTTCTTCTGCCTTTGTTCATTCTTATTCTTTTTATTTAGAAAAGCTTGATATGAGATTATAGATCCTCTGATAAATGCTTTAAAAGATTCCCATAGTAAAGTTGGTGAAGTATCTGGGGTGTCACTAGTCTCGAAAAAAAGTTCCATCTGTTGTTTTAAATATATACCACCTTGTGGATCATTTAGGATTTGATGATTAAACCTCCAAAACGATTTATTATTAGGCATTCCTTCGAGTTTAAAAAAAAAGTTAACGGGGAGTGATCAGAAATAGTGCTGTTGTGATATTTTGGGTTAATTGGATAGGGAATTAATTGTGTGTCCACTAGAAAATAGTCGATAAGTGAGTAGGTTTTGTGTACCGTTGAATAAAACGAGTATTCCCTTCCAGCAGGGTTAGCGATCTTCCAGACATCTGTTGTATTTGTATTTTTTATGTATGTATTTAGGATTTCCCTAGTTTTAGATTTTGTGTTGCCCATGTTCTGTTGTGAAGATTTATCCAGGTACGGATCTAAAACGCAGTTAAAGTCTCTCCCAATTATCACGTTTTGATAATTAAACTCTGAAATTATATTCAGGATTTTATTAAAGAATTGGGGATTATCAAAATTAGGCGCATAAATATTCACCACGGTGATTGGAGTAGCATGAATCTCTCCGGTAACTATAAGATATCTCGCTTCCTTATCTATTATGATATTCTTTGATTTAAATGGTATACCTTTGCGAATAATAATTGCCGTGCCTCTAGATTTAGAGATATATGAAGATTGATATGTTTGGCCTATCCAATTTGCCTTCAATCTAGTCTGAGCTTGCAATTTCAGATGAGTTTCTTGTAAAAAGCTTATGTCCGAATTGAGCGACTTCAGTTGTGCGAAAGTCTTACCCCTTTTAATAGGTTCGTTAGCACCCCTTACGTTCCAACTGCAAAATGTGATTCCTCCAAATTTATTTTGTTTATCGTCTTGCATTTTAAATTATTTTAATACCTTTGAGTCATATGGTGCAACCAATACCTCAGGTCTCTGGATGTTGCGGGAGCATTTGCGCTATTAAATTCTGTTGGTACATCCCTTTTAGAATTGTCCTTGAAGAAAAAAATAAAATAATGTGAATTATTGTGACACAAAAACAATTTAAAAAAGTGATATTACAGTGTCTAAAAATAGCGACACTGTAACAAATTATCCACCTAATGGTGGTAGTTACACATTTATTGACTTCCGTTGTTGTTAATCTACATTTAGCTCCGCTCCCTTGAATAATCTTGCAAAAGGGAGTTGGGGCCAATTCAAAGCCGAGTTATATATATCACAATTACAATGTATATATATATATATCTAATTAAGTCTTATCTAATTAAGTCTTCAACTTATCTACCATTTACCTATGCTAACAGTTTTTACATTTGCTTCCCCTTCAGTATTAATCAACTGCTGGTTGGAAGGGGTTAACCAGAGTCAGACTCCTGGCTGTTTGCCAAGATTCTAAATCTCCTCACCTCCTCCCAAGCATAACTGGAACTGAAGCCTATTATATTATCTAAATTCGTTTTTTTAGTCTGTAATTAATCTATTTCCTTATATTTAGCCCCCCCTTCCCCTCCCCGGGGGGTCAATCAATATAATGGGTTATTACATTTTACCCTTTTAACAGTTCGCATTGAATTCAATTACTATTACTATTACTATGTTAATTCGCATTAAATTCAATTACTATTACTATGTTAATTCAGTAGTTTCTGTGTTAGTATAGGTTTAGTATAGAGTTAAAATTTTAAAAGACTTTAATTAAAAAAATATATTTTCAAGTCCGTTTGTATTACGTTCTCCATTCAGCCACGCCCTTGTTATTCCATCTTTCGCTCGAATTGGAACAAAGAATGTCCTTGAAAGATAAAATGTCTAGACACCAGCACATGGAGAAGCTCCGCCATCTTAGTCTTTTTTTTTAAAGTCATCTTTATCAGCTTCCCCTCTGCCGATATCTGTGGAATAAAAACCTTGTCTTAGCAGACGTGCTGATGTACTTAATCAGCTATCTCTTTTAAAATGTCTTGAGCATGTTTGTAAGCTGCCCCTGGTTCGATGAACGTATGTTCAATACCATTGTAGGTGATCCTCATTTTAGCCGGATACATGATCCCATATCTGATCTTTTGATTTCCTTTCAAGATCTGTCGTGTGTTTGAACACAATTCTCGTTTTTTGGCGATTTCATAGGGATAATCTCTGAATAGTTTGATGGTATCAGTCCCAAACATCATATTCTTTCCGCATTGGATTTTTTTCATAACATCTTCCAAAGCTGAAATGTCACGAAATGTCACAATAATCTGTCGTTGGGAGGCTCCTGACTTTGCTTGTGCTCTTGATTTTGCTCTTTGCTCCCGATGTGCCACTTCTATTTTCGGTTCGACGGACAGGTCGAGTATATGTTTAAGTAAGTTAGCAGCGAACTCACGAGGCTCACTCCCCTCCTTTCCCTCTGTCACTCCAACTATTCTTAAATTCTGCCGTCTTGAACGTGCTTCCAAATCAAGGCATTTATCAGACATTTTAGCGAACTGCCCCACGATCCTTCTTCATTCTCTGCAACTCTTCGGACATTTGTACCATAGCTGTTTCCATATCTTGCATAGCAGTCCGATATGATGTAACGGTTTGGAGAACAGAATCAAACTTCTTCGTGCAATCTTCTTCCACCGATCAATTTTCACAGTTAATTCACCTTGCACATCATCAATTCGTTTATTTCAATTACCAATTGAATCAATAATTTTCTGATTCCCAATGGTCATGCTCTCCAACATACTTTTATTCCCAGCCAGAATCTCAATTTTTAAGTCTCTTACCGAGTTCTTTATGTCCTCCAACTCTTTATCCTTTGTAGCCTTTTCAGCTATTTCAGCCATTTCAGCCTTTGCCTTTGTAGCCATTTCAAAGGCTAATTCAGAAGTTAATTCTTCAGATTTTTCAGTTTCTTCAGATGTTGGCTGATTTTTCAAAAGACGTTTTGTGACAGATCTCTGAAGGCTTTGGCCAGGACTCACATTTTTCATTTAAAAGTATCTTAAACCACCGTTGTTTTCGCGGCGATTTCTGATGACATCATCAGCGCGACGTCAAACAGCTCCGGTAAGTTTTTCAAGTCGGTCCCGACTTCCAAACCGTTTTAACCATATAACCATATAACCATTACAGCACGGAAACAGGCCATCTCGGCCCTTCAAGTCCGTGCCGAACGTTTTTTACGCGAAATATCGCTAATTTCGGGAGCGGAGCTAAATGCTGCGCCTGTTCAGTGTATCATGGCGCCACCGGAAGATAGGTTCATGAAGAGCATTTTTAATTCCATACCACCAAGGCCCCGGAACACGGACATATGGGACGCGAGCGTGGTGCTTACACTGCTTCGCCAGTGGGCGCCAGCTCCCTCTCTACCCTTATCAAAGCTCTCCTTAAAGGTGGTCATGCTAATGGCGCTCGTAACTGCGCAGCGAGCCCAGACTTTGCACAAGCTGCGCCTCGACTTCATGACCACCAATGTAAATATAATAACCGTTTTAATAGAGGGCTTGATCAAACAGAGCAGGCCAGGGGTGCCAGGGCTCAAGATAGAGTTCCTGGCATATTCCGAGGATCCACGGTTGTGTGTATCACATTTACACCATTACATTAAAGTTACCAAGGACCTCAGAGGCTCTGAGCAATCGGTCCTAATCAGTTACAAAAAGCCTCACCATAAGGTATCAGCACAAACCATTTCCAGATGGTTAAAGGAGGTACTGGCGAGTGCACGAGTGAACATTGACACATTTAAATCTCACTCCACCAGGGCTGCATCTACGTTGGCAGCAAGAACAATGGACGTACCCCTCGAAAACATCCTAACGGCTGCAGGATGGGCCAATGAACGAATGTTTCCACCGGTCTTACAACAAACCTATTGCCGGACCAGGGGTGTTGGCACGTACCATTTTAAATTCTGTTTTGTAGTTTCCCCCCAGGATGAGAGGGGTTACTATTATTATTTTTTTCTTTTTCATATTAAAGCATCAGCTTTATTACCTAACTAAAGTTATGCCTGAATGCTTTACCTTTTCACTCATCCATGGTCAAACCATTCAGTGTGTGACGCCTGGACTCGTATCCGGCGTGAAGTCACAGCTTTAAAATCTTCATGTAGTCACTCACGTGACTCCGAAGTAAAATAGTAAGATTAAACGAGAACTTACCAGTTTGAAGTTTGATCTTGATTTTATGAGGAGTTACGATGAGCGATTACGTGCCCACCGCTCCCTCCCTCATATTATAAAGGTCATCTGGTAGTGCCTAGTTCTCAATCTTACAATCCTCAGGTCATTTCTCTTTTCTGTGATTTCACACCGCTGCTTTGAAGATTGATGCACATGCGGACTGTCGTCCCTTCTTCGCGTAATCGCTCATCGTAACTCCTCATAAAATCAGGATCAAACTTCAAACTGGTAAGTTCTCGTTTAATCTTACTATTCTCTGCCACAGACAGTAGTTGAGGCCATTTCGTTGGCTATATTTAAGAGAGAGTTAGATGTGGCCCTTGTGGCTAAAGGGATCGGGGTATGGAGAAAAGGCAGGTACAGGATACTGAATTGGATGATCAGCCATGATCATATTGAATGGCGGTGCAGGCTCGAAGGGCTGAATGGCCTACTCCTGCACCTAGTTTCTATGCTTCTATGTTTCTAAAAGGCCTGTCTCACGAGTCTGCGGTCATTGGCGGCGAAACGGGAAGAATCTGCCGCCATAGACCGCGCACTCGTGAGAACGTACAATTCCCGGGCCGTGCGGCGGTGTTCCCAACATCGCGCGGTGCTAAAATAAAATCGACAATGTCCAAAACCAAATACTCACCGCACAACCTCCACCAGTGATGCACAAGTGCGGCACGGCCGCACGCACGGGCCGCCGCCAGTATGGCTCGAGCGCCGTGCGTCAAACCTCCACTGCCACAGCCTCCGCCAGTGACGCACGTGCCGCCGCCAGTGAGGCACGTGTGCTGCACGGCCGCAGGCACAGCCACCGCTACAGCGCCGCGATCAGGATGGCCGCCGCCACAGCCGCCGCTGGTGAGTCACGTGCGGCGGGCCGACGTCATCGCAGTCGGCCCGCCCTTTTTTTACTTACCGCAAGCACGTGGGACCCGCCGTGTTTGAATTAACTCGGCCCCCGCGCAGCATCCGTGCGGCGCCCCGGTGGATAGGCTCGACGCACTCGCCGTTGCCGCGCGGTCCTCGCTACCGGCGACGCCGCGCTTCACCGCCGATGACCGCAAACAGGTAAGACAGAGCCACCGGGTATTGTTTAGATTTTAGAGATACTGCGCGGAAACAGGCCCTTCGGCCCACTGAGTCCTCGCTGACCAGTGATCACCCCGTACACTAGCTCCATCCTACAAACACTAGTCCCACCCTACAGCAGTCTGAAGAAGGGTTTCGGCCCGAAACATTGCCTATTTCCTTCGCTCCTTAGATGTTGCTGCACCCGTTGAGTTTCTCGTGCACTTTTGTCTACCTTCGATTTTCGAGCATCTGCAGTTCCTTCTTAAACACATGTTTGTAGGGATATGGGCCAAACGCGGGCAGGTGGGACTTGTGTAGATGGGGTATGTTGGTCAGGGTGGGACTAGTGTAGATGGGGCATGTTGGTCGGGTTGGGACTAGTGTAGATGGGGCATGTTGGTCGGGGTGGGACTAGTGTAGATGGGACATGCTGGTCGGTGTGGGCAGGTGGGACCAGTGTAGATGGGGCATGTTGGTCGGGGTGGGAAGATGGGACTAGTGTAGATGGGGCATGTTGGTCGGGGAGGGACTAGTGTAGATGGGGCATGTTGGTTGGGGTGGGACTAGTGTAGATGGGCATTTAGTTGGTGTGTACTAGTGTAGACGGGGCATGTTGGTCGGGGTGGGACTAGTGTAGATGGGGCATGTTGGTTGGGGTGGGACTAGCGTAGATGGGGCATGTTGGCTGGGGTGGGACTAGTGTAGATAGGGCATGTTGGTTGGGGCGGGACTAGTGTAGCTGGGGCATGTTGGTCGGGGTGGGACTAGTATAGACGGGGCATGTTGGTCGGGGTGGGAAGGGTCTTGGTGAGACCACACCTGGAGTATTGCGTACAGTTTTGGTCTCCAAATCTGAGGAAGGACATTATAGCCATAGAGGGAGTGCAAAGAAGGTTCACCAGACTGATTCCTGGGATGTCAGGACTTTCATATGAAGAAAGACTGGATAGACTTGGCTTATACTCGCTAGAATTTAGGAGATTGAGAGGGGATCTTATAGAAACTTACAAAATTCTTATGGGGTTGGACAGGCTAGATGCAGGAAGATTGTTCCCGATGTTGGGGAAGTCCAGGACAAGGGGTCACAGCTTAAGGATAAGGGGGAAATCCTTTAAGATGAGGAAAAACTTTTTCACACAGAGAGTGGTGAATCTCTGGAACTCTCTGCCACAGATGGTAGTTGAGGCCAGTTCATTGGCTATATTTAAGAGGGAGTTAGATGTGGCCCTTGTGGCTAAAGGGATCAGGGGGTATGGAGAGAAGGCAGGTATGGAATACTGAGTTGGATGATCAGCCATGATCATATTGAATGGCGGTGCAGGCTCGAAGGGCCGAATGGCCTACTCCCATGACCGATTTTCTATGTTTCTATGTTTCTATGTTTCTATGTACACTAATCCCACCCCGACCAACATGCCCCATCTACACTAGTCCCTATATCCTCGTTTTTCACTTTTCTCTCGTTTTCCCCTTTTTTCCTCGTTTTTCACTTTTTTCTCGTTTTTCACTTTTTTTCCTCGTTTTTCACTTTTTTCTCGTTTTTCTTTTTTTTTCTCGTTTTTCACTTTAGTCTCATTTTTCACTTTTTTTTTTCTCGTTTTTCACTTTATTCTCTTTTTTCACATTTGTCTCGTTTTTCACTTTTTTCTTCGTTTTTCACCTTTTTCTCATTTTTCACTTTTTCCTCTATTCAATTTTTACTCTTCCTTTTTCTCGTTTTTCTCTTTGTTTTTTCCTCGTTTTTCACCTTTTTCTCGTTTTTCACTATTTTCTCGTTTTTCTCTTTTTTCTCGTTTTTCACTTTTTTCTCGTTTTTCACTTTTTTCTCGTTTTTCTTTTTTTTCTCGTTTTGCACTTTGTTCTCGTTTTTTTCTTTCTTTTTTTTCTCGTTTTTCTCTTTTTCTCGTTTTCACTTTGTTCTCTATCACTGTTCTCGTTTTTCACTTTTTTCTCATTTACACTTTTTTCTCGTTTTTCACTATTTCCTCGTTTTTGACTTTTCTGTCGTTTTACACTTTTTTCTCGTTTTTCACTTTTTTCTTGTTTTTCACTTTTTTCTCGTTTTTCACTTTTTTCTCGTTTTTCACTTTTTTCTCGTTTTTCTTTTTTTTTTCTCGTTTTTCACTTTATTGTCATTTTCACTTTTTTTCCCTCGTTTTTCACTTTTTTCTCGTTTTTCACATTTTTCTCGTTTTTCACTTTTTTCTTCGTTTTTCACCTTTTTCTCATTTTTCACTTTTTTCTCTTTTCACTTTTTTCTCTTTCTTTTTCTCCTTTTTCTCGTTTTTCTCTGTTTTTTTTCCTCGTTTTTCATTTTTTCTCGTTATTCACTATTTTCTCTTTCACTATCTTCTCGTTTTTCACTTTTTTTCCCTCGTTTTTCACTTTATTCACATTTTTCACTTTTTTTTCTTCTCGTTTTTAACTTTTTTTCTCGTTTTTCCCTTTCTTTTTTTTCTCGTTTTTCACGATTTTCTCGTTTTTCACGCTTTTCTCGTTTTTCCCGTTTTTCACTTTTTTTTCCTCATTTTTCACTTTTTTCTCGTTTTTCACTTTTCTCTCGTTTTTCCCTTTTTTCCTAGTTTTTCACTTTTTTCTCCTGGCGGGGAGATTTGCAAAGGCTACTGGGGAGACTTTTTTTCTCGTTTTTCACGATTTTCTCGTTTTTCCCGTTTTTCACTTTTTTCCTCATTTTTCACTTTTTTCTCGTTTTTCACTTTTCTCTCGTTTTACACTTTTTCTCGTTTTTCACTATATCCTCGTTTTTCACTTTTCTCTCGTTTTCCCCTTTTTTCTTCGTTTTTCACCTTTTTCTCATTTTTCACTTTTTTCTCTATTCAATTTTTACTCTTCTTTTTTCTCGTTTTTCTCTGTTTTTTTTCCTCGTTTTTCATTTTTTCTCGTTATTCACTATTTTCTCTTTCACTATCTTCTCGTTTTTCACTTTTTTTCCCTCGTTTTTCACTTTATTCACATTTTTCACTTTTTTTTCTTCTCGTTTTTAACTTTTTTTCTCGTTTTTCCCTTTCTTTTTTTTCTCGTTTTTCACGATTTTCTCGTTTTTCACGCTTTTCTCGTTTTTCATTTTTTTTTCTCGTTTTTCTCTTTTTCTCGTTTTCACTTTGTTCTCTATCACTGTTCTCGTTTTTCACTTTTTTCTCATTTACACTTTTTTCTCGTTTTTCACTATTTCCTCGTTTTTGACTTTTCTCTCGTTTTACACTTTTTCTCGTTTTTCACTATATCCTCGTTTTTCACTTTTCTCTCGTTTTCCCCTTTTTTCTTCGTTTTTCACCTTTTTCTCATTTTTCACTTTTTTCTCTATTCAATTTTTACTCTTCTTTTTTCTCGTTTTTCTCTTTGTTTTTTCCTCGTTTTTCACCTTTTTCTCGTTTTTCACTATTTTCTCGTTTTTCTCTTTTTTTCTCGTTTTTCACTTTTTTCTCGTTTTTCACTTTTTTCTCGTTTTTCTTTTTTTCTCGTTTTTCACTTTCTTCATAATTTCCTCGTTTTTCTTTTTTTTCTCGTTTTTCTCTTTTTCTCGTTTTTAACTTACTTCTCGTTTTTCTTTCTATTTTCTCGTTTTTCACTTTTTTTTCTCGTTTTTCACTTTATTCTCATTTTCCACTTTTTTTTCTTCTCGTTTTTCACTTTTTTCTCGTTTTTCTTTTTTTCTCGTTTTGCACTTTGTTCTCGTTTTTTTCTTTCTTTTTTTTTCTCGTTTTTCACAATTTTCTCGTTTTTCATTTTTTTTCTCGTTTTTCTCTTTTTCTCGTTTTCACTTTGTTCTCTCTGTTCTCGTTTTTCACTTTTTTCTCATTTACAATTTTTTTCTCGTTTTTCTTTTTTTTCCCCTCGTTTTTCACATTTTTCTCGTTTTTCACATTTTTCTCGTTTTTCACTATTTTCTCTTTCACTATTTTCTCGTTTTTCACTTTTTTTTCTCGTTTTTCACTTTATTCTCATTTTCCACTTTTTTTTCTTCTCGTTTTTCACTTTTTTCTCGTTTTTCTTTTTTTTCTCGTTTTGCACTTTGTTCTAGTTTTTTTCTTTCTTTTTTTTCTCGTTTTTCACAATTTTCTCGTTTTTCATTTTTTTTCTCGTTTTTCTCTTTTTCTCGTTTTCACTTTGTTCTCTATCACTGTTCTCGTTTTTCACTTTTTTCTCATTTACACTTTTTTCTCGTTTTTCACTATTTCCTCGTTTTTGACTTTTCTGTCGTTTTACACTTTTTTTTTCTCGTTTTTCACTTTTTTCTTGTTTTTCACTTTTTTCTCGTTTTTCACTTTTTTCTCGTTTTTCACTTTTTCCTCGTTTTTCTTTTTTTCTTCTCGTTTTTCACTTTTTTCTCGTTTTTCTTTTTTTTCTCGTTTTGCACTTTGTTCTCGTTTTTCACTATTTCCTCGTTTTTCACTTTTTTCTCGTTTTTCTTTATTTTCTCGTTTTTCACTTTTTTCTTGTTTTTCACTTTTTTCTCGTTTTTCACTTTTTTTTCTCGTTTTTCACTTTTTTCTCGTTTTTCTTTTTTTTTTCTCGTTTTTCACTTTATTGTCATTTTCACTTTTTTCCCACGTTTTTCACTTTTTTCTCGTTTTTCACAATTTTCTCGTTTTTCATTTTTTTTTCTCGTTTTTCTCTTTTTCTCGTTTTCACTTTGTTCTCTATCACTGTTCTCGTTTTTCACTTTTTTCTCATTTACACTTTTTTCTCGTTTTTCACTATTTCCTCGTTTTTGACTTTTCTGTCGTTTTACACTTTTTTCTCGTTTTTCACTTTTTTCTTGTTTTTCACTTTTTTCTCGTTTTTCACTTTTTTCTCGTTTTTCACTTTTTTCTCGTTTTTCTTTTTTTCTCGTTTTTCACTTTCTTCATAATTTCCTCGTTTTTCTTTTTTTTCTCGTTTTTCTCTTTTTCTCGTTTTTAACTTATTTCTCGTTTTTCTTTCTATTTTCTCGTTTTTCACTTTTTTTTCTCGTTTTTCACTTTATTCTCATTTTCCACTTTTTTTTCTTCTCGTTTTTCACTTTTTTCTCGTTTTTCTTTTTTTCTCGTTTTGCACTTTGTTCTCGTTTTTTTCTTTCTTTTTTTTTTCTCGTTTTTCACAATTTTCTCGTTTTTCATTTTTTTTTCTCGTTTTTCTCTTTTTCTCGTTTTCACTTTGTTCTCTCTGTTCTCGTTTTTCACTTTTTTCTCATTTACAATTTTTTTCTCGTTTTTCTTTTTTTTCCCCTCGTTTTTCACATTTTTCTCGTTTTTCACATTTTTCTCGTTTTTCACTATTTTCTCTTTCACTATTTTCACGTTTTTCACTTTTTTTTCTCGTTTTTCACTTTATTCTCATTTTCCACTTTTTTTTCTTCTCGTTTTTCACTTTTTTCTCGTTTTTCTTTTTTTTCTCGTTTTGCACTTTGTTCTAGTTTTTTTCTTTCTTTTTTTTCTCGTTTTTCACAATTTTCTCGTTTTTCATTTTTTTTTCTCGTTTTTCTCTTTTTCTCGTTTTCACTTTGTTCTCTATCACTGTTCTCGTTTTTCACTTTTTTCTCATTTACACTTTTTTCTCGTTTTTCACTATTTCCTCGTTTTTGACTTTTCTGTCGTTTTACACTTTTTTTTTCTCGTTTTTCACTTTTTTCTTGTTTTTCACTTTTTTCTCGTTTTTCACTTTTTTCTCGTTTTTCACTTTTTCCTCGTTTTTCTTTTTTTCTTCTCGTTTTTCACTTTTTTCTCGTTTTTCTTTTTTTTCTCGTTTTGCACTTTGTTCTCGTTTTTCACTATTTCCTCGTTTTTCACTTTTTTCTCGTTTTTCTTTATTTTCTCGTTTTTCACTTTTTTCTTGTTTTTCACTTTTTTCTCGTTTTTCACTTTTTTTCTCGTTTTTCACTTTTTTCTCGTTTTTCTTTTTTTTCTCTCGTTTTTCACTTTATTGTCATTTTCACTTTTTTCCCACGTTTTTCACTTTTTTCTCGTTTTTCACAATTTTCTCGTTTTTCATTTTTTTTTCTCGTTTTTCTCTTTTTCTCGTTTTCACTTTGTTTTTCACTTTTTTCTCATTTACACTTTTTTCTCGTTTTTCACTATTTCCTCGTTTTTGACTTTTCTGTCGTTTTACACTTTTTTCTCGTTTTTCACTTTTTTCTTGTTTTTCACTTTTTTCTCGTTTTTCACTTTTTTCTCGTTTTTCACTGTTTCCTCGTTTTTCTTTTTTTCTTCTCGTTTTTCACTTTTTTCTCGTTTTTCTTTTTTTTCTCGTTTTGCACTTTGTTCTCGTTTTTCACTATTTCCTCGTTTTTCACTTTTTTCTCGTTTTTCTTTATTTTCTCGTTTTTCACTTTTTTCTTGTTTTTCACTTTTTTCTCGTTTTTCACTTTTTTTCTCGTTTTTCACTTTTTTCTCGTTTTTCTTTTTTTTTTCTCGTTTTTCACTTTATTGTCATTTTCACTTTTTTCCCACGTTTTTCACTTTTTTCTCGTTTTTCACAATTTTCTCGTTTTTCATTTTTTTTTCTCGTTTTTCTCTTTTTCTCGTTTTCACTTTGTTCTCTATCACTGTTCTCGTTTTTCACTTTTTTCTCATTTACACTTTTTTCTCGTTTTTCACTATTTCCTCGTTTTTGACTTTTCTGTCGTTTTACACTTTTTTCTCGTTTTTCACTTTTTTCTTGTTTTTCACTTTTTTCTCGTTTTTCACTTTTTTCTCGTTTTTCACTTTTTTCTCGTTTTTCTTTTTTTTTCTCGTTTTTCACTTTATTGTCATTTTCACTTTTTTTCCCTCGTTTTTCACTTTTTTCTCGTTTTTCACATTTTTCTCGTTTTTCACTTTTTTCTTCGTTTTTCACCTTTTTCTCATTTTTCACTTTTTTCTCTTTTCACTTTTTTCTCTTTCTTTTTCTCCTTTTTCTCGTTTTTCTCTGTTTTTTTTCCTCGTTTTTCATTTTTTCTCGTTATTCACTATTTTCTCTTTCACTATCTTCTCGTTTTTCACTTTTTTTCCCTCGTTTTTCACTTTATTCACATTTTTCACTTTTTTTTCTTCTCGTTTTTAACTTTTTTTCTCGTTTTTCCCTTTCTTTTTTTTCTCGTTTTTCACGATTTTCTCGTTTTTCACGCTTTTCTCGTTTTTCCCGTTTTTCACTTTTTTTTCCTCATTTTTCACTTTTTTCTCGTTTTTCACTTTTCTCTCGTTTTTCCCTTTTTGCCTAGTTTTTCACTTTTTTCTCCTGGCGGGGAGATTTGCAAAGGCTACTGGGGAGACTTTTTTTCTCGTTTTTCACGATTTTCTCGTTTTTCCCGTTTTTCACTTTTTTCCTCATTTTTCACTTTTTTCTCGTTTTTCACTTTTCTCTCGTTTTACACTTTTTCTCGTTTTTCACTATATCCTCGTTTTTCACTTTTCTCTCGTTTTCCCCTTTTTTCTTCGTTTTTCACCTTTTTCTCATTTTTCACTTTTTTCTCTATTCAATTTTTACTCTTCTTTTTTCTCGTTTTTCTCTTTGTTTTTTCCTCGTTTTTCACCTTTTTCTCGTTTTTCACTATTTTCTCGTTTTTCTCTTTTTTTCTCGTTTTTCACTTTTTTCTCGTTTTTCACTTTTTTCTCGTTTTTCTTTTTTTCTCGTTTTTCACTTTCTTCATAATTTCCTCGTTTTTCTTTTTTTTCTCGTTTTTCTCTTTTTCTCGTTTTTAACTTACTTCTCGTTTTTCTTTCTATTTTCTCGTTTTTCACTTTTTTTTCTCGTTTTTCACTTTATTCTCATTTTCCACTTTTTTTTCTTCTCGTTTTTCACTTTTTTCTCGTTTTTCTTTTTTTCTCGTTTTGCACTTTGTTCTCGTTTTTTTCTTTCTTTTTTTTTCTCGTTTTTCACAATTTTCTCGTTTTTCATTTTTTTTCTCGTTTTTCTCTTTTTCTCGTTTTCACTTTGTTCTCTCTGTTCTCGTTTTTCACTTTTTTCTCATTTACAATTTTTTTCTCGTTTTTCTTTTTTTTCCCCTCGTTTTTCACATTTTTCTCGTTTTTCACATTTTTCTCGTTTTTCACTATTTTCTCTTTCACTATTTTCTCGTTTTTCACTTTTTTTTCTCGTTTTTCACTTTATTCTCATTTTCCACTTTTTTTTCTTCTCGTTTTTCACTTTTTTCTCGTTTTTCTTTTTTTTCTCGTTTTGCACTTTGTTCTAGTTTTTTTCTTTCTTTTTTTTCTCGTTTTTCACAATTTTCTCGTTTTTCATTTTTTTTCTCGTTTTTCTCTTTTTCTCGTTTTCACTTTGTTCTCTATCACTGTTCTCGTTTTTCACTTTTTTCTCATTTACACTTTTTTCTCGTTTTTCACTATTTCCTCGTTTTTGACTTTTCTGTCGTTTTACACTTTTTTTTTCTCGTTTTTCACTTTTTTCTTGTTTTTCACTTTTTTCTCGTTTTTCACTTTTTTCTCGTTTTTCACTTTTTCCTCGTTTTTCTTTTTTTCTTCTCGTTTTTCACTTTTTTCTCGTTTTTCTTTTTTTTCTCGTTTTGCACTTTGTTCTCGTTTTTCACTATTTCCTCGTTTTTCACTTTTTTCTCGTTTTTCTTTATTTTCTCGTTTTTCACTTTTTTCTTGTTTTTCACTTTTTTCTCGTTTTTCACTTTTTTTTCTCGTTTTTCACTTTTTTCTCGTTTTTCTTTTTTTTTTCTCGTTTTTCACTTTATTGTCATTTTCACTTTTTTCCCACGTTTTTCACTTTTTTCTCGTTTTTCACAATTTTCTCGTTTTTCATTTTTTTTTCTCGTTTTTCTCTTTTTCTCGTTTTCACTTTGTTCTCTATCACTGTTCTCGTTTTTCACTTTTTTCTCATTTACACTTTTTTCTCGTTTTTCACTATTTCCTCGTTTTTGACTTTTCTGTCGTTTTACACTTTTTTCTCGTTTTTCACTTTTTTCTTGTTTTTCACTTTTTTCTCGTTTTTCACTTTTTTCTCGTTTTTCACTTTTTTCTCGTTTTTCTTTTTTTCTCGTTTTTCACTTTCTTCATAATTTCCTCGTTTTTCTTTTTTTTCTCGTTTTTCTCTTTTTCTCGTTTTTAACTTATTTCTCGTTTTTCTTTCTATTTTCTCGTTTTTCACTTTTTTTTCTCGTTTTTCACTTTATTCTCATTTTCCACTTTTTTTTCTTCTCGTTTTTCACTTTTTTCTCGTTTTTCTTTTTTTCTCGTTTTGCACTTTGTTCTCGTTTTTTTCTTTCTTTTTTTTTTCTCGTTTTTCACAATTTTCTCGTTTTTCATTTTTTTTTCTCGTTTTTCTCTTTTTCTCGTTTTCACTTTGTTCTCTCTGTTCTCGTTTTTCACTTTTTTCTCATTTACAATTTTTTTCTCGTTTTTCTTTTTTTTCCCCTCGTTTTTCACATTTTTCTCGTTTTTCACATTTTTCTCGTTTTTCACTATTTTCTCTTTCACTATTTTCACGTTTTTCACTTTTTTTTCTCGTTTTTCACTTTATTCTCATTTTCCACTTTTTTTTCTTCTCGTTTTTCACTTTTTTCTCGTTTTTCTTTTTTTTCTCGTTTTGCACTTTGTTCTAGTTTTTTTCTTTCTTTTTTTTCTCGTTTTTCACTTTTTTCTCGTTTTTCTTTTTTTCTCGTTTTGCACTTTGTTCTCGTTTTTTTCTTTCTTTTTTTTTTCTCGTTTTTCACAATTTTCTCGTTTTTCTCTTTTTCTCGTTTTCACTTTGTTCTCTCTGTTCTCGTTTTTCACTTTTTTCACATTTACAATTTTTTTCTCGTTTTTCTTTTTTTTCCCCTCGTTTTTCACATTTTTCTCGTTTTTCACATTTTTCTCGTTTTTCACTTTTTTCCTCGTTTTCCATTTTTTCTCGTTTTTCACTATTTTCTCTTTCACTATTTTCTCGTTTTTCACTTTTTTTTCTCGTTTTTCACTTTATTCTCATTTTCCACTTTTTTTTCTTCTCGTTTTTCACTTTTTTCTCGTTTTTCTTTTTTTTCTCGTTTTGCACTTTGTTCTAGTTTTTTTCTTTCTTTTTTTTCTCGTTTTTCACAATTTTCTCGTTTTTCATTTTTTTTCTCGTTTTTCTCTTTTTCTCGTTTTCACTTTGTTCTCTATCACTGTTCTCGTTTTTCACTTTTTTCTCATTTACACTTTTTTCTCGTTTTTCACTATTTCCTCGTTTTTGACTTTTCTGTCGTTTTACACTTTTTTTCCTCGTTTTTCACTTTTTTCTCGTTTTTCACGATTTTCTCGTTTTTCACGCTTTTCTCGTTTTTCATTTTTTTTCTCGTTTTTCTCTTTTTCTCGTTTTCACTTTGTTCTCTATCACTGTTCTCGTTTTTCACTTTTTTCTCATTTACACTTTTTTCTCGTTTTTCACTTTTTTCTTGTTTTTCACTTTTTTCTCGTTTTTCACTTTTTTCTCGTTTTTCACTTTTTTCTCGTTTTTCTTTTTTTTTCTCGTTTTTCACTTTATTGTCATTTTCACTTTTTTTCCCTCGTTTTTCACTTTTTTCTCGTTTTTCACATTTTTCTCGTTTTTCACTTTTTTCTTCGTTTTTCACCTTTTTCTCATTTTTCACTTTTTTCTCTTTTCACTTTTTTCTCTTTCTTTTTCTCCTTTTTCTCGTTTTTCTCTGTTTTTTTTCCTCGTTTTTCATTTTTTCTCGTTATTCACTATTTTCTCTTTCACTATCTTCTCGTTTTTCACTTTTTTTCCCTCGTTTTTCACTTTATTCACATTTTTCACTTTTTTTTCTTCTCGTTTTTAACTTTTTTTCTCGTTTTTCCCTTTCTTTTTTTTCTCGTTTTTCACGATTTTCTCGTTTTTCACGCTTTTCTCGTTTTTCCCGTTTTTCACTTTTTTTTCCTCATTTTTCACTTTTTTCTCGTTTTTCACTTTTCTCTCGTTTTTCCCTTTTTTCCTAGTTTTTCACTTTTTTCTCCTGGCGGGGAGATTTGCAAAGGCTACTGGGGAGACTTTTTTTCTCGTTTTTCACGATTTTCTCGTTTTTCCCGTTTTTCACTTTTTTCCTCATTTTTCACTTTTTTCTCGTTTTTCACTTTTCTCTCGTTTTACACTTTTTCTCGTTTTTCACTATATCCTCGTTTTTCACTTTTCTCTCGTTTTCCCCTTTTTTCTTCGTTTTTCACCTTTTTCTCATTTTTCACTTTTTTCTCTATTCAATTTTTACTCTTCTTTTTTCTCGTTTTTCTCTTTGTTTTTTCCTCGTTTTTCACCTTTTTCTCGTTTTTCACTATTTTCTCGTTTTTCTCTTTTTTTCTCGTTTTTCACTTTTTTCTCGTTTTTCACTTTTTTCTCGTTTTTCTTTTTTTCTCGTTTTTCACTTTCTTCATAATTTCCTCGTTTTTCTTTTTTTTTCTCGTTTTTCTCTTTTTCTCGTTTTTAACTTATTTCTCGTTTTTCTTTCTATTTTCTCGTTTTTCACTTTTTTTTCTCGTTTTTCACTTTATTCTCATTTTCCACTTTTTTTTCTTCTCGTTTTTCACTTTTTTCTCGTTTTTCTTTTTTTCTCGTTTTGCACTTTGTTCTCGTTTTTTTCTTTCTTTTTTTTTTCTCGTTTTTCACAATTTTCTCGTTTTTCTCTTTTTCTCGTTTTCACTTTGTTCTCTCTGTTCTCGTTTTTCACTTTTTTCTCATTTACAATTTTTTTCTCGTTTTTCTTTTTTTTCCCCTCGTTTTTCACATTTTCTCGTTTTTCACATTTTTCTCGTTTTTCACTATTTTCTCTTTCACTATTTTCACGTTTTTCACTTTTTTTTCTCGTTTTTCACTTTATTCTCATTTTCCACTTTTTTTTCTTCTCGTTTTTCACTTTTTTCTCGTTTTTCTTTTTTTTCTCGTTTTGCACTTTGTTCTAGTTTTTTTCTTTCTTTTTTTTCTCGTTTTTCACTTTTTTCTCGTTTTTCTTTTTTTCTCGTTTTGCACTTTGTTCTCGTTTTTTTCTTTCTTTTTTTTTTCTCGTTTTTCACAATTTTCTCGTTTTTCTCTTTTTCTCGTTTTCACTTTGTTCTCTCTGTTCTCGTTTTTCACTTTTTTCTCATTTACAATTTTTTTCTCGTTTTTCTTTTTTTTCCCCTCGTTTTTCACATTTTTCTCGTTTTTCACATTTTTCTCGTTTTTCACTTTTTTCCTCGTTTTCCATTTTTTCTCGTTTTTCACTATTTTCTCTTTCACTATTTTCTCGTTTTTCACTTTTTTTTCTCGTTTTTCACTTTATTCTCATTTTCCACTTTTTTTTCTTCTCGTTTTTCACTTTTTTCTCGTTTTTCTTTTTTTTCTCGTTTTGCACTTTGTTCTAGTTTTTTTCTTTCTTTTTTTTCTCGTTTTTCACAATTTTCTCGTTTTTCATTTTTTTTCTCGTTTTTCTCTTTTTCTCGTTTTCACTTTGTTCTCTATCACTGTTCTCGTTTTTCACTTTTTTCTCATTTACACTTTTTTCTCGTTTTTCACTATTTCCTCGTTTTTGACTTTTCTGTCGTTTTACACTTTTTTTCCTCGTTTTTCACTTTTTTCTCGTTTTTCACGATTTTCTCGTTTTTCACGCTTTTCTCGTTTTTCATTTTTTTTCTCGTTTTTCTCTTTTTCTCGTTTTCACTTTGTTCTCTATCACTGTTCTCGTTTTTCACTTTTTTCTCATTTACACTTTTTTCTCGTTTTTCACTTTTTTCTTGTTTTTCACTTTTTTCTCGTTTTTCACTTTTTTCTCGTTTTTCACTTTTTTCTCGTTTTTCTTTTTTTTTCTCGTTTTTCACTTTATTGTCATTTTCACTTTTTTTCCCTCGTTTTTCACTTTTTTCTCGTTTTTCACATTTTTCTCGTTTTTCACTTTTTTCTTCGTTTTTCACCTTTTTCTCATTTTTCACTTTTTTCTCTTTTCACTTTTTTCTCTTTCTTTTTCTCCTTTTTCTCGTTTTTCTCTGTTTTTTTTCCTCGTTTTTCATTTTTTCTCGTTATTCACTATTTTCTCTTTCACTATCTTCTCGTTTTTCACTTTTTTTCCCTCGTTTTTCACTTTATTCACATTTTTCACTTTTTTTTCTTCTCGTTTTTAACTTTTTTTCTCGTTTTTCCCTTTCTTTTTTTTCTCGTTTTTCACGATTTTCTCGTTTTTCACGCTTTTCTCGTTTTTCCCGTTTTTCACTTTTTTTTCCTCATTTTTCACTTTTTTCTCGTTTTTCACTTTTCTCTCGTTTTTCCCTTTTTTCCTAGTTTTTCACTTTTTTCTCCTGGCGGGGAGATTTGCAAAGGCTACTGGGGAGACTTTTTTTCTCGTTTTTCACGATTTTCTCGTTTTTCCCGTTTTTCACTTTTTTCCTCATTTTTCACTTTTTTCTCGTTTTTCACTTTTCTCTCGTTTTACACTTTTTCTCGTTTTTCACTATATCCTCGTTTTTCACTTTTCTCTCGTTTTCCCCTTTTTTCTTCGTTTTTCACCTTTTTCTCATTTTTCACTTTTTTCTCTATTCAATTTTTACTCTTCTTTTTTCTCGTTTTTCTCTTTGTTTTTTCCTCGTTTTTCACCTTTTTCTCGTTTTTCACTATTTTCTCGTTTTTCTCTTTTTTTCTCGTTTTTCACTTTTTTCTCGTTTTTCACTTTTTTCTCGTTTTTCTTTTTTTCTCGTTTTTCACTTTCTTCATAATTTCCTCGTTTTTCTTTTTTTTTCTCGTTTTTCTCTTTTTCTCGTTTTTAACTTATTTCTCGTTTTTCTTTCTATTTTCTCGTTTTTCACTTTTTTTTCTCGTTTTTCACTTTATTCTCATTTTCCACTTTTTTTTCTTCTCGTTTTTCACTTTTTTCTCGTTTTTCTTTTTTTCTCGTTTTGCACTTTGTTCTCGTTTTTTTCTTTCTTTTTTTTTTCTCGTTTTTCACAATTTTCTCGTTTTTCTCTTTTTCTCGTTTTCACTTTGTTCTCTCTGTTCTCGTTTTTCACTTTTTTCTCATTTACAATTTTTTTCTCGTTTTTCTTTTTTTTCCCCTCGTTTTTCACATTTTTCTCGTTTTTCACATTTTTCTCGTTTTTCACTTTTTTCCTCGTTTTCCATTTTTTCTCGTTTTTCACTATTTTCTCTTTCACTATTTTCTCGTTTTTCACTTTTTTTTCTCGTTTTTCACTTTATTCTCATTTTCCACTTTTTTTTTCTTCTCGTTTTTCACTTTTTTTCTCGTTTTTCTTTTTTTTCTCGTTTTGCACTTTGTTCTAGTTTTTTTCTTTCTTTTTTTTCTCGTTTTTCACAATTTTCTCGTTTTTCATTTTTTTTCTCGTTTTTCTCTTTTTCTCGTTTTCACTTTGTTCTCTATCACTGTTCTCGTTTTTCACTTTTTTCTCATTTACACTTTTTTCTCGTTTTTCACTATTTCCTCGTTTTTGACTTTTCTGTCGTTTTACACTTTTTTTCCTCGTTTTTCACTTTTTTCTCGTTTTTCACGATTTTCTCGTTTTTCACGCTTTTCTCGTTTTTCATTTTTTTTCTCGTTTTTCTCTTTTTCTCGTTTTCACTTTGTTCTCTATCACTGTTCTCGTTTTTCACTTTTTTCTCATTTACACTTTTTTCTCGTTTTTCACTATTTCCTCGTTTTTGACTTTTCTCTCGTTTTACACTTTTTCTCGTTTTTCACTATATCCTCGTTTTTCACTTTTCTCTCGTTTTCCCCTTTTTTCTTCGTTTTTCACCTTTTTCTCATTTTTCACTTTTTTCTCTATTCAATTTTTACTCTTCTTTTTTCTCGTTTTTCTCTTTGTTTTTTCCTCGTTTTTCACCTTTTTCTCGTTTTTCACTATTTTCTCGTTTTTCTCTTTTTTTCTCGTTTTTCACTTTTTTCTCGTTTTTCACTTTTTTCTCGTTTTTCTTTTTTTCTCGTTTTTCACTTTCTTCATAATTTCCTCGTTTTTCCTTTTTTCTCGTTTTTCTCTTTTCTCGTTTTTCACTGTTCTCTATCACTTTGTACTCGTTTTTCACTTTTCTGTCGTTTTACACTTTTTTCTCGTTTTTCTCTTTTTTCTTGTTTTTCACTTTTTTCTCGTTTTTCACTTTTTTCTCGTTTTTCACTTTTTTCTCGTTTTTCTTTTTTTTTCTCGTTTTTCACTTTATTGTCATTTTCACTTTTTTCCCCTCGTTTTTCACTTTTTTCTCGTTTTTCACATTTTTCTCGTTTTTCACTTTTTTCTTCGTTTTTCACCTTTTTCTCATTTTTCACTTTTTTCTCTTTTCACTTTTTTCTCTTTCTTTTTCTCGTTTTTCTCGTTTTTCTCTGTTTTTTTCCTCGTTTTTCATTTTTTCTCGTTTTTCACTATTTTCTCTTTCACTATCTTCTCGTTTTTCACTTTTTTTCCCTCGTTTTTCACTTTATTCACATTTTTCACTTTTTTTTCTTCTCGTTTTTCACTTTTTCTCGTTTTTCTTTTTTTTTCTCGTTTTGCACTTTGTTCTCGTTTTTTTCTTTCTTTTTTTCTCGTTTTGCACTTTGTTCTCGTTTTTTTCTTTCTTTTTTTCTCGTTTTTCACAATTTTCTCGTTTTTCATTTTTTTTCTCGTTTTTTTCCTCGTTTTTCACAATTTATTTTCTCGTTTTTCTCTTTTTCTCGTTTCCCGTTTTTCACTTTTTTTCCCCTCATTTTTCACTTTTTTTCCCTCGTTTTTCACTCTTTTCTCGTTTTTCCTTTTTTCTCGTTTTTCTCTTTTCTCGTTTTTCACTGTTCTCTATCACTTTGTACTCGTTTTTCACTTTTCTGTCGTTTTACACTTTTTTCTCGTTTTTCACTTTTTTCTTGTTTTTCACTTTTTTCTCGTTTTTCACTTTTTTCTCGTTTTTCACTTTTTTCTCGTTTTTCTTTTTTTTTTCGTTTTTCACTTTATTGTCATTTTCACTTTTTTTCCCTCGTTTTTCACTTTTTTCTCGTTTTTCACATTTTTCTCGTTTTTCACTTTTTTCTTCGTTTTTCACCTTTTTCTCATTTTTCACTTTTTTCTCTTTTCACTTTTTTCTCTTTCTTTTTCTCGTTTTTCTCGTTTTTCTCTGTTTTTTTTCCTCGTTTTTCATTTTTTCTCGTTTTTCACTATTTTCTCTTTCACTATCTTCTCGTTTTTCACTTTTTTTCCCTCGTTTTTCACTTTATTCACATTTTTCACTATTTTTTCTTCTCGTTTTCACTTTTTTCTCGTTTTTTTTTTTTTCTTCTCGTTTTGCACTTTGTTCTCGTTTTTTCTTTCTTTTTTTCTCGTTTTGCACTTTGTTCTCGTTGTTTTCTTTCTTTTTTTCTCGTTTTTCACAATTTTCTCGTTTTTCATTTTTTTCTCGTTTTTTTCCTCGTTTTTCACAATTTATTTTCTCGTTTTTCTCTTTTTCTCGTTTCCCGTTTTTCACTTTTTTTCCCTCATTTTTCACTTTTTTTCCCTCGTTTTTCACTCTTTTCTCGTTTTTCCTTTTTTCTCGTTTTTCTCTTTTCTCGTTTTTCACTGTTCTCTATCACTTTGTACTCGTTTTTCACTTTTTTCTCGTTTTTCACTTTTTTTCTCGTTTTTCACTTTTCTCTCGTTTTTCCCTTTTTTCTTCTCATTTTTCACTTTTTTCTCGTTTTTCACTTTTCTCTCGTTTTTCCCTTTTTTCCTCGTTTTTCACTTTTTTTCTCCTGGCGGGGAGATTTGCAAAGGCTACCGGGGAGACTTTTTTTTCTCGTTTTTCACGATTTTCTCGTTTTTCCGGTTTTTCACTTTTTTTTCTCATTTTTCACCTTTTTCTCGTTTTTTACTTTTCTCTCGTTTTACACTTTTTTCTCGTTTTTCACTATATCCTCGTTTTTCACTTTTCTCTCGTTTTCCCTTTTTCCCTCGTTTTTCACTCTTTTCTCGTTTTTCCTTTTTTCTCGTTTTTCACGATTTTCTCGTTTTTCCGGTTTTTCACTTTTTTTTCTCATTTTTCACCTTTTTCTCGTTTTTTACTTTTCTCTCGTTTTACACTTTTTTCTCGTTTTTCACTATATCCTCGTTTTTCACTTTTCTCTCGTTTTCCCTTTTCCCTCGTTTTTCACTTTTTTCTCGTTTTTCACTTTTTTCCCTCGTTTTTCACTTTTTTCTCGTTTTTCTTTTTTTTTTCTCGTTTTTCACTTTAGTCTCATTTTTCACCTTTTTTCCTCGTTTTTCACTTTTTTTCCTCGTTTTTCACTTTTTTCTCGTTTTTCTTTTTTTTTTCTCGTTTTTCACTTTAGTCTCATTTTTCACCTTTTTTCCTCGTTTTTCACTTTTTTTCCTCGTTTTTCTCTTTTTCTCGTTTCCCGTTTTTCACTTTTTTTCCCCTCATTTTTCACTTTTTTCCCTCGTTTTTCACTCTTTTCTCGTTTTTCCTTTTTTCTCGTTTTTCTCTTTTCTCGTTTTTCACTGTTCTCTATCACTTTGTACTCGTTTTTCACTTTTCTGTCGTTTTACACTTTTTTCTCGTTTTTCACTTTTTTCTTGTTTTTCACTTTTTTCTCGTTTTTCACTTTTTTCTCGTTTTTCACTTTTTTCTCGTTTTTCTTTTTTTTTTCGTTTTTCACTTTATTGTCATTTTCACTTTTTTTTCCCTCGTTTTTCACTTTTTTCTCGTTTTTCACATTTTTCTCGTTTTTCACTTTTTTCTTCGTTTTTCACCTTTTTCTCATTTTTCACTTTTTTCTCTTTTCACTTTTTCTTTCTTTTTCTCGTTTTTCTCGTTTTTCTCTGTTTTTTTTCCTCGTTTTTCATTTTTTCTCGTTTTTCACTATTTTCTCTTTCACTATCTTCTCGTTTTTCACTTTTTTTCCCTCGTTTTTCACTTTATTCACATTTTTCACTATTTTTTCTTCTCGTTTTTCACTTTTTTCTCGTTTTTTTTTTTTTTCTTCTCGTTTTGCACTTTGTTCTCGTTTTTTTCTTTCTTTTTTTCTCGTTTTGCACTTTGTTCTCGTTGTTTTCTTTCTTTTTTTCTCGTTTTTCACAATTTTCTCGTTTTTCATTTTTTTCTCGTTTTTTTCCTCGTTTTCACAATTTATTTTCTCGTTTTTCTCTTTTTCTCGTTTCCCGTTTTTCACTTTTTTTCCCCTCATT
>JAXLNO010006134.1:0-41795 GCA_038087875.1 Malacoraja senta | reverse complement strand
TGCTGCGCCCGCTGAGTTTCTCCAGCACTTTTGTCTACTTTCGATTTTCCAGCATCTGCAGTTCCTTGTTAAACAGAATTCTGTATGGGTGCAGGAGGTAGTACCAATGCAGTCGTCGATGTAGCTGTGGCAGAGTTCGGGGATAGGGGCATGGTTCGCCTCGAACAAGGATTGTTCGACGTACAATGGATCCATGAATACATGAAGCTCATCGGGGAAAGATGTCCAGTGATTGTTTTTGCCAGTGATTCTGCCCAACTTCACTTTGCACAAAATGTTGGAGTGACCAATCTTTGATCTGTCTGGAGGGAGGGGGAAGCGAGAGCAGAACTAAGATGCACATAAACAGAAAGGTTTGAATGGGCATGGGCCAGGAGCAGGCAAGTGGGTTGGTTAGGCAACCTGGTTAACATGGACAACTTGGGCCAAAGAGTCTGCTTCCATGTTGTGTAGCATTATGCTCATGAGATAGAAGGAGCAGAATTAGACCATTTGGCCCATCAAGTCTACTCTGCCATGCAATCATGGCTGATCTATCTTTCCCTCCTAACCCCATTCTACTGCCTTCTCCCCATAACCCCTGACACCCGTACTAATCAAGTATCTGTCTGCTTTAAAAATATCCATTGACGGCCTCCGCAGCCTTCAGTGGCAAAGAATTCCACAGATTCACCACCTTCTGCCTCTGGTTAAAAATGTTTTAGCCAAATGGAAAATATGGAAATTACCATATTCTTAAGATTACCAAGCCAGTCCATTGTACAAGTTGGCCTTGAAATGTGTGACACCTTTTAGATCAATGAAATATTAAAACTAAACAAATAAATCGAGCATGCTAATGATAATGTCAAGAATGCCTAGCACATTCTATATTGCTAGAAAGCTTCTTGGATTAAGTAGGCATTGCTATCAAATTACTCACAATTTCCATCAGTGCTCTCAAGATTCACTACTGACTAACATTTCAGTGTTGACTGCCATTGCAATGCAAAAGTAGTATAACCGTAGATGACAATTATAACCCTTTCATGAATTCTAATCGGCTGGTGTTGCATCCAGGGCCGGATTTAGATGAAGAGAGGCCCTAGGCTATTCCACTTGTGAGGCCCCTCCCAATCCCCCACCCCCACGACGAGAGGAAGATGGAAGAGTCCACCAGATTGACACTTATGTGCAGTCGAGCGTGGCCAATGAGATAAGGGCTGGAAAGCTGCGCTTTTTATTTATTGCCAGTGCTAGTGTCGAGTTATCGGCTTAAAACACTATTATTCTGAAATGGAGGGCAAGGAAAATTACTGAAGTGTGAATTAGAGACTACAGTGCGTTGTGACAGCATATGTAAGAAAGGCCTATGACAGTGTCAAAAATATTATACACGAGGCCCGTACGAAGCTTTTCAAAAAGGGGGGTGGCATGGCAGGATTACAAAAAAATTATGTGAAATAAGTGCACGCAGCGCATGTCACAAGCGTGAAGCTCAAAGACCCTTGCGGCCGGGATCCAGGGCCCATAAGGGCCCTGGAAGCTCTGGGGTTTTAGATGCTCTCTGGTGCATTCTGAGCCTTATTTTGGAGCATTTTTGCACCAAATGTATGACCAATATTTCAGAAACAATTTTGGTTGAGTCAAGAGTAATGAGTGGTTTGAATGGGATGATTTTTTTATATCAATATACATTTTTTTAAATCAAGAATTGAGGCTGTCCTTGTTTTAATAATCAAGTTGTCCTGTAAAATGTGATGTAAAATGTTATAAAGGAGCATGCAAACACTGCAAATAAAATACTGTACATTTTTGCAGTAAATAAAACCTTTTTTTTAGAAAACGTTTTGTGTGTTGATTTGATTGCCTGTTACTGTTCGACTGTGTTAGTGTGTGCACATTAAAAATATGATGCAAAATGAAAGTTGCAAACTATATAACCATATAACCATATAACCATATAACCATAACAGCACGGAAACAGGCCATCTCGGCCCTTCAAGTCCGTGCCGAACATTGAAATTTTTTTATTTTTTTTATTTTTTTTAATTAAAAATAAAATACTTCCCCCTAGTCCCATCTACCTGCACTCAGACCATAACCCTCCATTCCTTTCCCGTCCATATACCCATCCAATCTATTTTTAAAGGATAACATCGAACCTGCCTCCAACACTTCCACTGGAAGCTCATTCCACACAGCTACCACTCTCTGAGTAAAGAAGTTCCCCCTAATGTTCCCCCTAAACTTCTGTCCCTTAATTCTCAAGTCATGTCCCCTTGTTTGAATCTTGCCTACTCTCAATGGGAAAAGCTTATCCACGTCCACTCTGTCTAACCCGCTCATAATTTTAAAGACCTCTATCAAGTCCCCTCTTAACCTTCTGCGCTCCAAAGAATAAAGACCTAACTTGTTCAACCTTTCTCTGTAACTTAGTTGCTGAAACCCAGGCAACATTCTAGTAAATCTCCTCTGTACTCTCTCTATTTTGTTGACATCCTTCCTATAATTAGGCGACCAAAATTGTACTCCATACTCCAGAATTGCCTCACCAATGCCTTGTACAATTTTAACATTACATCCCAACTTCTATATTCAATGCTCTGATTTATAAAGGCCAGCACACCAAAAGCTTTCTTTACCACCCTATCTACATGAGATTCCACCTTCAGGGAACTATGCAGTTATTCCTAGATCCCTCTGTTCAACTGCATTCCTCAATTCGCTACCATTTACCGTGTACGTCCTATTTTGATTTGTCCTGCCGAGATGTAGCACCTCACATTTGTCAGCATTAAACTCCATCTGCCATCTTTCAGCCCACTCTTCCAAATGGCCTAAATCTCTCTGTAGACTTTGAAAATCTACTTCATTATCCACAACACCACCTATCTTAGTATCATCTGCATACTTACTAATCCAATTTTCCACACCTACATCCAGATCATTGATGTACATGACAAACAACAGTGACCCAACACAGACCCTTGAGGCACCCCACTAGTCACCGGCCTCCAACCTGACAAACAGCCATCCACCATTACTCTCTGGCATCTCCCATTCAGCCACTGTTGAATCCATCTTGCTACTCCACCATTAATACCCAACAATTGAATCTTCTTAACCAACCTTCCATGAGGAACCTTGTCAAAGGCCTTACTGAAGTCCATATAGACAACATCCACTGCTTTACCCTCATCAATTTCCCTAGTAACCTCTTCGAAAAATTCAAGAAGATTAGTCAAGCATGACCTTCCAGGCACAAATCCATGTTGACTGTTCCTAATCAGACCCTGCTTATCCAGATGCTTATATATATTATCTTTAAGTATCCTTTCCATTAATTTGCCCACCACTGACGTCAAACTAACAGGTCTATAATTGCTAGGTTTACTCTTCGAACCCTTTTTAAACAACGGAACAACATGCGCAGTACGCCAATCCTCCGGCACTATTCCCGTTTCTAATGACATTTGAAATATTTCTGTCATAGCCCCTGCTATTTCTACACTAACTTCCCTCAATGTCCTAGGGAATATCCTGTCAGGACCTGGAGACTTATCCGTTTTCATATTTTTCAAAAGTGTCCGCACCTCCTCTTCTTTGAATCTCACAGTTTCCATTGCTACTCTGCTCGTTTCCCTTACCTCACATAATTCCATATCCTTCTCCTTCGTGAATACCGAAGAAAAGAAATTGTTCAATATCTCCCCCATCTCTTTTGGCTCTGCAGATAGCTGTCCACTCTGACTCTCTAATGGACCGATTTTATTCCTTGTTATCCTTTTGCTATTAATATAGCTGTAGAAACCCTTGGATTTACTTTCACCTTACTTGCCAAAGCAACCTCATATCTTCTTTTAGCTTTTCTAATTTCTTTCTTAATATTCTTTTTACATTCTTTATACTCCTCAAGCACCTCATTTACTCCATGCTGCCTATAATTATTGTAGATCTCTCTCTTTTTCCGAACCAAGTGTCCAATTTTCCTTGAAAACCATGGCTCTTTCCATTTTTTACTATTTCCTTTCAACCGAACAGGGACATAAAGATTCTGTACTCTTAAAATTTCACCCTTAAATGTCCTCCATTTTTCTTCTACATCCTTCCCATAAAACAACATGTCCCAATTCACTCCTTTTAAATCCTTTCGCATCTCCTCAAAGTTAGCCTTTCTCCAAACAAAAATCTCAACCCTAGGTCCAGTTCTGACCCTCTCCATAATTATATTGAAACTAATGGTATTGTGATCACTGGACCCGAAGTGCTCCCCGACGCATACCTCCGCCACTTGCCCTGTCTCATTTCCTAACAGGAGGTCCAGCACTGCCCTTCTCTAGTAGGTACCTCTATGTATTGCTGCAAAAAACTATCTTGCACACATTTTACAAACTCCAAACCATCCAGCCCTTTTACAGAATGTGTTTCCCAGTCTATGTGTGGAAAATTGAAATCTCCCACAATCACTACCTTGTGCTTACTACTAATATCTGCTATCTCCTTACATATTTGCTCTTCCAATTCTCGCTCCCCATTTGGCGGTCTATAATACACCCCTATAAGTGTTGCTACACCTTTCCCATTTCTCAGTTCCACCCCAAATAGCCTCCCTAGACGAGCCCTCTAATCTATCCTGCCAAAGCACTGCTGTAATATCTTCCTTGACAAGCAATGGAATACATATTTTTCAGTATTGTTATCAAGGAAAAGAAAGCAGTTCCAATTGTTTGATATTATTCATATGGAGGAGAAAATATAATTGCTCTAAAACCTATCTTAATTTTGCAATCTCACTAACGGTAATCCCCCTTTCCCTCTCCCCCCTCCTCCTTCCCCCTCCCTCTACCTCTCTCTCCCTCCCCATCTCTCTCCCCCTCCCCCTTCCCCTCCCTCTCTCTCTCCCCTCCCCTCACTCCCCCGTCTCACCCCCCCTTCCGCCTCTCACATCCCCCTCTCTCTCCTTCCCCCCTCTCTCTCCCTCCCATGCAGCGAGGCTCCGACTCCGTGCCACAGACACTGCAGCCCCCGCCCGGAGAAACGGGCACTCCCGCAACGCAATATTCCACTACTTACCTGGTGTAGACACCTATGATCTTTGGTAGACACGAGGCATTGAGGTGATTGTGTGGAGTGCAAATGGAGATCTGAACCCGCCCGGGCCCACTGCGCACGCGCGGAGGCAGCGTCATTTTGCGTTGCTGCTGCTTCACCGGCTTCCCCCAACTGCACAGGTCGCAACTTTTCCCCCGAAAACTTCCAGCGGGCCGGAACCAGAATTTTGGGTAATTTCCGTCAAAGTGGAAACGCTGATAGCGCTCCAATTTTTTTTTTCTCGGGATTATTTTTACTCTGGGGAAAAAAACACCTTGGCCGGAGGCCCCCTAGATTTTGAGGCCCTAAGATTAAGCTTCTGAAGCTTATACGTAAATCCGGCCCTGGTTGCATCTCTATAATACTAAAACACTTTGGGGGGTGGGGGGGGGTGGTGTGGGGTGGGGGTGTGGGGGGATGGGTGTGGGTGTGTGTGGTTAATTCCTATTTTCTTCCAAATGCTAGGCCGCAGCCTTCCCATTTTCACACATTCTTCTCACATTTTTCCCATCGAAGCGATAAACATCTTCCCGTCGCATTCCCACCTATATTTCTGAAGTTCTTAATCGTTTAAATTATTAAAACAGCCCGAAAACTCACCCTTCTCGGAAAAGAAAACCCGAGTGATGTCACAATGCACTCGCAAGACACGACGGGACACTCCGGGCGGGAGGGGCACTCCAGCGCTCGTGGCGGTGGCTGCCGGCGCCCGACACCGGGTGGCAAGGGTGGTGCCGTGGGCCCTGGCTGGAGCCGGGCCTGGTGCTCGAGCTGTAGTGAGAGCCGAGCCCGGGACTTGGGATGGGGCCATGACCAGGGCCGAGAAAGAAGCCGCCGCTGGAACCAAGGACGAGCCTGGGTCCGGAGTCAGGGATGAGCCCGGAGATGAAGTCGGGGCCTGGATTGCAGTCCAGGCAGCGGCCGAGCTGACGGCTGGAGTCTACAGCCAGGACCGGGCCGAGTACGAGAAGTAGGCCCTGGCACTGCTCTACGACCTGGGTAGGTCCTGGGGCAGGGAATGGAGGTGAGCGGAGGAGGATGAGGGGAAATGAGGAGGAGGGAAATGGGCTGGGGAAAGGGGTGGTGGAGAGAGATGCGGGGGGGGGTGTGTGGAGGAGGGAGATAGGGAGGGGTGGAGGAGGGGGGGGAGGGTGGAGGAGCGAGATGGCGAGGGGTGGAGGAGGGAGATGCCCCCTCCCTATCTACCCCCACTCCCACCCTCTCTACCCCCCTCTCTCTCTAGTGATTGAAGAGGGAGGGTGGAGAGGGGAGGGAGTGCTGGGGGATGAGGAGAAATGAGCCGCGCCTGCGCAGTTGCGGCCATGCGTGAGTGGTGCAATATTGCGTTGGGGGAACGGCTTGCATTGGGAGAATGAGTGAGTGGTGGAATCTTGCGTTGTGGAGCAGACCCAAGGGGTCTGCACTTGGTCTAGTTTCCCATAAATACAGTGGCTTGCAAAAGTATTCATACCCCTTGAACCTTTCCACATTTTGTCACGTTACAACCACAAACGTAAATGTATTTTATTGGGATTTTATGTGATAGACCAACATAAAGTGGTGCATAATTGTGAAGTGGAAGGAAAATGATACATGGTTTTCAAATTTTTTTACAAATAAAAAACGGAAAAGTGTCGCGTGCAAAAAGTATTCAGCCCCCTTTACTCTGTTACCCCTAAATAAAATCCAGTGCAACCAATTGCCTTCAGAAGTCACCTAATTAGTAAATAGAGTCCGCTTGTGTGTAATCTAATCTCAGTATAAATACAGCTGTTCTGTGAAGGCCTCAGAGGTTTGTTAGAGAACATTAGTGAACAAACAGCATCATGAAGCCCAAGGAACACACCAGACAGGTCAGGGATAAAGTTGTGGAGAAGTTTAAAGCAGGGTTAGGTTATAAAAAAATATCCCAAGCTTTGAACATCTCACGGAGCACTGTTCAATCCATCATCCGAAAATGGAAAGAGTATGGCACAACTGCAAACCTACCAAGACATGGCCGTCCACCTAAACTGACAGGCCGGGCAAGGAGAGCATTGATCAGAGAAGCATCCAAAAGGCCCATGGTAACTCTGGAGGAGCTGCAGAGATCCACAGCTCAGGTGGGAGAATCTGTCCACAGGACAACTATTAGTCGTGCACTCCACAAATCGGGCCTTTATGGAAGAGTGGCAAGAAGAAAGCCATTGTTGAAAAAAAGCAATAAGAAGTCCCGTTTGCAGTTTGCCACAAGCCATGTGGGGGACACAGCAAACATGTGGAGGAAGGTGCTCTGGTCAGATGAGACCAAAATTGAAGTTTTTGGCCTAAATGCAAAACGCTATGTGTGGCGGAAACCTAACACTGCACATCACCCTGAACACGCCATCCCCACTGTGAAACATGGTGGTGGCAGCATCATGCTGTGGGGATGCTTTTCTTCAGCAGGGACAGGGAAGCTGGTCAGAATTGATGGGAAGATGGATGGAGCCAAATACAGGGCAATCTTGGAAGAAAACCTGTTAGAGTCTGCAAAAGACTTGAGACTGGGGCGGAGGTTCACCTTCCAGCAGGACAACGACCCTAAACATACAGCCAGAGCTACAATGGAATGGTTTAGATCAAAGCATATTCATGTGTTAGAATGGCCCAGTCAAAGTCCAGACCTAAATCCAATTGAGAATCTCTGGCAAGACTTGAAAATTGCTGTTCACAGACGCTCTCCATCCAATCTGACTGAGCTTGAGCTATTTTGCAAAGAAGAATGGGCAAAAATTTCAGTCTCTAGCTGTGCAAAGCTGGTAGAGACATACCCCAAAAGACTTGCAGCTGTAATTGCAGCGAAAGGTGGTTCTACAAAGTATTGACTCAGGGGGGCTGAATACTTTTGTACGCGACACTTTTCAGTTTTTTATTTGTAAAAAAATTTGAAAACCATGTATCATTTTCCTTCCACTTCACAATTATGCACCACTTTGTGTTGGTCTATCACATAAAATCCCAATAAAATACATTTACGTTTGTGGTTGTAACGTGACAAAATGTGGAAAAGTTCAAGGGGTATGAATACTTTTGCAAGCCACTGTATCCATCAGATGAAGGCTAACTTGAACATGACACCACAGCAAATGTCAAGCTATTGCAAGATCAAAAGACTGCACAAAAGAGTTATGAAAGCACAAGTAAGTAACATGCAAAATAATGTAAGTGTACGCAGCTTATGAGAGCAAGGCTCTGCCTCACTTATCGGTGACAAAATCCTCGACTCCGTTTGGGGCGTGCACACTGGGAATAGAGAGGAAGTAACCAATCCTCCAACTTTCTGGCGCCAAATTAAAAGCATCACATTTTTCGAAGGTCTACACCATGGAAATTGGATCTCTCCCCTATCCTGGAACAACTCAAATTTATTTCATTGTTCTCCAGAGGAAGAAAAAGCTTTTCACAATCAAAGGAGTATTTTGCCATTGCCTTTGATCCTCAGGAGCAGCAACTGGAGGAGGTGGCAGCCCAGTATCAAATGTTGGTGTACTAGACTTTTCTAGTCTATCAAAGCAAAAATCTAATCATTATTTATTTCCTAAGTTATCCGGTTTCACCTAATCCATCTTTAATCGTCCTTTTCTTACGAGCAGTGGTCAAAAAAGTGCACTCTATCCAATGGGTCTCCTTTTTTGCCAACTCAAAAATAAACTGTTACTCTGTTATATTTAAATGCATTTTGGCTGCAGGATATAGTATCACAAATACTGGGAGCAAGAGATTCTTTGACAAACATGCCCACAGATCTATCCACACCACATTATTCTGTCTTTCAAAGCTCCTCCTTGTGTTTATTAAGCAAGTTGCACAACAGATTTACAGATATATCGTTTCTACAAGCACGTTGGTTAATATGCTGGCACTGAAATTTAAATGCATGAGGGTAGAAAACATTGTTCTTTACCTAATAAAAATCACAGCACCGTGATTAAAAACAATTAACAAACAACCGGGGGGGGGGGGGGGGGGGGGGGGGAAGTACTGAAAATAAATCATATTCTCAGGCCTATTGCCAATCTTAAATAAATGGACAATCGCCGAGTGGGACCCAGGTTTAAGTTTGCATAGGTGCAGTTTTTTAAACTGCAGGCTTTTAAACAAAAATCCTGCATAACTGGAAAAAGCATTTTAAAATAAATACTTGGGAAGATACAATGTGAATGTCTTGAAATTAAACCGTTTACAAAAGAACACAGATTGGAAGCATTGAAAAACAAAATCAAATGCACTCATTAAACATTTCATTTCTCCACACTGATTACAGAACAAATTTCTTTGGGATCTTAATTTGCAAAAAGAACTGTTACTTTTCATGTACCCCTTATCTGGTTTCAAGTCAACACTTACATGTCACTATGACAACAGAATAAACAGTCAATATATGTGAGAGCAGTGATTGAAAATATATTTTTGTTAGATTGCGCGCATTACAAATTACTCACCTACATATCAAGCTGCTAGATGTCTATATGGGGATAAAACCCAAACTGCAGCAAGGCAGCAAATAACCAGAAGACTTGTACAGAAATAAACCAAATTAGCATGCCTGACTAGTTTACAATAGCCATCAATGAAGTCACAGGTATACACGTGGTCAACAAGACTAATGTGTGAGTACGGTTGCACTCTTAAGCTGCAACATGACTGAACCCAGGTTAGCAAAGCACCTGCTCAATTGGCTATAGTAAATCTACCTGCCAGGTGTATGTACAGAAACCCAGTAACATTTTTTTAGCAGGCATACATTCTTGAAAAACTTCTACTATGTTGTATAAAATTAGACAATAGGCAAGTTATTTCAGATAAACAAAAGACTGCAGAAAAATGGAATTGGGAGCAAAAATATACAGACTGCTGGAGTAATGCCCCTGTCCCACTTAGGCAATTTTTGAGGCGACTACAGGCGACTAGGCTGTCACCACATGGTCGCCGGGGTGTTGCCTGTATGGTCATGCGTAGTCTCCTCAGTCGCCCAAAGAATCATAGTGTTTTTCTGGTCGCCACTGGATTTTGGAATGTTCAAAACTTTTCAGCGACGGTCGACTTGACGCCAATGGGCATAGCTTGACTTCTCCTGGCTTAGGTGCTGTCGTAGGTTGTCGCCAGGATGACGTAGGTTGTCGCCGATGCTGACCAGTGAATTCCATTGGTGACTCAGCGAAAAACCGGCGACTGGACCCCCCCTACGGCAATGTCCACGACAATATCTACAACAACTTACTACTTAGTCAACGTCAACCTACATCAACCGGCGACAGGTACTGGTGACTGAATTGTCTCACCTTGTCGTAACTTGTGGACGTAGGTTGTCGTAGGTGTGGTCGTAGCTGGACGTCCTAATGGGTCGCCGGTTGTCGGTAGTTTGCCGTCAACTTGGTGGTAGGTTGTTGTAGACATTGTCGTAGACATTGTTGTTGGGGGGTCCAGTCGCTGTTTTTTCGGTGACCTACTACGACTATGACAGTCGCCGAAAAAAATCGCCTAAGTGGGACAGGCCCATAACTCAGCAGCATCTAGACGTCCAGTGGGTCTTGACCTGAAACATTGTCTTTTTCCCTTCACAGACAAGATATTTCAGCAGCTTCAGGTCTTTTCCAAGTGGTTTTGTAAAATATAGTTGGGCAATCATTTCATTCAATGCAATGTCAATAATGTCAATAATGTGCATTTACACAACTACTGATGTAATGGAACATTGCAAATTTCTCAACAGGGCATTAACATGCTGAATTTAACACAGCCATGACAAGTTACCAAAGAGTTATCAGAGGGAGCTCTTAACAGATATAGGTGGATGAGCTGTGACAGGGACAAATGTAGTAGTCTTGGAGGTTGGCAGGTCATCTCAGGTTAACAAGACACGAGGAATAAGTGCAAGTGAAGAAACAAAGAGCTGCAGATGCTGGTTTACAAATAAAGACAGAGCTGAAGTAACTTAGCAAGGCAGGCAGTATCCCTGGAGAACATGGATAGGTGACATTTTGGGTCAGGACCTTTCTTCAGACTTATTCCGTTTGAAGGGATGGACGCGACACGCCATCTATCCATGTTCTCCAGGGATGCTGCCTAGCCCGTTGAGTTGCTCCAGCACCTTGTCTTTATAAATGCAAGTGAGATTTTGCCCGGGCGAGAAGTGGCATTGTTTGGCAGGGATGTAGTTTGTGGCTCAAACCAAAAGCAGGTTGCCATCTACCTTATAGAACAGTACAGCACAGGAAAGGGCCCCATTGGCCAAGTGGTTGTAATCTACCTTATAAAACAGTACAGCACAGGAATGTTTGGGCACGATGCCAAGTAAAAATAATCGCATCTGCCCAGACGTGGTCCATACCACTCTACAACTTGCACTCCATGTGCCTATTGAAAAGCCTAAAGAAGTACCCGACTCCTCCACTCTAGAAAACTTGCCCCACACATCTCCATCAAACATTGACCTGCCACCTTTTAGCTATGACATCTAATGTTGGACATTTGCATTCAGGAAAAAAGATTCTGACCGTCTCCCCTATGTAAGCCTCTCATAATTTTATATACTTCTATCGTCTCCCCTCAACCTCCAATGTTCCATAGAAAACAATCCTAGTTTATCCAACTCTCCTTACAGCCAAAACCCTCTAATCTAAGCAGCATTCTGGTAAACCTTTTCTGCAAAGCTTCTACATCCTTCCTGTAATTGAGCAACCAAAACTGCATGTAATACTCCAAAAGCGGCCTAACCAATGTCGTATAGAGCTGCTTCATGACTCTGTCCCTTTATTCAATGCCCCTAGCAATGAAGGCACACTTACCATACACATTCTTTACCACCCTGTCTACTTGTGCTGCCTTCAATAAACTGTGAACTTAAGCCCGTCCCACTTATGTGTCCTTGGCAGGCTAATTACGCGACCTAGTGGTCGCATTGAGGCGCGATGGTCCCGCGAAGGTCGCGCGCGATTTCATGCGCCCGCACAGCCGTCTGGAATGCGTGGCGTAATTTGAAGATAGACACAAAATGCAGGAGTAACTCAGCGGGACCGGCAGCATCTCTGGAGAGAAGCAATGGATGATGTTTCGGGTCGAGACCCTTCTTCAGTCTGAGAGAAGGGTCTTGACCCAAAACGTCATCCATTCCTTCTCTCCAGAGATGCTGCCGGTCGCGCTGAGTTACTCCAGCATTTTGTGCCTATCTTCAATTTTCTTGGCCCCGCTCTGGGAGTAGAAGTGAGGGTGGATACAGACCGCAACGGCCGTGAGCCCCAGGCCGAGCTTGGCGATCGTTTGCCTGCTTCTGCTGCTGTTGTAGGTGAGACGTTGCGTCACGCCAGGGTCTTGGGCCTGTCCCACTTTGGCCGTCAGTTACGCGACAGGCCGGTGGTGCTCGAAGATTTCGTTCGCTACAAAACTTCGGAGCGCCGCACGATACCGTACACAACTCCATACCCCTCCGCGCTTCTCAGTGGGACCGGCCACACAATGCCCGTGCACCTCAACGCGACCACGAGGTCGCGTAATTTGCGTGCGAAGGACACGTAAGTGGGACAGGGCCTTTAAATTCCAAGATCACTCTGCTCATCAATGCTGTTAAGGGGTTTGCCATTAAAATTATACTCTTTGCCTAACATTCAATATCCCAAAGTGCAACACCTCACGCTTGCTTGCGTTAAACTTAATCTGCCATTTTTCTGCCCATTTCTGCAGCTGATCTATATCCCGATGTATTTTCTGACAGCATACCCCACTGTCTGCAGCCCCACCAATTTTTGTGTCATCAGCAAACTTAAGCCCCTGTCCCACTTACGTGTCCTTGGCACGCTAATTACGCCACCTCGTGGTTGCGTTGAGGCGCGACGGTCCCGCGAAGGTCGCACGCGACTTAATGCGCCCGCACAGCTGTCTGGAGCACGTGACGTCATTTGAAGATGGACACAAAATGCTGGAGTAACTCAGCGGGACCGGCAGCATCTCTGGAGAGAAGGAATGGATGATGTTTCGGGTCGAGACCCTTCTTCAGTCTGAAAGAAGGGTCTTGACCCGAAACGTCATGCATTCCTTCTCTCCAGAGATGCTGCCGGTCCCGCTGAGTTACTCCAGCATTTTGTGTCTATCTTCAATTTTCTTGGCCCTGCTCTGGGAGTAGGAGTGGGGGCGGATCCGGACCGCAACGGCCATGAGCCCCAGGCCGAGTTTATCGATCGTTTGCCTGCTTCTGCTGCTGTTGTAGGTGAGACGTTGCGTCACGCCAGGGTCTTGGGCCTGTCCCACTTTGGCCGTCAGTTACGTGACAGGCCGGTGGTGCTCGAAGATTTCGTTCGCTAAAAAACTTCGGAGCGCCGCGCGATACCGTGCACAACTCCTTACCCCTCCGCGCTTCTCAGTGGGACCGGCCCCGCGCGGACACACGATGCCCGTGCGCCTCAACGCGACAACAAGGTCGCATAATTTGCATGCCAAGGACACGTAAGTGGGACAGGGCCTTTACTCACCAACCTATCTGCATTTACATGCATGTCATTTGCATACATCACAAACAGCAGAGGTCCCAGCACAGATTCTTGCAAAACACCACTGGTTACAGACCTACAGCAAGACTATCTACCTTCCACCTCAACCTTCTGCCTTGTAATAATACGCCAGTTTTGAATCTTTACAACCAAGTCACTGTGAATGTATTATTTATTTTGAAGGAATTGTGTGCCAATACTGGATGTTGGAGAAAGTGATGGTGGAGCAGTTCAGTTAACTTGCATTAATGCAGTATTAAGCATTTTCTCCGAACCATTGTGTGGGTTTCTTCTGGGTGTTCCAAATGTCGCTCGCTCCCAAAGATGTGTAGGTCGGTAGGTAATTGATCACTGAAAATCACCCCTTAGCATGTAGATGAGTGTGGAACCTAAGGGAATTAGTGAAAACGTGGGGAGAATAAAATAGATAGAATTCATGTAGGATTCGTGTAAATAGGTGGTTGGTGGTCAGTACAGGTTCAGTGGGCTAAAGGGCCTGTTACCGTGCCTTTATTGAGAAAACTAGAACTAGCCAGCATAATTTCAGAATAGGTGGTCATCCATTCAAAACTGTCACAAGGAATTTATTTCTAATGGAATTTCAACTTCTTGATTATACAGTCAAGACGGTCAGATTTTCAGTTTACAGAGTTATCAAGGGTTATGGAACACAAGCAGGAAAGTTCAGCAAAGCCAAGATCAGATTAGCCACAATCTTACAGAACCGCAGAGCCTCACGACCAACATCTGCCTCTGCTTCTCATGTTGTTACATGTTGCATACACACAATGCAACAACTGAGTGAGTCAGTCTGGAGTGAATCACACAATTCAACATTAATGATCTGTAGCAAGATTACTTAATTTAAGTCATAGCCGCAGAATAGCAGCTTAGAGCAAATTCCCACCTCAGGCGTAGATTTATTTGTTATTGTAGATTTTGGACAGAAATTAGTCTTCGATACTGATGCCAACAGACACTATTCAACCACAATGCACTCCATTCACATGTTTTATTCTCATTAGAGCAATTGAAATGAATTCAGAACATTGAGAGGATGACTAAAACTACCACACATTTGGCACAAATGGTCAAAGCCTAACTATTAATCATCAGTTGACAGCTACAGGGAGCGCAGTAAAATTGATTCAATCAATTGTTTCATGAAAGTAGTAGCAAATTGAATTGAACTGTCCAGTCATTAAGGGACAAAAATATTCAGTCCACAAGATTTAAAGCCACAAAGATAAAGCCCTGACTTGCTCATGCCCACCATGGCACAGTTCTGTGAATGTTATTCCATATTGGGATGAGAGATACTTCCAAGATGAGTTAAGGTTGTCCATTAAAAAAAAAATTAAACAGCCAAATAATTTTTTTTGGCCTAAAATAAAAACCCTTGTCAAAGCGAGTCAGAGTGATACAGCGTGGAACCAGGCCCTTCAGCTCAACTTGCCCACATCGGCCAACACTAGTCCCACCTGCCTGCGCTTGGTCCATGTACCTGTCTGTTTCTTAAATGATGGGATAGTACCAGCCTTAACTACCTCCTCTGGCAGCTTGTTCCATACACCCGCTACCCTTTGTGTGAAAAAGTTACCCCTCATATTCCTATTAAATCTTTTCCCCTTCACCTTAAATCTATGTCCTCTGGTCCTTGATTCACCTACTCTGCGCAAGAGATTCGGGGCATCTACCCGATCGGCACTCCAAGGGATAGAGTCCCAGCCTACTTAACCTCTCCTTATAGCTCAGACCCTCCAGTCCTGGCAACATCCTTGCAAATCTTCTCTGTACCCTTTCCAGCTTGACAACATTTTTCTTATAACATGGTGTCCAGAACTGAACACAATACTCTAAATGAGGCCTCACCAATGTCTTCATCAACTGCAACATGACCTCCTAACTTCTATACTCGCCTTTTTGATCACCTTATCTACCTGCAACTCCACCTTCAAGGAACCATGCACCTGCACTCCTAGATCCCTCTGCTCTACAACACTCCCCAGAGCCCTACCATTCACTGTGTCGGTCCTGCTCATGTTCGACATCCCAAAATGCAACACCGCACATTTCTCTGTCTTAAATTCCAACAACCACTCCTCAACCCAGCTGGCCAATCGATCAAGATCCTGCAGCAATTTTTCACAACCATCTTCACTATTGACAAAACCACCCACTTTTGTATCACCAGGAAACTTGCTAATCATGCCATGTATGTTCTCATCCAAACGGTTGATGTGGATAACAAACAGTAACGGGCCCTGCACCAAACCCTGAGGCACACCACTAGTCACAGGCCTGCAGTCCAAGAAGCAACCTTCCACTATCATCCTCTGCTTCCTTCCATGAAGCCAATTTTCTATCCATTCAGCTATCTCTCCTTGGATCCCATGCGATCTAACCTTCCAGAGAAGCCTACCATGTGCAACCTTGCCAAATGCTTTGCTGAAGTAAATCTCTTCTTATCTTATCTGCAAATACCAAGAGCTCAAATCTGTTTAGTTGAATCAAGTCATCAAATTACACCTCCCTCTTAACCGAAAGGTCTGGCTCAGGGGTGGGGAACCTGCGGCCTTCTAGGCCATTAAGTGCGGCCTTTTGAATGAATCCAAATTTTGTAGAACAAATCGTTTTATTTTTATTCATATGTTTTTGTTCGTCTTTTATTATTCATATTTTAATCTTAAAATGAACGTATTTAAAATACCAAAGTGTAAAAGAAGATTCAACTAAATAATCCTCAATGACTGACGGCCACAATTAAAACATTAGTAAGTCATGAGGGCTATTTTAACACCTGTTATGCTCATGATTTAGTTCTAATGCGACTCCAGAATGTACGTTAACCTCCCTGCCTGACTGTCGCCACCACCGTCTGAGGCTGGTTGAAGAGAGGGAAAATGTCAGGGAGAGTCCGCTAGCTGTCAGTATTCTTCTTAAAAATGAAATTTCGGATGAACATTTTCCACAGTTAGCGAAGGTCATTGATGAGCAGGAGGATTCATGCGAATCATTTGAAGAATACGCAGCTGTTATAGACTTATTAATGAAAGAATACATTGAAAGGTTCATTGACTTTGTGAATCATGACATCACACTCAATTAGCATTTCAACCTCACCAAGTTGATGTCTCCAAGGCTCCTAAAGAACCACAGATGGAATTGATTGAGCTCACAGAAGATGACATTTTAAAGTCCTTATTTGACGCTAAGAAAGATCCGATTGAAATATGGAAAGATGCAATAGAATACCCACGTCTTTGGCAACATGCACGAAAAATGCTTTCTTGCTTTTCAACCACTTATTGCTGCGAATCTACATTCTCCTACCTAACCTAAATCAAGACGGCCTTAATGTCACAAATGATGGATACCCATCTAGAAGATCAGCTGAAACTGCGTACCTCCATGTTGCAACCAAATATTCAAATGCTTTCCCACAAAAAGCAGTCACAACAAAGTCATTAAAAGGTTAGTTAGCTTTAAAATTAACAAAATGTTTTCATTTTCTTGAAGTTAGTATATAGTAAGATTTTTACAAAATAATGTACATTTTGAAGTATATCTAATTGAAGTTTCTTGGATTACAGCTAACTAAATGCGGCATTCCAACATGAAAAGGTTCCCCACCCCTGGTCTGGTTCATTGATTCAGTCTGGGCACCATTGGCAGGTGAAAGCTACAATGTGATACTGCTTCCATGTTTACTGGTGCAAGAAAGGAGCAGATTCAAAGCCAATCCCACTGAATGCTGCCAGCCATTTTATTCAATTATTATGTCCTACCAGTAATAGTGGTGACTATTAACCAAGCCATTAGGTACCTTCACCATTTGGATGATAATTCTGGGGTAGGGTGGGGGGAAGAGGGGCTTTGAACAGTGGTCAGTTGCTTTCCTGGATTCAAACATCACTCAAGGCACATCACAGATTTGACCAACCAATGAAACAGCCTGCAGGGGTGCCATCTTCTGGACAGTAATATCACTGCATTAACTAACTGGTGGAGACTCACTGTGCTTATAAACAGAATCTGTCGCTTTGCAAATCAGTTACTATTTTATTCCAGATTTTAAATTAGTTGGCCCCGTCCATTGAAGGTTAGGCTTCTTCGTCGAGTGCATGGTTGGATGGGCACTTTTTTTTAGGTTAGCCAATGGTCTGCAACATCTGAGACTCATCTGGAACAAGAAAAGTTGGATCCAGAGGATTGAGTGATCACAGGGACGGCAGTCTAGGAGAACAGCAACCACTGTTATTTTCATTGCAATTGTTTGGCTCCTCAGTGACAAATTCTTGAGACTCATGGCAGCACAGAAATATTAGGTCTTGTCACGAGAAATCTTTGCTGCAGCCAAGCTTCAAAATGAGAAAAAAAGAATCCAAATTCCATAGTTTTGCAGAGATTTCTATTTGTATAGAGTGACAAGACTCCAACTGAAGTAGGTAGATGCCCGAAATGCAAAATGGAAGGTTTCAGACTAGACGCCAGCCAATCCAATAATGCATTAATAATCAACCGCTAACACAACAAGCTCCATCAAATTCAAGCACCATCCTCACAAACAGGAGCCTCAATAAGTATCTATTGTACATCTGGGGAGAAAGGGGAGAAAGGGCATCAATAATACCAGTGCCTCAATGACTACATGACGTGCCTTGAGAGGTTGGTTATGACACATGTCAACTTCCGCCTTTGTAAGCACCCGAATCCACTAACATTTCCCAACTGTCACAATAGATGAGCTGGGGGGGGTGTGATCTTGCTGGCTCTCCAGTCTGCATGGAACCACTTGGATAATAAGACAACATGTCAGGCTGTTTATTAACTGCAGTTCGGATACAATCAGTCAAATATGCTCTCTACTGTACCCTGCAGATGTTAGACAAGAGTATTCGTTGACATATCAAATCTCCTCAATCTTTTATGGAAGTAGAGGCGTTGATGAGCTTTATTTGTGACTGAATCAATGTGCTGGGCCCAGGACAGATCAGAGATCTGCACACAAATGTTTTTGAACATGTCAGCCAATTTTAATTGAATTTGAAGGATATGATTACTTGGTTGGAAAAACTTAATCAAAAAGGTTAAAAAAAATCTTGATTTTCTAATTTTTATGCCAATGCAAAATTGAGTGAAAAGTCAATAGTGTTTAATTGTCATACGTACTAACAACAGAATAATGACATTCTTACTTCCACAACAACAGCCCACAGTACTCAATGATAACATAGTAAACAAAAATCACTAAATTAAAAACCCCAATACTAGTGCAAAAAAGCCCCAAATCCTTTGTGTAACCAAAGACAGTCCATAGTTTAGTGTGGTGTAGTATTCTGGAGTGTGATGGTTGCTGGGAAGAAGCTATTCTTGAACCTGGCAGCCATGGTTTTCAGACTCCATTACCTTATTCCCAATGGTAGGAGTGAAATGAGAGTATGGCAAGGGTGTTGTGGGACCTTGATGATTGATGCTGGCTGCCTTTGAGGCAGCTGCTCCAACAGAGCACTTTGAAAGTGGGGAGGTCAGTACCTGTGATGGACTGGACAGTATTCATCACTTTTTGTAATCTCCTTCATTCCTGGGTGCTGGAGTTGCCAAACCAGGCTATGATGCAACCAGTTAATTAACATATCAATATGCTCTCTATTGTACACATGTAGGCATTTGAGTATTAATTGACATACGAAATCTCAATCTTCTAAGGAAGGAGAGGCATTGATGGACTTTCTTTATCATTGCATCAATGTTCATTGTTAATGTAGATTTGTTTTTAAACTGTAAACCCACCTCTAATCCTTGTGGCACACCACTGGTCTCAGGCTTCCAATTAGGAAAAACAATCCTTCACAAATACCCCTTGACTTGTTCTCCAAGCCAATTGGTTGACTTACCTTGGATTCCAAGCACTCTAATTTTCCAGACTAACCTTTGTCAAAGGCCTGGCTAAAGTCTTTCCTGACAACGTTCACTGCCTTGCTCTCCTCAGTCTTCTTAATGACCTATTCAAAAAAATCAGTTTGTGTGGGAAAAGTTCCCACACACAAATGAATGCTGACTATCCCCAACTAGTCAGTGCCTATCCAAATCCTGACAGATCCTGTCTAGGATGCTCAAGATGAACATGGCCATCTTTGTGTGGAACCACAAGAGATGGGGGAGATATCAACTGAAAACGTAATCAAGAAATCCCCAATAACAATTTGAGCCACTGAAGTCGGACCCACTGGCTGAAAATTCCCTGACTTGTCCTTGCTGCTGTTCTTAAATAATGGTACAACATCAGCCACGCCCCAGTCTTCTGGAACCTGACCTGTGGCTAATGATGAGAATCTCAGTAAGGGACTTCGCAATTACCTCCCTAGTTTCCCACATTGTCCAATGGTGCACTTGGTCATGTCCTAGGCAATTATCCAACTTAATGCTCTTAAAACAGCTAATATCTCCTCCTTGGTAATTCATATCTGATCTAAGAAATCACAACTCTTATGCATCATTTAATTTCCACGATCTTCTCAGTAAAAACAGATGAGAAGTATTCACTTAATATTTATCCAATCTCATTGTTCCACACAGATGTCCATGCACATCTTTACAGGGACCTATTCTTTCCCTGGCCACCCTTTTACTCTTAATATACCTGTAGAATCTCTTCAGATTTTAAGAATGAAAGGTTTGCACAAATGTAAGATTTCATCCTTGCCTATTACAACAAAACCACAAAACCTTATATTGTTTTAAAAATCCTGCCCCATTAGATGCATCGAAAAACAAGAAATTGTGGATGCTGATTTGCAAAAACACACACCAAGAGCTTGAGTAACTCAGCTAGCTGCCTGACCCATTGAGTTACTCCAGCACTTTGTGTCTTTTTCCATTAGATCAATCCTTCGTTGTTTTTTCTGGCAAAAGCCCTCATCGGGTATATTCTTTCCCAATGTTTGCATTTCCATTTCTACTGTCACCTTTGTCAATTTTATGAATTTTTCCATTCTTTTTTAAATAACACGATCAGAACTCAGAACTGGGTGCAACAAAAGTACAATGTAATGCAGGAGCAACACGGAGCAATTGCCTCGGCCAAACCATCTTCTCATGCTTCACCAACACACTTCCCTCCACTAGAAGTTGGAAGTTCACTGATGATTATATGCCTCAACTCATAATTCCCCTGGTAATGAAACCATTCATGTCAATATGCAGCAAAATGAGCTGTAAATGACAAGTATGCCTGGAACTGATGATCTAACACAAATCATAATCCAGCCATCTCGCACATTGACATTACGAACATTAAATTCCTATTAACGTCAAGGTGGACATTATTGGCCAGAGATTTAACTCGGACCAGCAGCAACAGCAGTTTGGGTAACTTTGTTCTTCCACAGGGTACAAAGACCAAATCATGGTTTTGATGGTACATTCGCCATGTGATTAGATAAGTGCAACTCCTACAACACTCCAGATACACAACACTATCCAGGGCAAGGCAGCCAGTAGACTGACAATCCACCAGTGACCCTCCACTTTCAGCAAAACATGGCTGTATGTACACATGGGCATTATTACAACTTGCACTGTCCCCAAACAAATGTCCTCTCCAAGTGAGGAAAGTTCCCCTTGTAACTTTAACTTTCAAGTACCATCACCCTGACTTGTAAAGGCAAAGCTAATCCTTCATCCTCACTGAAGCTAAACATACCAACCTCGGATGGTTCATGGCCCCAAATGCTTGCTTATTTGAAAATGTCCAATTTTTTTAATTTAGACTGCTCTGGACAAACTCCTCCATTCTATTATTTGGCAGAAGGGCTTGCAGAAGCCCAGATTTTTAACTGAAGTTCTGCCTGCCTTATTTCTGTCTCATCAGCTCTCGTGCTTGTCGGAGGTGATGAAAGTAAGATTAGCCAGGCAGTACCTTCACCTTGTTTCTCTCCTTTACCTTGTTTCACCAAGTCACCCTGATGCCTGCTTTTTGAAAATGCCATATTTTATCTGATTTTCTCTCCTTCCCCCTTCCTTCCTTCCCCCCCCACCCCCTCCCCCCCCCCCCACCCCAAGACCTTGAGATTTTTGAAATAAATATAGATTATTTTTTATGATAGGCGATAGCAATCTAATTATTTCTTTCAACAATGGCATCTTAAAATTAATATATATTAAGTTCCATTTGGAAATGAATTTGCTCCCTCCTTCAGTTGGTCTTCTGAGAATATCATAGGAATCCATCGGGAGGATTGAAGAATTTGGGCAGGGGAAGATAGATTTGACCATTACCACAACAGTGTATCAACATCAGACACACCAGACTGCAGATGTTGGAATCAAAAGCAAAAAATAAACTGCTGAAAGAACTCAAGCAGCTTCGGTTTTGGAAAAGGGACGGCAGATGAAAGTCCTGTTGCGGGGACTCAATCTGAAACACTAACCATCACTTGGTAGACACAAAATGCTGGAGTAACTCAGCGGGTGAGGCAGCATCTGTGGAAAGAAGGAATGGGCGACGTTTCGGGTCGAGACCCTTCTTCAGACACGGTCGGAAGAAGGGACTCACCCTGAAACATCGCCCATTCCTTCTCTCCATAGATACTGCCTCACCCGCTGAGTTACTCCAGCATTTTGTGTCTACCTTTGATTTTATCCAGCATCTGCAGTTCTTTCTTACACACTAACCATCACTTTGTCATCACTGAACCGAGTAGTTTAATGAGTAGTTCCTCTATCAGTTTGTTTTTCGCTCTGTTATTGATATTCAGTTCACAGAAAACATTTATATGCCCAAGTCAAGGAACAGAATTATAATTACGAGGACAGTGGTCCTGGTACATAGAACAGAACAACATAGGAACATACACTTCAGCCTACAATGTCCATGCCGAACATGATGCCAAATTAAACTAATCTCCTCTGCCTGCATGTGACTCATATCCCTCCATTCCCTGCCGATCCATATGCTTATGCTACAAAGCCTTTTAAATGCCTATTGTAACTGCCTTCACCACCACCACTGGCAGCTTAATCCAATACCCACCACTGTTTAAAAGAAAAAAAATTGCCCCTCACATTCCCTTCAAAGTTTTCCTTTCTCACCTTGAAGCTATGCCTTCAGTCTTTGGCATTTCCATTCTTGGAAAAAGGGTCTGAATGGCTACCTTATCGCTGCCTCAGTTTTATAAACATCCATCAGGTGTCGTCCCTCCCCCCCTTCATGCTTTTCACACTCCAGAGAAAACAATCCATCTTTGTCCAACCTCTCCTTATTGCTAATACTGCCTAATCTAGGAAGCATTCCTGTAAACCTCTTGTGCACTCTCCCCAAAATCTCATCCTTCGGGTAATCGGATGGCCAGAGTGGATGCAATATTCAAAACGTGGCTGAACCAAAGTCCGATAAAGCTGCGTCACGACTTCCCAAACTCTTGCACTCCTAATATTAATAAATAATAACAATAAGACTGTTTAAGCTTCAAAGGCGGAATTCATTACCTCTTCAGTGGTTAAACTTTGAAACAACAACATCCTAGAAAATTAGAACTGTTTTCCATTCTTTACCTGTTTAATTCTCATTCCAGACTAATGGACCATCCTGACATTATCTTGTGCACAAAACGATTTAAAGAATATTGCAAAACTAATCTAATAACAAGTAAAATTTCCCACAAGCAATTAGGCATACCAGACAAAAACTCAAAGTTTGTATGTTTGAATAGTTATAGAAATTGATGTTCCACGCAGTTACGAGAAAGTTACGGTAGTGTACATTTTTATTAAAAATATGACCAGTTTCAGAACAAATTGTTGAATCACACCCTTAGTGCTCACCATATTAGATTGATAGGAATCCATTAAAGGAAAAGTTCAGAACAGCACAAATCCTGTTTGAAATGTTGTTTATGGGCTCTGACTAGGTAAAATCCACATGCCCTTTAAGTTTAATACTGTGAATACTGACAGTAATGACAGAACAACTGTGATTTTAAGCCTGTGATCATCATCACCTAGGAACCATACCAGCAGTCCCAACCACTGGCAAGAGATGAAAGCATGCTCCTTATTATATAAAGCAAAATTGTTTTTTTTTTGTACCATTATTCACTCTGATTAAATATTTGCTTTCATATTCCATCCAAGATGGTAATTCTGTACAGAGATGGATGACTTTTCAAAAATGTTCGGAGACAAAGAAAGTAAAGGCCGAGATTTTAAAAAAAATGCTGAAACAAGGAACTGCAGATGCTCATTAATACACAAAAGTACACAGCGTGCTGGAATAACTGAGCAGGTCAGACTCCCTCCAGAGATGCTGCCCGACCTGTTGAGTTACTCCAGCACTTTGTGTCATATAAAAAAGTGCTGTTGAACATACTTGCTTTGCACGGTCTCAACCAATATCTGCCAAAAAAAAGTAATGCCCAAACAAATTGTATGTATTTTTCAAGCGTATTCAGGAAATCTGAGCAGAGTCTTTAATCTTACGTAATTGGTGGACATTTTAGATTGCTTTAAGAAATTAATAAAAGATTACCACAGCACTCTGCACAAGGCCTTGCTATGGTCACCACCCTAAAATTCAACATCCTACATGAAGACACACAGGCTAGGATGCTAATCACTGAGTGCACAAATCAACCTCAGAGTCAGCGTCAAACAAATCTGTATGATTGACTTGACACACCTTCCAAATCATTTTCTCCACAATGTCACATCTCACTTCCCACAAGAACAAACTAAAATAGTACAGCACACGAACAGGCCCTTCGGTCCACAATGTCTGTGTCAAACAGGATGCTAAGACTAGCACTGATCTGCCTGCATATAATGCATATCCTTCCATATCAAAATGCCCGCCCAAAAGTTTCTTAAATACCACTATCTGATCTGTTTCAACCACCACCCCTGTGTGTCATGCACCCACTACCATCTGTGTAAAAAGCTTGCCCTGCAAATCATCTTTAAACTTTGCCCCTCTCAGCTTAAAGCCATGCCCTCTAGTATTTGACTTTTCCATCCTGGAAATAGGTTTTGACTGTCTACTATATCTATGTCTCTCAATTGTATGTACTTTTATTAGGTCTCCCCACAACTCTAGCATATTAGAGAAAACTATCCAAGTCTGTCCAACCTCTCCCTAATACCTCGCAATCCAGGCACCATTCTTGTAAACCTCCTCCGTACCTTTTCCAAAGCCTCCACATCCTTCCTCTATTGGGGCAACCAGAACTGAACGCAATACTCCAAATGAAGCTGAAGCAAAGCCCTATAAAGCTGCAACATGACTTCCTGGTTCCTATACAATGCAGCAACTTATGGAAGCAAGCATACCATATGCCGCCTTTACCAATCTATCTACTCGACACGGTGGCATAGCGGTAGAGCTACTGCCTTAGAGCGCCAGAGACCCAGATTCGATCCTGACTATGGGTGCTGTCTGTATGGAGTTTGTTCGCTCTAGCCATGACCTGCGTGGGTTTTCTCTGAGATCTTCAGGTTCCTCCCACACTCCAAAGAGGGACAGGTATGTAGGTTAATTGGCGGTGTAAATGTTAAATTGCCCCTAGTGTGTGTAGGATAGTGTTAATGTGCGAGGATCGTTGGTCGATATGGACTTGGTGGGCTGAAGGGCCTGTTTCCATGCTGTATTTTTAAAACTAAAAACAAAAAACTACTCATGTTGCCACTTTCAGAGAATTATGGACCTGGATCTCAAAATACCTTTGTACATTAATGATTCCTGTAGATGTGGAACCAATCTACAGGGCAAACAGAAAACTACTCAAACTACCAGCCATCAGCATTTGTTCACTTAAACTTAAGGAAGACCATGCAATGTACATCTGCAAACATCCTCTACCAACCTGCTGTGCAACACAGATTTTGATAAATACAGCTCCATGGCCAGCTCATGGAATATGCTTCCCACATCTCAGGAACAAACTCTGCATTTCATTTGTTTCTTCCTTCACTCTCCCCTCCGATGTACCAGCAGGACCTTTGTTCTATTCAGGAGAAGGATGTCTGATGTTCAAGATATTAAATTTGACACTAACCTCATGGTAAGTAGCAGTGATCCCTGACATGGGTATGCTTCTAAGACCTGGACTCCCTGCAGTTGACACCTCATGGGACTAAGATCATAACACTCTTCAGAAACATCCATATTTACTGGATGTGTTGGCCTGTGTCAGTGTCCCCTCCCAGACCAACACGCCCAGTAGGAAGGCCCAAATGCTCAGTTGGAACCATTTTGAGGCCATGCTTGCATGCCCCATGCCAGGCTCCTGAAGCTGGCATTCTGAGCTCTGCCAGAGGGAGAGATTATCAGAGAGATAAAGGAAAACATGCAAGGATGTATGCACGTCCTCCTTAAAAAAAAGCAACATGCCGATTGATTCCTGGAAATCTTTGATTTGTAACTGCTCAAAGTAGAGAAGGAATATTTGGGATGGCATGAAGAACTTCTGGTTAATAGATCAGCAGCATAAATAACAAAAGCTGCCCACCACCTCTTAGACCACCCAAATGCCCCTCTCATCAGGCACCATTTGTAGCCAAGCCTTTGGATCCCACCTTGGTCTCATTAACTGCCTCAAAACTCAGAGTTGGGAGCAAGTAATTCTCAATCCCAAAGGATTACACAAGAAGAAAGAGCAAGAAATGATTAAAATCCCAGAGCAAAAGGCAGTCAGTAATGGTTTTAACCTGGAGGTATGCAGTATCCTGCAGGGATCGGAGTTAGCCCAGTGTTTTTATTACCTTTCTTAATGAGCCAAAGCACGCATTTGGAGAAACATCCAAAAATTTGCACACAATACCATTCTCATGCTTATGTCGACAAACATGAAGTTTAGCAATGATGAAAGAGATTAACTGGAATTGACTGCTTATAACTGAAAATAGAAAGCTGAAAAAGCCGTTTCATTCTATTGTTCTTCCTACTAGCACATCCACAACACAAATTTCAATCCAACTTTAAATTGGAATCAAACATCTTGGTGACATTCAAAATATTCACATGACAACAGTTCTATTGCATTTAGAATGTAATGTTGGTATAACTGCAAGAGGACACCATTTTACAACCAACCTAGTTAGTTGCTCGTTTCCATTTCAGAACTGCGGCTGCCCATTCTGTCCGCTGCAACATGAGAAAGATTGTAAATTATTAACAGGAAAACTGTAGTCTGCGCTTCTCTGCCACATCCCCAAATTAAAGCCCTGTCCTGCAAGTGATGATGCTGTTGTACAGCTTGACTGGCGACAGGAAATTGTACACCCTTATCAGAAAGTTTAGATCTGCCATCAGGCATAACTTTGGGGCTAAAAAATGCACACTGACCTTCAAACGGTCCCAAACCAGACTGATAATGATCATGAAGCCACATGTGTGATTGCTCCAGTCATGTGTTTATTGTAAGCAGCCAAATCCAAAGTCTTTTTTTTTTTAACCACTGGAAAAAACATTTGGCATCACAATAAGTAAAATTAAAGTGAAACTTTTGAATATATCTTTAAAATCATAGCAATTGACAACAGCCAACCATTTAATGATCAGGAGCTTGTGCAGAAACCAGCCACCAAATTATTCTGTCAACATCCCCACTGTCAAATTTGCAGTTGCAATGGTAGCAACATCAGCTAACAGCAACTCTGAAGTTAGTTGTGTAAGGTGAGCAATTTTTAAATGGAATACAAAGTCATATCAATGCCTGGCAAGCTCCACCTTTAAAAAAAAAATGTATCTGGATTGCAATTGATCCATTACTGTTTCTACATTAACTGAGTTTATAAAATAATGTGGTATTTATTGTTTTAGCTCATTTGCATCTCTACTTTGTACTCTGCAAAAGTTTTAAAAACGAAGTAGTTTTCTTCCCTTCTCTGCAGTTACAATTTGTTGATGTGACTGATTGCTCAAGAACTTTGACACTACAGTTGCTGAATGTCAGGGTTCTCCTTTGAACAGCCAACAGCTATTGACATCAGTAAAAGTTTATTCCTGGCTGATGATCTGAAAAGGGGAACTGCAAACTTTAAACAATTGCCATTAATTGCATAACCCAACATTCCATTAAAAATAAAAGATTTACAACTGAGATCTCAGAATAGCGATGCATTGTAATTTTACAATTTGCTTTTCAACTGCAACTTTATATTTAACATCAAAGCAACACAATCTTCATCAAGAGCAATTTCTGTTGAAGTTCCAAAAGCGTATTTTGTAACAAAAATAAGACTGAAAATCTACTCGCATGATTATTTAGCATTTGAAGTTTAATGGAAAAACTAGCATTGTGACACAATGCATTTTAATACGTGCTACTAAAGGTATTTTCCAGGGAACCAGAGACAAGGACACAAAATTGCCGAATTATTAGTCTGTTGCTGAGAACATCAGCCTCACACCATCTCATTTGATAATGGCCATGTAGTTTTAACAAGACAACAATGACATCCCCAAAAGAGGGGTTCTTTGTTCCATCGCAGCAATTACCAGATGAACAGAAGAAGTGGTTCAAATACATTTTTGGGAAAAGTTCAACATCATCATCGTTAAAATCCTTAGTGCACAACCATTGAAAATGGAAAAGCACTGTCATTCAGACCTCAAGTCCATTTTTTGGGGAGTGCACAGAAAACCTATGTAAACAGGAGTGCACCACTGGCCAAACAGCTGCCTGCTGCTACGTCACACACCTGCCACACCAGTAAAACAGTGATGTCAGCCACCACAGAACAAGAATGGAAGCAAAGCCTCCTCAAATCTGAGACACCACCTGATGCAGCAATGACATAAAGCATGCACCAGCCATTTGTTACAGTTCTCCAAGTCATCGTCAATCACAACACAGCTCGGCTTAATTAAATCATCTATAATCACATTGTCTGAGCAAATGTGAGGTATTGCACCTTGGGAGTTTGAATGCAAGGGGAATGTATAAAGTAAATAGCAAGACCCTGAACAGCATTAATGTACAGAGGGATCTTGGTGTGTAAGTTCTCTCTAAGTTCATAGCTTCCTGAATGTGGCAACACAAGTAGAGATAGTGGTAAAACAGGGATTTGGTATGCTTGCTTTCAAAGGTCAGAGCACTGATAACAAGAGTAAGAAAATCATGATGCAGCTTTATCGGACTATGGTTAGACTACATTTGGAGTATCGCGTGCAGTTCTGGTCACCCCATTGCAGGAAGATGTGGAGACTTTGGAAAGGGTGCAGACGTGGTTTACTAGAATGATGACTGCATTAGGGGACTGGTTGAACAAACATGGACTGTTTTCTCCAGAATGCCAGGGACTGAGGGAGAATCTGATGGAAGTAAATAAAATTATGAGAGGCATAGATAGGGTAGACAGTCAGAACATTTTTCCCAGGATGAAAATGTCAAACACTAGAGGATATAGCTTTGTGAAAGGGCAGAATTTAAAAGAAACATGCAACATACAGAGCGTAGTAGGTGTCTGGATCGTACTGCCAGGGATAGTGGTGGAGGCAGATAAGGAGGCAGATAAGATGGTGGCATTTAAGAGGCTATTAAATGCAGGCCATGGAAGAGAATGGATCAGGTGCAGGCAGATGAGATTAGTTTAGCTTGGCATCATGTCCAGCACAGCCATTTTAGGTAGTGTACCTTTCTATGGAGTCATAGTCATAGAGTGATACAGTGGAAAAAGGCCCTTCAGCCCAACTTGCCCACACCAGCCTACATGTCCCAGCTACACTCGTCCCACCTGCCTGCGTTTGGTCCATATCCCTCCAAACTTGTCCTATCCATGTACCTGTCTAACTGTTTCTTAAATGTTGGGTTAGTCCCAGCCTCAACTACCTCTTCTGGCAGCTTGTTCCATACACCCACCACCCTTTGTGTGAAAATGTTATCCCTCAGATTCTTATTAAATCTTTTCCCCTTCACCATGAACCTATGTCCTCGATCCCTACTCTGTTCCATGGTCTATTAAAAAAACGCAAATTTCTCACCATATCTTTTCAGCTGCTGCCAGTCTTACAAGAGTAAGAGTAATCTCTACCAGTGTAACAGCAACAACCCTTTCATTAGTGTTGTCGTGACTATGGGTCACAACATCATCATGCACAAATGGCTCCATTATCTCTGTAGTGACATCAAACACAATGACATCACAAATCCTTGTTCATCAAAATATTTGGTCATATTGTATTCCAAGGTGCAGCATATTCCCACTGCTGAATTCACATCCTGAATTTATTATTTCCCCGCTGGTTTAAAAAAAGTCATTATTTTGCCTTCAGGATTTCACAAATGCTCATTTAATTGATGATATTCAACAAAGTAGCTCTGGTCTTAAATTCAATGGCAGTTAGTATTTTAACAAAATACAATGGCAGTTAGTATTTACTTCAGTAGCAACCTTTAGCCATGAATTACTTTTAATCCAGTGTCTTCGATCCAAAAGCACGTGAATTTAATGGTCAACGTGTACATACATGTATCCCTCCCTTGACTGCTCAAGTCGCATGTTGTTATTCTTCTCAGACGTAGGTCAAGAAATTTGTCTTATTTTCAAATGTACTCTCGTAACAGAGGCAAGCATAATAGTTAGCAGAAAAAAGTTTGCACAAAATTCTCATTCACTTTACTTATGCATCACAAACTTAATTTGACTCAAGACTGTATAAGGAGTCACTGCTATGAATAGTGATGGTTGTGGTGGTTGACAAGAACTGTTGAGTTGTCTTACTTTACGATCTAGGGAATTTTACATTCAATTTTACATTGTAGGATCTGGGTCTAGCAGTTTGCTGCTTGAAGGAATAAGCAGGGGATGGCAATGGTAGCAGCAGAAAGATGACAACTGGAGACTGTTCTCCCAGAACCTGAGGAAGGAAATTCAGAAAGCACTCAAGCTCCAAGATGACTTGTCAGTTACAGTCAATTACAAAATCTCCCAAGATATTCTCAGACCATCCAGATATGGGAAAATGCGTTTTCTGTATCAATGCCCGCAGAGTTCTAGATATCCACACAAGGCAAAACATTATTTCAGAACAGTCACTTTTTTTCCATATGTCAATCCCTCATCCCAGGAACAAAGCTGCAGAACCCTTTCCACATTGGTTCCAAAGCAAGCTTATCCTTCTAAAAAAGTGGTGACCAAGCTACAAACAAGTGTGCTCTTTAATGCATTTTAAGGTTCCATAAAAACAATCTTAATTTTATATTCCATATCACTTGCATTAAAGTGCAACATCACATGACCTTCAAATTATTTTGAGCATCTACATGCCAATATCTGAGATTCCCAGATTCTTTTTACCGCAACATTTTGCTGTCTTGCTGCATTTAAAAGTAATCTGCTCTATCAATCTCCTTTCTAACGAGAATAAGCTAACATTTTCCCACATTATATTACATTTGCCAATTTCTTGCCCACTCACCCTACCCATTAATGTCTCTTTGCAGATTATGCAAGGTGGTTCAGCGGTAGAGTTGCTGCCTTACTGAGCTTGCCGCACCAGAGACCCAGGTTTGATCCCGACCATGGGTATTGTCTGTACGGAGTTTGTACGTTCTCCCGTGACCGCATGGGTTTTCGAGATCTTCGGTTTCCTCCCACTCCAAGTGTGTGAAGGATGGTGTTAATGTGCAGGGATCGCTGGTCAGTGCGTACTCAGTGGGCCGAAGGGCCTGTTTCTGCGTTGTATCTCTAAAACTAAAACTAAAAAAAACATGCTGCCCTCATGGCTTGGTAACACACCCATTCTTATATTTATAAAACCTAGCTAGTTGGTCCCTTTGTCCGGGGTCATTGATATAGACTGTAATTAGTTGAAGCCCTTGTACTGAGGCACTACCCTAGCATTTGATTGCAAATTGGAAGATGACTCATTTATTCCAACTGTTTTGTAAATTAGTCATTCTCCTAAACATGCAAAAATATTACCCACCACTCAATATGCAGTGCCCTCCATAATGTTTGGCACAAAGACCCATCATCTATTCATTTGCCTCTGTACTCCGCAATTTGAGATTTGTAATTTAAAAAAAATCACATGTGTTAAAGTGAACATTGTTTATACATTTTGGTTTCACCGTATAGAAATTGCTGCAGTGTTTACACAGTCCCATTTCAGGGCATCATAATGTTTGGGATACAGCAATGTAATGTAAATGAAAGTAGTCATGTTTAGTATTTTGTTGCATATCCTTTGCATGCAAGGACTGCTTGAAGTCTGCAATTCATGGACATCACCAGTTGCTGGGTGCCTTCTCTGGTGATGCTCTGTCAGGCCTGTATTACAGCCATCTTTAGCTTATGCTTGTTTTTGGGGGCTAGTCCCCTTCAGTTTTCTCTTCAGCATATAAAAGGCATGCTCAATTGGGTTCAGATCGGGTGATGGACTTGGCCACTCACAAATTGACCATTTTTTAGCTTTGAAAAACTCCTTTATTGCTTTAGCAGTATGTTTGGGATCATTGTCTTGCTGTAGAATGAACCACCAGCCAATGAGTTTTGAGGCATTTGTTTGAACTTGAGCAGATAGGATGTGTCTATACACTTCAGAATTCATTATGCTACTGCCACCAGCAGTTGTATCATCAATGAAGATAAGTGAGCCACTACCTTCAGCAGCCATACATGCCCAGGCCATAACACCCCCACCACCGCGTTTCATAGATGAGGTGGTATGCTTTGGATCTTGGGCAGTTCCTTCTCTCTTCCATACTTTGCTCTTGCCATCACTCTGATATAAATTAATCTTCATCTCATCTGTCCACAAGATGTTTTTCCAGAACTGTGGTTGCTCTTTTAACTACTTCTTGGCAAACTGTAACCTGGCCATCCTATTTTTGCGGCCAACCAGCGGTTTGCATCTTGCAGTGTAGCCTCTGTATTTCTCTTCATGAAGTCTTTAGCGGACAGTGGCCATTGACAAATCCACACCTGAAGAATGTTTCTGATCTGTCGGACAGGTATTTATGGGGTTTTCTTTATTATAGAGAGAATTCTTCTGTCATCAGTTATGGAGGTCTTCCTTGGCCAGCCAGTCCCTTTGCGATTAATAAGCTCACTGGTGCTCTCTTTCTTCTTGATGATGTTCCAGTTGATTTTAGTAAGCCTAAGGTTTGGCTGATGTATCCAACAGTTTTATTCTTGTTTCTCACTCATAATGGCTTCTTTGACTTTCATTGGCACAACTTTGGTCCTCATTTTGATAAACAGCAATTAAAGTTTCCAAAGGTGATGAAAAGACTGGAGGAAATACTAGGTGATGAGAGCTCTCTTATACCTGTATTAAGGAGGCAATTAAACATACCTGAGCAATTACAAACACCTGTGAAGCCATGTGTCCCAAACATTATGGTGCCCTGAAATGGGGGGCTATGTATAAACACAGCTGTAATTTCTACATGATGAAACCAAAGGAGAAATAAAAATTGGCTTCATTAAAATCTGACAATGTGCACTTTAATCACGTGATTTATTTCTATGACAAATCTCAAATAGTGGAGTACAGAGGCAAATAAATAAATGATGGGTCTTTGTCCCAAACATTATGGAGGGCACTGTATTATCTTGTGCAGGAACTGAATATGTTAATAAAATGTCATTCATAACATTGTTTTAAACACAAAAAAACACAAATCTGTTGCAACAAGAACATGACCAAGTCAACATTTTCCTTCTGTTTAATTTTTGTTTTGGAATAATGTTATCCTTATTTTGTGGAGGTAGAATCTTGCTGCCTTGATTATTATTGGTTTATTATTGTCACATGTATCGAGATAGTGAATAAAAGTGCTATCCAGTCAAATCATACCTTACATGAGTACAATCAAGTCATACACAAGGACACAAAAAGCTGGAGTAACTCAGTGGGACAGGCAGCATCTATGGAGAGAAGGAATGGGTGACGTTTCTGAAGAAGGGTCTCGACCCAAAACGTCACCCATTCCTTCTCTCCAGAGATGCTGCCTGTCCCACTGAGTTACTCCGGCTTTTTGTGTCTATATTCGGTTAAACCAGCATCTGTAGTTCATTCCTACTCATACACATGGACAACAGGTAGAGCAAAGAGAAAAATATGTTATGGAGTTATAGCTGCAGAGAACGTGCACTTTAAAAAAAGTGCTAAGTCTACAAGGCGGGAGGTTGGGCGCTGGTGTACTTCATTGGCCATAACATGGTTGGTCCAGGACAAATTGTTGGTCATGTTTACGCTTAGGAACTTCAGCTCTCAACCATTTTATATTATTTTGGACCACTGCTTTTGGTGAAAATACTTAGCTTTTAGCAGCCCTTCTTTATGCTGGAGAATAAACCAGATGTTACACCATGAAACAAGATACTGCAGCTGCTGGAAACTGGAGCCAAAATCAAACTGCTGGAGGAACTCAGCAGATTAAGCAGCATATGTTGAGACAAATCATCGTCTTGATCTGAAGCATCAATTATTGCATTAGTTGACGTTAATTACTAGTGCTGTTGGCTAGCTCCTATATAATACCAGTACTGTGTAGTTGCCACTGTGATAATTGGTTAAAAATACATCAGCAACCAAATTTAAAAGAAACTTATAGACAACGAAGAGCAAAGTTTAAAGCAATTTATTAATCTAACAAGTTGCCAAACTCCCAGAGCAGTGCAAGCATCAGTGAACTCTCAGACAAATAACAAGCATGTATGTCAGAGTTCACTTTTACTCTGAAATTGTTTTATTTGCAGAATGGGTGAAGCTACATCAGCCATTTAACTTTCAGCTGGTGCTCTGCAGGATGCTATTAGATACTGGAACTTGTAAATACAATTTCACCATTTCAAGCTAATCACTTCAAGTGTTGTGCCCATTTTAACACGATTACGTCTCAAGGGTATTTGCATACTTGTTTTCTTTACATTATAACAGTAACCTAGCTTAGAAACCGATATCTTAGAAACAGATAAACATATTCCTCAGTTCTTTACCGCAGTGGGCATTCATGACAGATATCAAGTCATGCCTTAGTAAGGATCTGGAACCACTACAATTTACCTTCTACCACAGAAGATCAAACAGGGTTACGATGGATCTCCACTACACCACTTTGACAATAAGAATATGTATCCCAGGGTAGGCAAGGTAGGCACTGCCTACCCTGACTAAAATTATGGTAATTACTAAATATAAATAGTAAAGGCATGGGAGAATTATGCATATCTAAGAGATCGATCTCTTAGGTAGGCATAATTCTCCGTGCCTTTCAACCGCAGCACTTGCAGCACGCGAAAGTCTGTGCAGCCCACGTGCCGTCAGTGCTGCCTGAAGCCGTCAATTTCAAGGGGAGCTGAAGGCAGCAGAAACTCTGCCTTGGCTGTACTGCGTAGGCGCAGCAGCCTACTGCGCATGCGCAGCGCTAGTTTCTTGGCGGGTTTTTCAAATATGGATTGGCATTATCTGAAGAGTATCTTAGGAAACAAAGAGAGAAGAATGGAGTTTGTATACAAATGATGTGGCAAGTACATTTCTTGGTGCTATATGTATTTAAATAACGTATTTCCTGGGGTGGGGGAGTTCCTTTCACAGCGTTTGGGGAGTCTGGCCTGGGGGTAAAGTTGCGGGGAGGGGAGGGCAGGAGTGTTGTGGAGGGGGTCAGTATCATGCCACTTGCGACGCTCCTTGCACGGAGGCGTGCAATGCCACCGCATTGAGGCTGGGGGGGGAGAAGTAGTTTGGGTGGCTGTGAGCGGCCGCTGGGCCGGACAGCAGAACCAGCCGCCACCTTAGCTCCATCTGCCGGCCCCCGCTCACCTCTGGCAGCTCTCCATCTAAAAACCTCTCTCCTGCCGCTCGCTGGCCTCACTCATGTCAGCTGCTTCCCGCAAATCCTTAAATTCCAACAGCGCGATTGAGTTTACTTGGCTGTGGGAATTTAAGGATTTGCAGGAAGCGGCTGACATGAGCGAAGTCGGCGAGCGGCAGGTGAGAGGTGTTCAGACGGAGAGCACTGCCAGAGATGAGCGGGCCGGCAGAAGGCGCTGAAGTGGCGGCCAATTCTGCTGTCGGGACCCGGCGACCGCTCGCAGCCACCCGAGCTGCTTCTATCCCCGGCTACAATGCGGTGGCGCCCGGAGCCCGGAGCGCCGCAGCAGCGGTGAGTGAGTGAGTTACTGGCATTATCCCCGACCCCCTCCTTCTCAACACTCCTGCCCTCCCCGCATCTTTAACCCCTGGCCAGACTTTCCACACGCTGTGAAAGGAACTCTCCCCCCAATTGGTCCCTTGAACAAGTGTTGTCATTCAATAAGATGACAACTGATTCAACTTTTCCCTGTACTCCCGTTTTTCCCACCATCTCCACCTGCCATCACCCTTCACCCCCCACCCATTCAGTAATTCAGAATAAAGGAGACTTGGAAGCCTTGGGAAAATTTAATTGTTACTGTCTTTATTTTTATTTTTTATTTTTACGGAGAGAACAATCTGCGCATGCGCAGTTTAAGTTGTTTTTTTAAAGCCGACTGACTGCCTACCCTGAGTAATCACTCACAGCACGTGCCTGGCCAGGTCGTTGTTCATCAACTACAGCCTGTCGTTCAACAACATCATCCCCTCCAAACTCAGAATTGGGTCTCTCTCATCCATGTGATTGGATCCTTGACTTCCTAATTTTCAAACCACAATCAGCATGAATTTCCTCCTCGATACCCAGAACAGTTCCCTGCTCTACTCTCTCTTTTCACATGATTGCGTAGTCAGGCACAGTTCCAATACCATCTTTAAATTCACAGACCACACCACCATTGTTGAACGAATACTGGGTAATGATAAATCAGAGCAGAGGCGAGAGATTAAAAACATGATTGAATGGTGCCAGAACAACTATCTTGCTCTGAACATCAGCAAGGCCAAGGAGAGAAATGCTGAGGGCAAAGTCAAGGATTCACGAACATGCTTTCATCAACGCGGTGGCAATAGAGCGAGTCAATAGCTTCAGGTTCCGAGGCATACATTTCTCTGAAGATCTGTCCTGGGCCCAGCACATTGATGCAATCACAAAGACAGAACCAATTTCATTATCCCATTCCTTCACCGACCAAAGTCACAAAACAAAATGGACGGAATTAAGTCCATCTCCACATGTTTGCTCCACCCAGTGTCATCACAAGACGTTTATCCTCCAAGTGTGTTTATTATGTTTGTAAAGATTGCAATCAAATCACTCAAATTTCAATGCATTTTGCTTTTCTAGGCTATCTACCCTCCAGGAGAGTATTACACTAAACGTTGCACATCAGTCCAGGCTCTGTTATTTAACTGATATCAACTCCTGCGGTTACAATACTTCTCGGTGGATAAGTAGCTGGAACTCCTGTGCTTGAAGTTTGTTCATTTCTTTTGACTGCAAACACCTTCTTGTGGAACAGAGCACGAGTATGATTTTTGTTGACATACTGCGTCAAGCCAGGAGGGCAGTAAAAGTCAAAAGTACACATTTTGGGTTAATTATGCAATCAGCAGTATATGCTGGCAAACTATTTGCAAATATAGGTACATGGAGGGAAAGGTCCTTTCAATGTCCTTATCCCAGATTCATTTGTATTTCCCCACACAAAAACTGGTGGGGTGGAGGTTAGGCAGGATTAAGCTGTATTACATGCAGGACAGAACAGGCTTGGATAAACAATATGCTTTTATCTTCCTGCCTATCAATGTATGCACCGCCTCAGTGCTTTTGGAGGTCAAACAAGTTCAATTTTGCAACAAGAGAAATGCCCAAAAAAAGCTGTACCGTTTATAAGGAACAATATCAAAACTGCAAAAATATTTCCTTAAACCAAACATACACAGGCTCCATAAAGCCAAGAGGTCTTATCACCACCTTTTTTTATTAGCTCGGGTTCACATGACAATTGGGAGAAAATGCAAGTCCTTTCACTGAGAGCTGCATGTGACTCAACTTGCCAGTCATGTCTTTCTGCAGTTTTCATTTCAAAAAGATAAAAGGAACAGCAGGCTGTTGGCAAATGAAAGCAGTTCAAACATGGTGCAAATCAAAGGTCACATTTCTCGTGTGTTTGCTATGTTACTCGTTAGCTGTTGAAATGCAGATACAACATTTATATAAAACTAACAGGACAGCAATTCTTGCACACAGGAGTTACACAATCTATTCCCACCACTACAAGAATGAATGGAATACTTGTCCCCACTTCAAACAAAACCATGCGACTGAGGGAGAACCGCAAAATATGAAGTATTTTATTTTGTGACTCTTCGATCAACTGTAATTAAGTTAAAGTAAAGACAAAATTTAGAGAGCAAGAAAATGAATTAAATTTTATCATTCTAATTTCACTTATGTTGAACTTTAAGTATATAAACTCCATGAAGAGCATTAACAGGGAGTATGGAGAGTGAAGGAGTTAGAAAAAGACAGTCTGTGCATTTATCCAGTTCATCTGCTTTGTTTGATGCCATTGCCTTCAGTTGCCTGGATGCTGAAGGGCATCCCCTCACTCCTTAAACCCCTGCCTTTTTCTCATTTGAGATTTCCTTAAACTCATCACCATTGCAATACCTTGAAAGTTCCTTGAAAGTAGTGTCACAGAAGTTGGGATGTTATGTTACAAGTGCACAAAATGCTGGTGAATACTGTTGAAGGATTAAGTTTGGGTCATCCAGCTATAAGAAAGATGTCGTAAAACTGGACAGAGTGCAGAGAAGATTTACGAGGATGTAGCCAGGGCTTGAGGGCCTGAGCTAGAGAGAGAGGTTGGGTAGGCTAGTTGTGTTTTCCTTGGAGTGTGGGAGGCTGAGGCGCAATCTTATAGAGGTGTACAAGATCACGAGGGGAATAGATAGGGAGATGCTGAGAGTCTTTTACCCCGAGTAGGGGAATCAAGAACCAAAGGACAGATTCAGGATGAGGGGGCAAAGATTTAATAGGCATCAGAAGGTTAATATTTTTCACACAAAGGATGTTGGGTGCGTGAAATGAGCTGCCACAGGAGGGAGTAGAGGCAGAAACTATAACAACATTTAAAGGACATTTTGTCAGGTACATGGATAGGAAAGGTTTAGAGAAATATGGGACTTGTATAGAAGGGGCACATTGGTTGGCATTGGCAAGCTGGGCCGGAGGATCTGTTTCCGAGCTGTACGACTATATGACCTCATGCATTGCTCAAGGCATGTCTGCCAATACGAATAAAAAGGTGAGGAAAGTGTTAGAAGTGTAGGGCTCAAAACCATATCCTCCTGCAGCACACCATCGAGTCAAGGATCACTTCTTGTCATTCCAGTTCTTGGGTCTCTCAGATAGCTGAAGAATCTTTGTGGGATCTTCAGATTATGCCATATGGAGCATGTGCTGTTTGCAGGTTATTTTGAAGAATCTGCACACTTTTGCCTGACCTCCATGCTTTTGAGGATTTGAGTTGCTCAGTATCTTACTAGAGCAGTTGGACATGGGATTTCCATGAGTTGATGGGGTGGTTACATTTATCCAAGCCGGTCAAATAAGCTTTCTTTAAGTCATCTCGCTTCTCCTGGAAATTTCCTGGCATGAAGGAGCTCAGAGTATAGTGTCCATTCCAGGAATCTAATGTTGGGTATGTTGAATACATGGCCTACCATTGGAGATAGCCAAAATGCTGGAGCAACTTAGTGGTGCAGGCAGAATCTCTGGAGAGAAGGAATGGGTGACGTTTCAGGTTGAGATCTTTCTTCAGACAGAGTCACGGGAGAGTCTAGAGATATGGTGGGGCAAGGTGTGAAAATGCTACAAAGCAGACAATGCTAAAGGAAATGTGGAATGGTTCATTGTTAGCTGAGGGGAAGTAGACAATATTGTAGAGAGATATAGAACAAACGAATGAAAGATATGCAAAGAAGTAACAATGCTAAAGGAAACAGGCCATTCTTAGCTGTTTACTAGGTGAGAACAAAAAGCTGGTGTGACTTAGGTGGGGAAGGGATGGAGAGGGAATGCAGGGCTTACTTGAAGTTAGAGAAATGAATATTCATACTCTTGGGTTGTAAGCTGTCCAAGCAAAATATGAGATGCTGTTCCACCAATTTGTGTTTAGCCACGCTCTGACAATGAAGGAGACCTAGGATAGAAAGGTCAGTGTGGGAATGGGAAGGGGAATTAAAGAGTTTAGCAACCGGGAGATCAGTTATGTCCAGGCGGACTGAGCGAAGGTGTTCAGTGAAATGAGCATGCTCTCTCGTTGATCACAAATTTCTCACGCTCTGCCGTGAGAAATTCTGTGATCAACGAAAATTTCAAAACTCAGATAAACTGCATGGGCCGCGGGTGTTGGAGAGCCGGGGTTGGCGAGTGTTTGCCGGGCTGGAGAGTGTTTGCCGGGCTGGCGAGTCGGTCGCTGCAGCTCCGGCCATGGACCAGCTTCAGTGCAAGAGTCCCGGGCCGTCGGAGGCGTCGGAAGCGTTGCGCCGCTGCCGTGAGAGTCTCTGCGCCGAAGGGACAGAGACTCTCAAAGGGAGGTGGAGAGAGAGAGGGGAAGGAGACAGGGAGACGGGGGGGGGGGAGAGAGGGGGTGAGAGGAGAGAGAGGGGGAGAGACAGAGGGGGAGAGAATGGGGAGAGAGAAGAGGTAGGGAGGGGGAGAGAGAGAGAGAGAGAGGTAAGGGAGAGAGATAGGGAGAGAGAGGAGGGGGAGAGAGAGGTAAGGGAGAGAGATAGGGAGAGGGGGAGAGAGAGGGGGACAGAGAGAGGAGAGAGGGGGAGGAGAGTGAGGTGGGAGAGGGGGGGAAGAGAGAGAGGGGTGAGGGAGGGGGAGGGAGAGGGGGAGAGGGGGAAGAGAGGGGGAAGAGGAAGAGAGAGAGAGAGAGGGGGAGAGAGAGAGGGTAGGAGAGAATGGGAGAGAGAGGGGGAAGAGAGAGGGGTGGTAAAAGAGAGAGGGGGAGAGGGAGAGAGGGGGAAAGAGAGAAATGGGGGGAAAAGAGAGGGGGGCAAAGAGAAAGAGGGGATAGAGAGAGGAGAAAGAGAGAGGGGAGAGAGAGCAAGGGGGAGGGTGAGGTGGGAGGGAGAAATGGGGGAGAGGGAGAGAGAGGGAGAGAGAGAGGAGAGTGAGGGGGGGAGTGAGAGAGAGAGGGAGAGAGTGTGTGGTGAGAGCGAGAGGGAGAGAGAGGGGGAGAGAGGGGGAGATAGAGGGAGAGAGGAGAGAGGGAGAGAGAGAGAAGAAAGAGAGGATGAGAGAGAGAGGGAGGGAGAGAGGGGAGAGAGAGTTAGGGGAAAGAGAGGGGAGAGAGTTAGGGGAAAGAGAGGGGGAGGGAGAGAGGGGGAGTGGGTAGGGGGAGAGAGAGAGAGGAGAGAGGGGACGAGAGAGAGGGGGAGAGTGAGGTTGGAGGGAGAGAGGGGGAAGAGAGAGGGGAGGGAGAGGGAGAGGGGGAGAGAGGAAGGGGAGAGAGGGGGAGAGAGAGGAGGGAAGAGAGGGGAAGAGGAGAGAGAGAGAGGGGGAGAAGAGAGAGGGAAAGGGGAGAAAGGAGGGGGAGAGGGCAGAGAGGGGGTTAGGAGAGAGCGGAGAGAGAGGGAGAGAGCGTGGGAGGAGAGGATAGAGAGGGAGAGAGAGGGGGGGAGAGAGAGAGGGGGGTGAGCGGCGCGCGGCCGAGAGAGAAGGAGAGTGAGGTTGGAGGAGAGAGAGGGGAGAGAAAGAGGCGAGAGAGCGGAGGAGAGAGAGGGGGAGCAGAGAGAGGAGAGAGAGAGGGGGACAGAGAGGAGAGAGAGAGGGGGAGAGAGGGCGCTGGCAGGCTGCAACTCCATGCATTGCATGAGAATCAAGCATTTCGCCAAATTCTCTCGCTGATCACAAATTTCTCACGCTCTGTCGTGAGAAATTCCGTGATCAACGAAAATTTCAAAACTCATATCAACTGCATGGGCCATGGGTGTTGGAAGCAGAAGCAGCGGCGGGGACAGATGCGGACAGGGAGCAGGGCTGGCGAGTGTTTGCCGGGCTGGCGAGTCGCTCACTGAAGCTCCGGCCATGGAGCAGCCTCAGTGCAAGAGTCCCGGGCCATTGGAGACGTCGGAAGCATTGCGCCGCTGCTGTGAGAGTCTCAGTGCCAAATTCGCCCAGGTGACCGGCATGGATCAGGCTGCAGCTCGGTGCATCCTGGAGGACAACCAGTGGCTGCTGGAAATAAGTACCAAGCACTGGGTAGAAACAGTGGAAGATAGTGGACTTCAAATGGGGGTGGTTAGAGAAAGCATCCTGCTTGTCTGCTAGATTT
>JAXLNO010006133.1:0-230210 GCA_038087875.1 Malacoraja senta | reverse complement strand
TGACTAATGAAGGCCCGAGAGCCGTTGGAGAGGTCGGTCGCAGAGGGAGGAGCTACACCCGAGCGGTAGGAGTTAAAGTGGAGCGCGGGGCTTTCTTCTTACAGAGGCCCGAGAGCCATTGGAGAGGTCGGTCACAGAGGGAGGAGCTACACCCGAGCGGTAGGAGTTAAAGTGGAGCGCGGGGCTTGCTTCTTACAGAGGCCCAAATCTGTAACGTTCCAAGTTCCACTCGCACTTCAAAAACAAGTGGGCTTAAGGAAGCCGCTGATTGGTGGAAGCAGACAAGAGGGAGCAGCTGATTGGGAGTCAGATCCCAGCTGATTGTACTGTATTGTAGCAGTTTGTTTTGTATTGTAGCAGTTTGTTTTGTATTGTAGCAGTTTGTTTTGTATTGTAGCAGTTTGTTTTGTATTGTATCCTAGGGAAGGGGAGTATGAGGGCCAGGGCAGTTTACTGTTCTGGATGTCAGATGTGGGAAGTCATGGAGTCTGATAGCCCTCCAGACGTCCACATCTGCGCCAGGTGTATCGAGATGGGGCTCCTAATGGACCGTATTAGGAACCTGGAGCAGCAGCTCGATGACCTCCGTCTGGTCAGGGAGAGCGAGGAAGTCATTGAGAGGAGTTACAAGGAGGTGGTCACTCCAAGACCACAGGAGGCAGGCAAGTGGATCACGGTTGGGAGAGGCAAGGGGCACAGGCAGGGACTAGAGAGTACCCCGGTGGCTGTACACCTTGACAATAAGTACTCATGTTTGAGCACTGTTGGGGGGGACAGCCTACCTGGGGGTAGCGACAATGTCCGGGCCTCTGGTATAGAGACCAGCCCTGTTGCTCAGAAGGGTAAGGAAAAGAAGAGGAGGGCAATACTAATTGGGGACTCTATAGTTAGGGGGTCAGACAGGCGATTCTGTGGACGCAGTCGGGAGACCCGGATGGTAGTTTGCCTCCCTGGTGCTAGGGTCTGTGATGTGTCTCAACGTGTCCAAGATATCCTGAAAGGGCAGGGAGAGGAGCCCGACGTCGTGGTACATATAGGTACCAATGACATAGGTAAAAAAAGAGAAGAGGTCCTGAAAGGAGAATTTAGGGAGTTAGGAGGGGAGTTAAAGAGAAGGACAGCAAAGGTAACAATCTCGGGATTACTGCCTGTGCCACGCGACAGTGAGAGTAGGAATGGAGCGAGGTGGAGGATAAATGCGTGGCTGAAGGACTGGTGCAGAAGGCAGGGATTCAAATTTCTGGATCATTGGGACCTCTTTTGTGGAAGGTGCGACCTGTAAAAAAAGGATGGGTTGCACTTGAACCTGAGGGGGACCGATATCCTGGCGGGTAGATCTGCAAAGGCTACTGGGGAGACTTTAAACTAGAATGGTTGGGGGGAGGGACTCAAATAGAGAAAGCTATTAGACAGTGTGTGAGGCAGGAGGCAGAGAAGGAAAGCACTCAGACCCAACATATACGGGGGAAAGAAGAAAACAATAATAAACAGAGAATAAGAGGTGGTGGGGTTCTTAAATGGGTGAGCAGAGAAACAGAGGGGTGTAAAATGCGGGCGGAAACAATAGGTAGAAAGGACTTCCGGTAGCGTCATGGAACATTGAGGACGCTGCAGTGAGCTTTACTCCCGTAAAAATTATCAAAAAGCCGTTTTAAAGTTAAAAATAACTCAACGGAGCTGCTTGGTTTGCATAAGGAAAACATCATTAGATAACGGACTTTTAAATGAGCAAGAGGACTTGTTCACGCGCACCAAAAAAAACTACTATAAGCCTCCAGCTGAAAAGTGTTTTGGATAATCTGCAAACAACTGAAGAAGGTTCTGAGGAGGAGTCCGATAGCCAAGGAGTTGTGCTGGAAATGGCTACAAAAGGAGGAAAGAAAGAACTGGAGGTAAAGGAAATGTTTGTAGAAATTACTACTACAATTAAGAGTATGGAGAATAATATGGAAATATTTTCTCATAATATTGATGGTGCCTGTGATGAGTTAAAGGAGCTGAAGAAGCAACATACTGAGTTTGATAAAAAACTTAACTCAGAAATTGTTAGAGTTGAAAAGGATTATAATAAGAAACTTTTTGGTGTAAATGCTAAGATGGACAACATTGACGAGAGAATGGAAGAGATGGAAAGTGATATGAAAGAGATGATCATGGAAGTAAACAGTCTGAAAAAATCAAAGAAAGATGAAGCAGAAAAGCTGGCAAGAATGACTGACAAATGTTTGGACTTGGAAGCGAGAGCGAGAAGGCAGAATTTGAGAATCGTTGGAGTAAGAGAAGGACGAGAAGAACATGTATCTCAAACACGTACTTTCGTTCTTAAACTGCCGGGAGAACTAAGAATAGATACTGTTCAACGAGTTGGACGTGTCTCAAGAGGCATAAATGCTGCTCCAAGACAGATAATTGTGAAATTTCTTGATATTTCTTCAGTGGAATCTATACTGAAGAAGATTGTTCATGGTGAAAATTTGATATATCGTGGGGAAAAGATCCGATTTTTCCGTGATTATCCTCCAGAGATTGTCCAGAGAATGAACCTGTTTACACCGACAAGAAACATATTGAGGGGTATTTCTAAAGTCAGATATGGTGTTGTTTTTCCTGCAAAAATGAAAATTACTTATAAAGAAATTGAGCGCTCATTTACGGACCCAGAAAAAGCATTTAAATATGCAGAAGATATCATGAGGAAAGCATCGGAAACATCGGAAGAAGACGACTAAAGGAATGAACAAGGAACTTTTTAATTTCTAAGATGGAGCTGGAACTGGCGGATTTTTCAGACAGTTACTGAGCTTATCTGTCTGGAATGTATTGGAGAATATTGTTTAACCTTGAATGAAAAGCTCGTGTACAAAGAACGAGATAACATTATTATTTAACTATTATATGCTAATTACAATTAACTAACTAACTTTAACAAAACTAATGACTTGTGAGTGTGTGTAGTAAATATGAATAATCATGAATAAACCATTGCTTATAAATTGTAATTAACCAAAATGTCTATAACATTACTAACATTTTTTTTCTTTCTTTTTGAGTGGGAACGCAACATAAACTTGGAAAAAATCCAGGAATGAAGTTAACCCCTCGGTACCTGCTTGTAGGGTAGCTGGCTAGATAAATTGGTACGGTACAAATACTTATAGAAATGAGAATAGGTTGTGGTTTATATTTGGATTTGGGGTTTAATTACATTAATTTTTTTTTTTTTTAACTCTTTAATATTTTATCTTTGCATATTTTTGTTATTATTATTATTATTATTAATTATTTTTGGGGGGGGGGCATTTTACTAACGCTAGTTTGATAAAGTTATACAAGAATAAACAAGATATGAGACGGTTTGTAGTTTTTTTACGAGGTGTTAATAAGGGATTGGGGCTCACTGTAAAATAACATCAACGGAAGTCTATAATTCTTATGCCACCTTAGGTGGCTATTTGTCTTTAAGGTACCTGCTTTTAGATACCTTAATTTCACTTTTATTTTTTAAATCACTATATAAATTTGTATTTACTTAGTTTGTGTTTAATTAATTGTAAATCACAACTTTTCTTGCTTTATCTAAGGCACTTTTGGAGATGGAGATGTAATGTAAACTTAAAAATTTGGAATGACCACCCAACGTCAAGAACACGGAGGTATTTGTTTGCACCACATGTTTCAAGAACATCACTTTGATATACAATGCAAGACGATAGGCAAATAAAGAATGGAGGAATCACATTCTGTAGTTGGAATATAAGGGGTGCCAATGAACCAATAAAGAGGGGTAAAATTTTTGCTCACCTAAAATCTTTGAAAAGCGACATAATTTACTTGCAAGAAACTCACATGAAACAGGAAACACAAATGAGATTAAAGGCGAAGTGGATAGGCCAAACATATTATTCGTCATTTACTTCTAAATCTAGAGGTACGGCTATTCTTATTCGAAAAGGTATACCGTTCAAATTAAAGAATACTATATCAGATAAAGAGGGAAGGTATATCATAGTTTCGGGAGAAATTTATGCTACCCCAATAACTATGGTAAATATTTACGCTCCGAATTTTGATAACCCTCAATTTTTTGAGGAAATTATAGATATAATACTGGAGTTTAATTATCAAAATGTCATAATAGGAGGGGATTTCAACTGTGTTTTAGATCCATACAGACAAATCAGCAAAACAAAGGAGGAGTAATACAAAATCTAAGACTAGTGAATTTCTAAATACATATATAAAAAATACTAACATAACAGATGTATGGAGATCTGCTAACCCAGCAGGAAGGGAATACTCGTTTTACTCTTCAGTACATAAAACATACTCAAGAATTGATTATTTTTTAGTGGATAGGAAATTAATGCCATATATAATTAACCCAACTTACCATATTAGTAGTATTTCTGATCACTCTCCATTGACTTTTTTAGTAAAATTTGAAGGAATGCCGGGAAAGATTTTTTTTTGGAGGTTTAACACATATATATTAAATGACTTACAGGGTTATCAATATTTGAAACAACAAATGATATCATTTTTTGAGATAAATGATACACCAGGTACCTCACCTTCTTTAATATGGGAAACTTTTAAAGCATTTATTAGAGGAATTATAATTTCATATGAAATTTTTCAAAATAAGAAGAATAAAACAGAACAGATGCTGTTAGAACAAGAAATAAGACAGTTAGAGTTAGATAATGCTAAAGATCCCACTATAGATAAACATAATAAGATAATACTACTGAAACTTAACCAAATTCTCTCGGCAAGAGTAATAAGATTATTCCAAATTACAAAACAGGAACATTTTGAGTTTGGTGACAAACCACATAAGCTGTTGGCGCGTCAATTGAAAAAACAGGAAAAGGAAAATACTATAAATAAAATTAAATCCGAGAATGGTGAATTACTAACACTACCTAAAGATATCAATAAAAGATTTGTTCAATTTTATCAAAATTTATACACATCAAAAACCAAAACAGAAGATAGTAAAATTACAAACTTTTTAGATAAATGTAATCTACAAAAACTTGACCTTTTGGAACAAGAAGAACTAGGAGCGCAAATTACAATCGAAGAAATAGGTGAAACAATAAAATCGCTGAAAAATGGTAAGACACCGGGACCAGATGGTTTTAGTAATGAATTTTATAAAAAGTTTCATGAGATAACGACCCCCTATCTATTTAATTTATATACTCACGTTTTTAAAGAAAATAAATTACCTGAAACATTAGCAGAATCAACTATTACGCTTATTCCAAAGAAAGATAAAGATCTAGAGGAACCGGGCTCATATAGAGCTATATCACTTTTAAATACCGACCAGAAAATTCTAGCAAAGACTTTAGCTAGAAGACTAAGCAAATATATTAGTAAATTGATAAACCCTGATCAAACGGGGTTTATACCCAAAAGATATTCATTTAATAATTTGAGACGCCTGTTTAATATAATGTACTCACATAAAACGGAGGAAAAAGACTTAGCAATTATTTCTTTGGACGCAGAGAAAGCATTTGATCAGGTAGAATGGCAGTATTTATACATAGTATTACAAAAATTTAATATGGGAGAGAATTTTATTGCATGGGTGAAATTATTACATGATAAACCGATGGCAAGAATATTAACTAACAGCATGTTATCTCAAAAATTTCAATTATCAAGGGGTAATAGGCAGGGATGTGCTTTATCACCCCTGCTATTTGCCCTTATGATAGAACCTCTGGCTGAAAGTATAAGAAGCCATCCGAATATTCAGGGTTATAATACTAGGGACTCAAATAATAAAATTTCATTGTATGCAGACGATATTTTGTTATACATAACAAATTCACAAACGAGCATACCAAATTTATTAAATTTAATTGAGGAATTTAGGTCCTTTTCTGGATATAGAATAAACTGGAACAAAAGTGAAATTATGACGTTAAAACCTCAAGAATCCACACACTTATTGAAATTCCCCTTTAAAATAGCAACAGAAAAATTCAAATATTTGGGTATTCAGATTACTAGAAAACATAAAGCTTTATTCAATGCCAATTTTATACCCTTAATAAATAAACTTAATATAATGATAAAATTTTGGAAAACACTCCCTTTATCATTAATAGGCAGAATAAATGCTATTAAAATGAGCTTCCTACCACAGTTATTATACCTATTTCAATCTATACCAGTATATGTACCAAAATATTTTTTTTCTAAACTGAACGCTAATATTACTAATTTTGTTTGGGATTACAAATCACATAGAATTAAAAAAGAACACTTATGTAAACCAAAAGATGTCGGGGGACTTTCACTCCCTAATTTTTTGTATTACTATTGGGCAATACATATTAAGAATATAATTTACTGGTTGGATAGTTCAACTCAACAGACAGAATGGATAAAAATGGAGAAAGAGGATTGTTATCCTTGTAATATAGGAACAATCCTCTTCTCCCCGAAAAAAATGAACAATACAATATATAAGAAAAACCCAATTATACAAGATACAATAAGAATATGGAAACAAATAAAATTATCCTTAAAATTAAGAAACCTATCATTGTTAACACCGATAGCGAATAATCCTTTATTTAAACCATCTATGATGGATAAAATATATAATCAATGGGAAAGTTTAGGAATTAAAAGGATCAGGGATATGTATGAAATGGGAGATTTATTATCATTTCAACAATTACAATTAAAATTTAAACTGAAAAACACTCATTATTTTAAATATTTTCAGATTTGTAATTTTTTGAAGACATACATACAGGGATATCAAAAAATAACTCCTGATTTACTAGAAGAAGTAATGAATATAAAAGCTGATACACAAAAATTAATATCATATTTATATAATAGTATCTTAAATATAGATTTACCTGTGACCGAGGTAATTAGAGAAGAGTGGGAACGGGAATTATTGATAAAAATTACGAAGGCTACATGGGAAAAGTATTTGACATACATTCACAAGTGTTCGATTAACGCAAGACATAACCTAATCCAATTTAAAATTTTACATAGATTATATTACTCAAAAACAAGATTAAATAAATGTTATCCAAATATATCGCCCATTTGCGATAAATGTTTAACCCAAGACGCAACTATAACACACTCTTTTGTTTCTTGTATAAAACTTCATGGATTTTGGAGTGATATTTTCGAAATATTTACAAAATTATTTAGACAAAAATGGAACCCAATAATGAATTGATTATATTTGGGGTAATGGAAGACGGGAACAAATTGAGCTCATCTGAAAAGTCAATTTTTAATTATGGTTTAATAATAGCAAAAAAATTAATATTGAAATTTTGGAAAAATACACCAATACCAACGCTCAAAATGTGGATTGCAAGTATGTTGGATACCGCACATCTTGACGAAATGCGATTCCTCCTAATAGATAAATTTGACCAATTCATAACGAGTTGGTCTCCATTTGTCGTCTTTTTGGAAACACATGGTGCAAAACAGGTGTAAAAGCTAATCCGTGACTGCGGATGGTCAAGATTATAAATGATCTCCTTCTATTTTCTTTTCTTCTCTTCTCTTCTTTTATTCTCTTTCTTCTATTTTCTATGTCTCAACTTTCTTTTTTCATTCTTTATTTTTCTTTTTCACACACTATATATCTCACATTTTTCTATTTTTCATTACCTAACTTTTTTCTTTTTCTTCTTTATTTCAATTTTTTTTTTAAATAAGAAGCTGTACATAAAAGGTATTATGAAAATATGATAGTATACAATTGTACTTACTTCTAATAAAATAAAAATAAAAAAATAGGTATCAAGGTGAAAAGTAAAAGTGGCAGGCAGACAAATCCAGGGCAAAAATCAAAAAGGGCCACTTTTCAACATAATTGTATAAGGGGTAAGATCGTTGTAAAAACAAGCCTGAAGGCTTTGTGTCTCAATGCAAGGAGCATTCGTAATAAGGTGGATGAGTTGAACGTGCAGATAGCTATTAATGATTATGATATAGTTGGGATCACGGAGACATGGCTCCAGGGTGACCAAGGCTGGGAGCTGAACATCCAGGGATATTCAATATTCAGGAGGGATAGAGAGAAAGGAAAAGGAGGTGGGGTAGCGTTGTTGGTTAAAGAGGAGATTAACGCAGTGGAAAGGAAGGACATTACCTTGGAGGATGTGGAATCGGTATGGGTAGAGCTGCGAAACACTAAGGGGCAGAAAACGCTGGTGGGTGTTGTGTACAGGCCACCTAGCAGTAGTAGTGAAGTTGGGGATGGCATCAAACAGGAAATTAGAAATGCGTGCAATAAAGGCAAAACAGTTATAATGGGTGACTTCAATCTACATATAGATTGGGTGAATCAAATTGGCAGTGGTGCTAAGGAAGAGGGTTTCTTGGAATGTATGCGGGATAGTTATCTAAACCAACATGTAGAGGAACCAACGAGAGAGCAGGCTATTCTAGACTGGGTATTGAGTAATGAGGAAGGGTTAGTTAGCAGTCTTGTTGTGCGTGCCCCGTTGGGCAAGAGTGACCATAATATGGTTGAGTACTTCATTAGGATGGAGAGTGACATTGTTAATTCAGAAACAACGGTTCTGAACTTAAAGAAAGGTAACTTTGAGGGTATGAGACGTGAATTGGCCAAGATTGGCTGGCAATTAGTTCTAAAAGGGTTGACGGTGGATATGCAATGGAAGGCATTTAAAGACTGCATGGATGAACTACAAAAATTGTTCATCCCAGTTTGGCAAAAGAATAAATCAGGGAAGGTAGTGCATCCGTGGATAACAAGGGAAATCAGGGATAGTATCAAAGCAAAAGATGATGCGTACAAATTAGCCAGAAAAAGTAGCATACCAGAGGACTGGGATAAATTCAGAGACCAGCAGAGGAGAACAAAGGGCTTAATTAGGAAAGGGAAAATAGATTATGAAAGAAAACTGGCAGGGAACATAAAAACTGACTGCAAACATTTTTATAGGTATGTGAAGAGAAAGAGATTAGTTAAAACAAATGTAGGTCCTTTGCAGTCAGAAACAGGTGAATTGATCATGGGGAACAAGGATATGGCGGACCAATTGAATAACTACTTTGGTTCCGTCTTCACTAAGGAAGACATAAATAATCTGCCGGAAATAGCAGGGGGCCGCGGGTCAAAGGAGATGGAGGAACTGAGTGAAATCTAGGTTAGTCGGGAAGTGGTGTTGGGTAAATTGAATGGATTAAAGGCCGATAAATCACCAGGGCCAGATAGGCTGCATCCCAGAGTACTTAAGGAAGTAGCTCCAGAAATAGTGGATGCATTAGTAATAATTTTTCAAAACTCTTTAGATTCTGGAGTAGTTCCTGAGGAATGGAGGGTAGCAAACGTAACCCCACTTTTTAAGAAGGGAGGGAGAGAGAAAATGGGGAATTACAGACCAGTTAGTCTAACATCGGTAGTGGGGAAACTGCTAGTCAGTTATTAAAGATGGGATAGCAGCACATTTGGAAAGTGGTGAAATCATTGGACAAAGTCAGCATGGATTTACGAAAGGTAAATCGTGTCTGACGAATCTTATAGAATTTTTCGAGGATGTAACTAGTAGAGTGGATAGGGGAGAAGCAGTGGATGTGTTGTATCTGGACTTTCAGAAGGCTTTCGACAAGGTACCACATAAGAGATTAGGATACAAACTTAAATCACACGGTATTGGGGGTTCAGTATTGATGTGGATAGAGAACTGGCTGGCAAACAGGAAGCAAAGAGTAGGAGTAAATGGGTCCTTTTAACAATGGCAGGCAGTGACTAGTGGGGTACTGCAAGCCTCAGTGCTGGGACCCCAGCTATTTACAATTTATATTAATGAACTGGATGAGGGAATTGAAAGCAACATCTCCAGGTTTGCGGATGACACTAAGCTGGGGGGCAGTGTTAGCTGTGAGGAGGATGCTAGGTGACTGCAAGGTGACTTGGATAGGCTGGATGAGTGGGAAAATGTTTGGCAGATGCAGTATAATGTGGATAAATGTGAGGTTATCCACTTTGGTGGCAAAAACAGGAAGGCAGACTATTATCTAAATGGTGGCCGATTAGGAAATGGGGAGATGCAGCGAGACCTGGGTGTCATGGTACACCAGTCATTGAAAGTAGGTATGCAGGTGCAGCAGGCAGTGAAGAAAGCGAATGGTATGTTGGCTTTCATAGCAAGAGGATTTGAGTATAGGAGCAGGGAGGTTCTACTGCAGTTGTACAGGGTCTTGGTGAGACCACACCTGGAGTATTGCGTACAGTTTTGGTCTCCAAATCTGAGGAAGGACATTATAGCCATAGAGGGAGTGCAGAGAAGGTTCACCAGACTGATTCCTGGGTTGTCAGGACTTTCATATGAAGAAAGACTGGATAGACTTGGCTTATACTCGCTAGAATTTAGGAGATTGAGAGGGGATCTTATAGAAACATACAAAATTCTTATGGGGTTGGACAGGCTAGATGCAGGAAGATTGTTCCCGATGTTGGGGAAGTCCAGGACAAGGGGTCACAGCTTAAGGATAAGGGGGAAATCCTTTAAGACCGAGATGAGGAAAAACTTTTTCACACAGAGAGTGGTGAATCTCTGGAACGCTCTGCCACAGAGGGTAGTTGAGGCCAGTTCATTGGCTATATTTAAGAGGGAGTTAGATGTGGCCCTTGTGGCTAAAGGGATCAGGGGGTATGGAGAGAAGGCAGGTACGGGATACTGAGTTGGATGATCAGCCATGATCATATTGAATGGTGGTGCAGGCTCGAAGGGCCGAATGGCCTACTCCTGCACTTATTTTCTATGTATCTATGTATCTAATGCACCGAAAACCAACTTGACCACCCTATCTACATGTAACACCACTTTGAAAGAATTATGTACCTGCACTCTTAGATTCCTTTGCTCTACAACATTCCCTAGGGCCCTGCCTGTAGATCAATCACTATTGCAGATTCGATCCATGTCTGGTTTTGCTTTTGCTGACCTGATCCGTATTCCATGTCGGGTTTCCATCATGCCATCTTGTGGAATGCGAGCAGCCATGCTTTTAGTTTAAGCTATGACTTTGAGTTTGCAGTACCTATGTATATGGTTACTGTATGTATTCTTATTAAAGTACTTATTATGAACTTTTGTAACTCAGTGTCAATAGTACTTTATACATGGTGTCAGAAGTGGGATCGCGTGGAATATTGCGGAGATTGAAAAGTTCTAAAAATACGTCAGACCCGGCTCTGCTGGACTTCTCCATGAGCTCTTTAGCACTGCGGATTAGCTCAGCCAATCCATTCGACTGTGGATACTCCGAACTGCTGGTGATGTGCTTAAAGTCCCATTGTCTCGCAAAGTCCTTAAAACGCTGGCTCATGAATTGTCCACCATTATCGGACAAGAGGGAGAGTGGCACCCCATGGACCGAGAAGTGTCTTGCAAGTTTCTTGATGATGGCCGCAGAAGAGGTTGTGCGGAGCAAGTTGTTCTCGAACCACCGAAAGTAAGAGTCTACCAGGACCAAGTATTGATTGCCGCACCAGTCAAAAAGGTCAGTAGCCACGGTGGACCACGGCAGTTCAGGAACAGGGTTCTGCAAAAGAGGTTCTTTTTGTTGATGCAATTGTTCAAACGATGGACGTGTGACAGCAGACCTTGAGCGGTTCTGGGATGAGGACTTTGTTTCTACACCTGTGAAAGAACCGCCAGTGGGGCCGGTGCTGATGGTAAAATCTCCTGTAAGGCCTGTGGAGAAGTCCCCTGTGAAACCTGTGCTGGTTGAGTCATCGCCAGCTATGAAACTCCTGGTGAAGGTTGTACCTATGGCGGCATCACCTGTAAAGACTACTGCTGAGGGGCTGTACCAAATGCGTGCATGTATGTATTCTCATTAAAGTACTTATTATGAAGTTTTATAACTCCCTGATTTATGCAGCACCCTGTTCCTGAGTCAATAGTATTTTATACACTGCCATTCACTGTAAAGGGCCTGTCCTGGTTTGATTTCCCAAACTGCAACACCTTGCACTTTTCTGCATTAAACTCAATTAATCATTCCTCAGCAAATTGCTGCTACAATTTACAGATGCTGCTGAAACTTTCATAACTATCATTATTATCTATAATACCTATCACTTTAGCGTCATCTGCAAACATACTAATCATGCCTTGTACATTCTCATCCTGTTCATTGATATAAATCACAAACAGCAATGGGCCCAGGCACTTCACTAGTCATGGGCCAACTGTAAAAAAAACATCCTTTCGCCATCACCCTCTGCTTCCTGTTGAAGTCAATTTTCTATCCAGTTGGCTAGCTCTCCTTTCATTCCATGCTATCTAACCTACAAGAGCAGCTTACCATGTGGAACCTTATCAATGACCTTGCTAAAATCCATAGAAACAATGTCTATGACTGCCCTTAACAACCTTTTTTGTTACATTTTCAAAAATCTTAATCAGATTCATGAGACACGATCCCCCACGAATAAAACCATGCTGACTATTTTTAATCAGCCCATTTATCCAAATGCATATATATCTCATCCCACAGAATACTCTCCAGTAACTTTCCTGCACAGATTTTAAGCTCACTAGTCTAAGTTCCCTGGCTTTTCCTTGCAGCTCTTCTTAAATAGGCATAGAACATTAGCCATCTTCCTGTCTCCACCCCTTTATGATTCCACAGCAATTGCTACCTCTGGGAATAGGAATACTTTATTGTCACATGTGACTCGGCACAGAGAAATCCTTTGCTTACATACACAATGTATACAATGTATACAAAGGCACTGACAAAGTTTTGTTCCCCCTCCATCAACAGCTCCCCCCATGCCTCTGCAACTCCTTGGTTCACTCATCCCTTCCCCATCCAAACCACCCCTTCCCCAGGTACTTTCTCCTGCACCGCAGGAGAAGCAACACTTGTCCCTATACTGTACCTCCTCCCTTGCCTTCAGCCACAACAGTCTTTTCAATTGAGACAGAGATTCACGTGCACCTCCTCCAATCTCATCCACTACATCTGTTGTTCCCGATGTGGCTTCCTGTACATTGGCAAGACCACGCGTAGACTCAGCAACCATCTCGCCGAGCACTTGCACTCTATCTGCAAAGGTCTACGGGAACTCATGATGGCTAATCATTATAACTTTTTCCCATTCCCCACACTGACCTTTCCGCCCTGGGTCCCCTCCATTGCCAGTGTGAGGCCACATGCAAACTGAAGGAATGGCATCTCATACAAACTCCGTGCAGACAGCTCTCATAGTCAGGATCAGACCTGGGTCTCTGGAGCTGCACCACGTTGCCGCCTTTGCCCATTTTCTTCAGCTCCGCACAGAGATCACCAATTTGGTTTCTTATTTAAATCTTTTTATTTGAATTTCACAGCAATTTGCATACATACTATGATAACAGACAGTGACAGTCAAGGCATAATTGTGCAACAGTATGTAAGCGACCCTCAAAGCCCTTACCCTTACCCACTTTCAACCCACCCGAATCAGGTCGGAACCAAACGGGGACAAACAACACTCACATCCGTACACATCCACACAAAGCACCTCCTTAATCCAACGGGCGTGTGTCGGGGGACAGGTGAGCCTCCAGTTAAGCAAGATCAGTCTCCGGGCTAACAAGGTTGTAAAAGCTAGGACCCGTTTCACCGCAACAGAGAGGTTGGTGTTGGGAGGGGTACCGAAAATGGCTGACATTGGGTTTGGAGGAATAGTCTGGCCGTAGGCTCTGCTTATCAAGTCAAAAGCACTCCTCCAAAAGGCTGCTAGCTATGGGCAAGACCAAAACATATGGCTATGGTTGGCAGGGGATTGATTACATCTGTTGCAGGTGTCCCTAACAGCGGGGTAAATTCTAGATAATCTTGCATTTGTGTAGTGGACTTTGTGAAGGACTTTGCATTGGATTTGTCCATGACGGGCACATATGGAGGAAGAATGGATCAAATCCAAGGCAGAGTCCCATTGCTGGTCTGTTAGTTTCGTATTCAGCTCACCCTCCCACGCAGCTTTTAATGAGGTATGAGGTTTCAATATAACCGACCCTAGCAAGTTATACAAAATAGAGATGCATTTCTTACGGTTGGGATCTAGAGCTAAGATGGTATCGGTCAGGGTTTCAGGGGGGCGATTTAGGAAATAGGGGAATGTCTTCTTCACAAAATCCCTAATCTGGAAAAAACAAAAAAGGTGGGAGTTTGGGAGGCTGTAGTTGGACGAGAGCTCCGCAAAGGACGAAAAGATGCCATCCTTGTATAGGTTTTTGATACTACTGATACCGTTGCTATGCCAGGTTTTGAATGTGTGGTCTGTACTTGAAGGTTTAAAGATGTGATTTTTAAGCAGTGGGGTCAAGATGGAAGGGCCTTGAAAACCAAAGTTTTACCTGAGTTGACTCCATATCTTGAGCGAGAGGGATGCAATTGGGCCTGCACCCACAGATGTTATAGGAAGGGGGAGTTGGGAGCATAGGACAGACCGCAACGGGAGACGTGAACTCGCCTTTTCCATGTGTACCCAGGTCGGTAGGTGGTCGCAAACATCATTCATCCAATACAGGAGTTTTTGCAAGTTAGCTGCCCAATAGTATCGCCTAAAGTCAGGAAGAGCCAAACCGCCGTCACTCTTAGGAGACTGCAGTATCGCCTTTCGGATTCTAGCCGGTTTGCTACCCCATAAAAATTTAGATATTGTCCTTTCTAATTTATCAAAAAAAGATTTAGTGATAAATATAGGGACGTGCTGGAAAAGATACAGGAATTTGGGTAGGACGACCATCTTGACCAGATTTATCCGGCCCACGAGGGATAGTGGTAAAACTGACCAGCGGTCAAAATCTCTTTCGGCTTTCTCAACCAGAGGCAGAAAGTTTGTGCGGAACATATCAGATAAGGGTGTTGTGATAAAAACGCCGAGATAGCGAAACCCGTCCTCTGCCCATTTGAATGAGGTTAAAGAGCGAGGGAGCTGCTTAGCCAATGAGTTAATCGGTAATAGCTCACTCTTTTGGTAGTTACGTTTATAACCACAATACGCACCAAACGGTTCTAAAATATTCGTAATCATAGGGAGAGAACTGACTGGGTTCGAGATGTACAGGAGCAGGTCATCCGCATACAATGAGACTTTATGAGTTGTGTCAAACCGTGTAATACCTTTAAAGCCCTTCTCTGAGCGTAACCAGACAGCCAAGGGTTCTATCGCGACAGCAAACAGGAGTGGTGATAACGGGCAACCCTGTCTGGTACCTCTCTGAAGGGGGAAGTGTGCCGTTTGTTTGTACTGAGGCCACCGGGGACGAGTATAATAGACTGACCCAAAGAATAAAACTGTTACCGAGGCCAAACCTGTCCATCGCCTCATATAGGTACCTCCACTCGACCCTGTCGAAAGCTTTTTCGGCGTCGAGGGAGACCACTATCTCCGGGGTCTCACTACTCGGTGAATGGATGATGTTAAGGAGACGCCTAGTATTGTGGAAAGACTGTCGGCCTGGTATGAACCCTGTTTGATCTAACGAGATAATAGAGGGCATCACTCATTGAAGACGGAACGCAAGGGCTTTAGAGAGGATTTTGAGGTCCACATTCAGGAGTGAAATTGGTCTATAGCTACTACAAAGCAGGGGATCTTTCTCCTTTTTAAGAATTAGGGAGATAGTAGCCCACGACAAGGTGGGCGGTAGGCGACGATGTAAAAATGCCTCATTGTACATATCTCTCAGGACTGGTGCGAGGAGAGCAGAGAAAGCTTTGTAATATTCTACAGTGAAGCCGTCAGGGCCGGGTGACTTTCCGCTTTGCAGCGATGTGATGGCTGCTTGGACCTCAGCAACAGTTATGGGACCACCCAAGTCTCTCGTGGCTTCATCGTCAATTCGGAGAAACGTCATACTACTGAGCATGTCACCTGCAGTGGGAGGACAGTCGGAAGCGTATAGTTCAGCGTAGAATTTGGCAAATGCTTCATTAATTCTAAGAGGATCAGTATGAATTTCCCCTAAGCTGGATCTAATGGCTGGAATTAGCCGTGAAGTCGCCTCGGTTCTGGCCTGATGGGCCAAAAGCTTCCCAGTTTTATCCCCAGATTCAAAAAAGTGTTGCCTAGATTTAAGCAGTCGTAGCTTGGCTTTATTAGTAGACGTGAGGTCAAAGTCTGTTTGTAACCTAAGGCGTTCTCTATAAAGGTTAGGGTCTGGGTCAGATGCATATTTGTCATCAATGTCCTTTATTTTTTGTAACAGGTCTGCCGTTTGGGACGTCTCGGTTCTTTTCAGGTTGGAGACAAAAGAGATAAGTTGGCCCCTAATATAGGCTTTTGAAGCTTCCCAGAGTCTACCTCTTTCTATGTCCGGCGAGTCATTCAGCACAAAATATAAGGTGATTTGGGAGTGCAAGAATTGCATGTAGTGAGCCTCTGCTAATAATGAGGAGTTGAACCTCCACTGTTTAAAGGGGTTAGTTCGTTTACGAAAGTGGAGATCGAGGGAGGTCGCAGCGTGATCTGATATTACGATGCTATGATACTCGCTGGATTTGATTTTGGAGAGCAGTCTGTTATTTAAGAGAAAGAAGTCTATACGGGTATAGGTACGATGCACGTGGGAAAAAAATGAAAATAATTTAGTCGTGGGGAATGTAAATCTCCATGGGTCTGAGAGCCCAAGTTGTTTGGCAAAAGCATGCAGAGTCTTACCTGATTTAGTTAAAGTAGAGGCTTTGTTCGAAGATCTGTCCAGTATAGGGTCTTGGACCAGATTAAAATCTCCACCCACAATGACGTGGTGATTTTCAATATTTGGGAGAGATGTAAAAAATTTGGTTACAAATGAGCTGTCATCCCAGTTGGGTCCGTAAATGCTGGCCAATATGACAGGTGTGTCTTGCAGTTTGCCAGACACCATGACAAATCGGCCAGCAGGATCCTCCACAGTTTTCTGTGGTTCGAACATAACGTTCTTACGAATCAGGATAGCAGTACCCCTAGCCCTATCATTAAATTTCGAGTGAAATAAGTGGCTAATCCAGCCTCTCTTAAGCCGTGTTACCTCTCTGTTGCGAAGATGGGTCTCTTGAATAAAACATATATCGCCTTTGAGCTGTTGCAAGTGGGCCAAGATCCTGTCAGTCTTGGTAGGACTTCCCACCCCCCTCACGTTCCACGAGACAAATCTAAGAGTGTCGTTTGTGTTGGCCATACTTAGCTATATCCAAGCGAGTGGGCAGAGCGCTGTAGTACTGCAAGTCGAGACGGAAGAGCGCATCGAAGCCAGCTGCCGAGAGTGGGGATGTGGGGGGAGGGGAGGGGGGGAAGGAGTAATATTTTTTTTTTTTAAATACATACACACGTACACACACAACAAACAAGTGGGACACATATCACTTAACCATCTTTCAAACCTGAGTCCCCGGACCTGAGATCCCCCATGTCCCAACTGAACCTTGAGTGCCCATTGCACCAAGGTGCGTTGTCCTCGCATCCGCATGGGGATATCCGATCTTAACTCCCAATATTTCCAGCTCCCAAAGCAACAAAATTGCTCAATGTCAGTAAAGTAACATAACATGAAATAAGTATCATAATAATAATAATAATAACAATGATAATAATAATTTGAAATAGAAAGTAGAAATAAAGTAAAATAAACATAAATAAATAAATACAAAGTTGAAATAATAGCCATAGTAGTTGCACTGCCTATGTCATTGCTAACACTAATGGTAATGATAGTAATGATGATAGTAATAATAAGACAAAGCAAATTAACAAAATGGTGATACTGAATAAGCAAGCCAACGTATAAGTGGAGCAAGAATAGCTTCCTTTGGTGTTACATAGTATATCTTAAAGTCGACAAGGTATAAAGAAAGAGTTAGCGTTGGAAAAGTTAGCAAGTTGCAAACTGGGCTCTTGGATTAAAGCGCAGGGCAAAAGAACATCAATTAAGTATTGTTACACAAAAACGCTGTCGGAGCAGATTGGTAAAACACAGCCTTGGCTGTAATGAGCTCTTATCAGCCCAGACAGTCCGCTAGGAAGACTAGTGTAAACAAACTAGCCAAATGCTGGCAGCGTTAGCGGCCAGCTACTAAAAACAAGAAGGCAGAGACCAGATCACGAACCACAGTGGGTCCCTTAAGCCCAATTTTATAGCATGTGCAGGTGAAGAACCTTTCAAGTATGATTACACATAAACATTATAAGGACAAGTTGGTATAAGATAGTCACGAATCGTGGTGAATTCTTACCAGCCTCATACATTTCAAGACAGGGGTCTAGTATACTCAGCAAGGCCGAACGCTAGCAATGGCTAGTTGCTAAGAGCGGTCAAGCTAAAGTTAGTCCATAGTGTAACCGTAGATTAACCGGACCCCTGTACCGAGCGAAGTCAGTCGTCTGCGTCGACGGTAAGATGAAATGAAATCCTGAGCGTCCTCGGGAGATGTTAGTCATCGCCTCTTTCCTTCCCCGGCCATGATGAACAGCTTGGCTGGATAATGAAGGGAGGGTTTGAGACCCAGGTTGTACAGCTCCTTCATAACGTCTCGGTACGCGGAGCGTTGTTCAACTATCTCGGGACAGTAGTCTTCGAAAATGTGGATCGGAATATCCTTGTACTTCAGCTTACCCCTCTGCCTCCGAGCCTCACGCACCACCAACTCGCGGGTCTGGTATCTATGGAAGCAGATCACAACTGCTCTAGGTTTCTCACCAGGGCTTGGCTTGGCTGTTAGCGTATGGTGGGCTCGGTCTAGCTCCGGGGCTGATTCCAGTGTGTGTTCGCCAAGAGTCTCGAGCAGGAGTTGAGAGAAAAAAGCTGTTGTTTGGGGGCCTTCGATATTCTCGGGGAGACCGACTATCCTTATGTTATTTCGGCGACTCCTGCCTTCCAGGCCGATAAGCTTAGACTTTAGCTTGGCGTTCTCTTCGGTCACCGTGGTTAGCATTGTCGTTATATCTCGTATGTCTTGGCTGGTGGTATCGGCAAAAGACTCTAATGACGAAAGACGGTGTTGGTGATCTAAAATAGTGGTCTGGATAACGTCCAGCTTCGTTTCCAGTTTGGTGAACGCTGTGTTGAATTCTGCCAGTAGCGATACCTTGTGCTCTGTTAACGTGGCTGCTAGCGTGGCCATGCCGGTGCTGGTCGTCGGTTCTTCCGTCCTTTGCTCCTCTTTCTTTCCTCTGCTTGCATCTTTACGGCATGGAGAGGTGCTGTCAATGGTGTTTAAATATTTATGGGTAGTTATAAACTTAGCTGAGCTATAATAAAAGTTGGAGGTGAACGGGTCGGGAGCGTGGAAAAGTGCGACTACTCCAACATGTCGCCCCCAGCGGATCTCCCCAATTTGGTTTCTAAGGGGCACTATTCTCTCTCTCAAATTCTCTCTCTTTCCTTTATGTACTAAAACCTCTTTAGATTTCCCTTAATATCATCTGCCAGAGCTATCTCCCACCACCTTTTTGAGCCCCTCATTTCCTTCTTAAGTAGAAACAAGTAACTGCAGATGGTTTACACAGAAAAGGACACAAAGTGTTGAAACTCAATGAATCAGGCAGCATCTCTGAAGAAAAATCGTAATTCATCAGATATTCATGTTCTCCACAGATGCTACCTGACCACTGAGTTATGTCAGCATTTTACATCCTTTCCTTCTTAAGTATACTACTATGTCCCTAAAATTCCTCCAGCGATACACTTGATCCGGTTGTCTATACCTGACATTTGCCTCCATCTTTTTACTGGCTAGAACTTCAATTTCTCTCATCATCCACACTTTCTTACACCCACCTGCCTTGCCTTTCACTCTCACAAGAACATGCATGCCTTGAACTCTTGTCATTACACTTTTAAAAGCATCCCACTTATCGGATGTTCTTTCGCCCATGAATAATCTTCTCTAATCAACTTGAATAAGTTCCTGTATAATACCATCTGTACGTGGAACTCAGCAGTTAAGCAGCATATTAGTGAGGGGGAAGGTTGCTGTTCGTACCTGCATCAGACCTGAGAGTGGAGGGGGAAGATAGTTGGTATAAAGGAGAGATGGGGTTGGACAGACATGGCCATGGGTGATTGGTTGACTGAGAAGTGGTGCAGGATGGTAGGGAAAAGGCTTGGTAGTGGAAGGGGAGGATAGAGTTATGAGACAGACAGGTGAGACTCCTGAACCAATTTCACATCCGATTACGAATGTCTACCACATACTCTTACACTTAACTATCTGATTTGGGTATTACATTAGAACATGCAACAGTGAAGCACAAGAAGTGTCTATGCTAAACATTATACCAATTTAAACTAATTCCTTCTGCCTACAGGCGATCCAATCCCCAAATCCCCTTCATATCCATATGTTCATCTGGAAACCTCTTAAATGCCACACTATTAAATAACATCTGCTTTAAACTATACCCCTCTCACAAATCTATGCCATTTAGAATTCATCTCAGTCTTTGATGCTCCAAAGAAGAAAATCCAAGTATGTTCAACCTCACCACATACTGTAGCTGTAATCCATGCAACATTCTGGTAAATCTCTTGTGCGCTCTCCCCAAAGGATACAAATTCTCCCTGTAATGAGGTGACTGGAACTGCACGTCATAATCCAAATGCGGCCTAACCCAAGTGTTATAAAGCTGCAATAAGATTTCCTGACTCCTATACTCAATGCATGACTGATGAAGGTGAGCACACCATGCACCTTATTTACCACTCTATATACTTGCATTGCCATTTTAGAATTAGGAGTTGAACTCTACAAAAGGCACAAAGTGCTGGAGTAACTCAGCGGGTCAGGCACCATCTCTGGAAGCCAAAGATAAGTGACATTTCTAGTCAGGAGACTTCTTCAAGTAGATGAGTTCTGTGGGGCAGGATCAGGAAGAAATAACGGGTCTTCCAGGGCAGTACGAAGATCCCTCTGCGCCTCAATACTTTCATGGGTATTGACATTACTAGTGTACATTTCCATTCTATTCGATCGCCCAAATTGCAAATCAGCACACTTGCTTGGATTGATCCCCATTTGAAATTTGTCCCCCATATCTGTAACTGATCTATATTCCACTGCATCCTGATAGCCTTCCTCAGTGGCCGCAATTCCACCAATTTTGGTGTAATCTGCAAATTCACTAACCAACCTTTACATCCAAGTCATATATGGATGGAGATGGAGGAGCCGCCATCTTGGAGGAACGGCTGCTAAACAGCAGCCGTCCGTCAAATTCACTTTTTCTTTAGTTTTAGCTTTTTTTAATTTCTTTGTTTGTTTGGGGAATTTTGACTTTTAATGTGGGGGGGTAAGGGGGAAACTATTTCTGGGTCCCTACCTGGTCGGTGAGGCAGCTTTTTCTCCAGGCTGCCTCGTCGACCCGTCCTCGTGGCCTACCAGCGGGCGTGGAGCGGCGTTTCCTGACGGGGACCGCCCAGCACCTTCAGCTTTGGTCGGCGGCACAGCGCTGGAGCGCTATCGTGGAGCGGAGCGGGCGATGCCTTGCCTGGGTCGCCGCGCTGGATCGACGCGCTGGAGCTCCGGTATGCGGTCACCGCCGACATCAACACCTCTGTTCTGCGGGACTGCGGAGCGACCAGCGGCGCCGACTCCAACATCGGGAGCCTCATGGCTCCAAATCGGCGCGGCCCTGTTGGCTTCAGGTGCCATCGACTCCGCTGGGAAACCGGCCGTTCCAGCCGCTGTGAGGACTCTCCCGACGGCCGGGAACATCGGGCCTCCGTAGAGGCAACTGTGGCGGCCTCGATGGGCCTGACTCTGGGGAGAACTGGGTTGGGGACTGGATATTGTGCCTTCCCCCACAGTGGTGGTCATTGTGGGGGGATGATTTTTGTGTGCTGTGCCTGTTAGTCTGTGTGCAAGATGGCGGTCGGAGGGGAGAGTGGACGCTGGCGCGAATTGGCTGCCGCTGCTCTCTCCTCAAATTGTGTTTCTTATTTTCTTTTTGTGCTTTTGTACTTGAATTCTGTCCTTGATTTGTGTACTGTGGTGTTTTTATATTTAATTTACTCCGATTATGTGTTTTGTATTTTTGTGATTCTATGCCTTGTAAGGTGTCCTTGGGTTTTAGAAAGGCGCCAGTAAATAAAATGAATTATTATTATTATTATATATATATATATATATAAATACAGAAATCACAAACAACAGGTCTCAGCACAGATCCCTGCAGAACTCCACGGGTCATAAACCTCCGGCTAGAATATCAGCATTCCACCACAGCCTTCTAAGAGTAAGCCAGGGGACTCACTCAGTTACTGAGATCCCAGAGTTTTCTGCAAGCTCTGCTCATCACTGAAACGTGTCTGATAGTTACAGCTTTGAGGAGCAGAACCAAGGCAAATGGGACCGGATGGGTGAGGAGGTGACAGAATTATTTATATTTGTGGCTCTATCACACCAGCTCCATCCCAACCAAACCAGGGCCAAGAACATGTTCAAAGGATAAAATACCAGAAAATGTTCATCAAGTAGTTGAGCAGAGACACTGTCCCTAGAACACAACCATCGTTCTCATGCTGCAAATATTTAGTTTGTAGATTCTGGCAACAGTGGAGGGAACTGGACAGTTGATGCTACAGATGAGACACTTTTATCCAAATATCTTGACCAGAAACACCGGCTGTCCATAATCCCAAAAGATGCTCTCTACCCCTCCCCCCTCCAACATCTGAAGTATCTGTCATTTCCACACCCTTCATTGTATTATAAATCTCTATAAAGTCACTGCTCAGCCTCTGTCACTCCAGGGAAAAGAGTCCCAGCCTATTCGGTCCCCTGACAAATCGAACCTTTTTGTCCCGGAGAAGGGCTCCGACTTTACCACTAGGGACGCCGGATTGACGGCAGCCACTGCCTACAGCCTGTTTGTCTTTTCAATCTTTTTTTTATTTTTAGTTAGTTTAAAGTTTGATTTGGGGGGAAACTTTAACTTTTCTATGTGGGGGAGGGGGGTAGGGTAAGGGGGAAACTGTTTCCCAGTCGCTTCCTGGCGGGGACGCGACTATTTCTCCAAGTCGCGTCCTCGCCCCCCTCCTCGCGGCCTACCACCTGGATTGGAGCGGCCTTTCCTGCCGGGGGCCGGGAACCGGACCAGAGCAACAGCGGCGGCGCAGCGCTGAATTCACCGCGGAGCGGGCGATGCCGACCTGGATCGCCGTTTGGAGCTCCGGAGCGTTGGGCCGCTGCTCCAACATCGTGGAGCTGCGGTTTGGGAGAGCTTCCAACGCGGCCGGTGCTGAACAACATCACGGAGTCCTGGGGCCCGTTACCGAGGGCCGCCAGCGTTGAATCTCCGCCCAGCGTGGCCTGCGGACCTTGGGAGCCGCGGACTCCGGTAGGAGGTGGCCGACTGATGTCCAGGCCGCTGAGGTCCCCCAGCCCCGACGTCGGACTTACATCACCCCGGCGAGCGGGCCTGAACATCGGGCCGCCCGTAGCGTCGACTGCGGTGGGCTCGGGGAGGCCCCGACCACGGGTGAACATTGGGGAACATTAGAGGAAGATGACTGACTTTGGTGCCTCCCTCACAGTGGCTAACTTTGATTCTGCTGTGTGGGGATGTTTTATGTTGAACTCTATCGTTTGTTGTGTTCTTTATTTTTTATTGTATGGCTGTATGGTGACCACACATTTCACTGTGCCAACTGGCACATGTGACAAATAAATGTATCTTGTATCTTGACTTGAAACATTGCCTCTCCACATTCGTCAGAGATGTTGCCTGACCTGTTGCGATATTCCATCACTTTGTGTCTAACCTTATGATGCTTCTCTGCACCAACTTTAGTTTATTTGCAGCCTTCCATCACCCAGGACATTACACAATAAACGTAGAATAATTATTGTACCTGAGAAGATTACCGAATGGAGACAAAATCAACCACTAAATTGAAAATGTTTTGGTGAACTAATGCACACAAAAACCAATCTTTTCGAGACCATCTATAATGCTCTGTGGTGCATTTTGTTTGGGTGATGGAGCATGTAGATTCTCTGCCTCAAGGCTCCAGTGACCTGGTCTGATGCTGCATGTGTAAAGTTTGCATGCTCTCCTTGTGACTGCGTGGCTTTCCTCTGGGTTCTCCAATTTTCTGCCACATCCCAATGACAAATGGTTTTGCAAACTACCCAAACGGAATATGAGGAGCTGTTCCAGGGACAAATGTAGTTGGGACATTTTGCTCGGCATGGGCAAGTTGGGCTGAAGTGCCTGTTTCCATGCTGTATGGCTCCATGTCTCTATCTCTGCCAAACCCCCAGCAATTTCCTCTCTTATCTCTGGGATAGATCCCTTCTAGCACTGGAGTTATCCACTTTAATGTTCTTCAACATTAAGAACATTAATGTTATTAAAGCACAGTTGAATATGTAGCTGGATGATTCCAGATCACTGGAGCAATGAAGGAACAGGTTTATCAGCTGCATTGCAGTGCCATGTAGACACCAAATGCTGGAGTAATTCAGCCGAACAGGCAGCATCTCTGGAGAGTAGGAATGGGTGACGTTTCGGGTCGAGACCCTTCTTCTGACTGAGTGTCAGGGGAGAGGGAGTGTAAAGATATGGAATTGTAAGATGTGAAAAGGACAGATTAAAGCAGATGAAGTAGGAAATGTACAATGGTTCATTGTTAGCTAAGGGAAGGTGACAAGGAGGCATACAATCAGTAAAATTAATCTGAAGGATAGGAAAACTAGTCGGGGAACTAGGTGGGGAGACACGGAGAAAGAGGGAAAGCAAGGTTTACTTGTAGTTAGAGAAATCAATATTCATACCATGTATTCTGTGACTCAATAATTACCATGTCTGGCAGGATCTGTGGGGATGAAAAGAGCTGCAGGCCATTGTACTGGAGTTAGGTGTCAGAATACACCACAGAAACAGGACCTTCAGACCACCACACAAACCTGTCGGCCCCAGATACACTGATCCCATTTGTTCACATTAAGTTTGTATCCTTCTGTACTTTACCTACTTAAGTTCCTACCGGAACACCTCTTAATGTATTTCCTGTTGCAGTAATTTCAGTCCTCCTCATCAGAGATTTTAATGGTTTGAAACATTTTCTTTCCCTTGCAGGATTGATGCTCCTCAAGGTTCAAAGGCTCTTCGAAACAAATCCTCCTGAAGATTCCTCGACCCCATCTGTTTCCTCTCGCTTCATGGCCACTTTATATCTTATGGTTTGAGATTCTTACCTCTATGACCCCCAAAATTACTAAATAGGCATGGCAAGACTGCACCATTAAATATGATGATACCTGCATGATCGATTTGAATGGGATTTCTTCAAGACATAAATTGGATCATGCAGCATGTTTCCCCTCCAAAGCAGGTTTCCCCTCTGAAGCATGTTTCCCCTCTGAATCCAAATCAGAGGCCAGAGTGGAGCTCAGATTAACATCTCACCCACCAGATGGCATCACTAACACTGCAACAATACTACATCTGGAGATATTAGTTGAGGTCCGGAGTGGGACTTCCTTGTCCTTTATTCTTACTAAAGCGCAATCACTTTGGAGATTTCACAAACGAAACAACTTTTCAATTAGGTGATTCATCAGCCCTTAATTACTCTCTTTCAGCAGTATTCTTATCTAGATAAAGCTGCAACAAGGTGACTTTGAATCCTACCAAGTACAGACGCTCTTCCCAGAGAATGTGCCTCCCCTCCTGATGGCTGAGCCAAGTGCATACCCTCTGAGCAATGTGGTCTTTCACTACACTGAGTTCTCCTGCTCGTTCTTCATAATCTCTTTCACCAACTCCGAGTCCGGCACGGTGAAAACAAATGCTGATACAAATAGAAACTGGCACAATTAGTCTCTGCCCTCATGAAATGCAGCTTGCAACAGCTTTAACAGGTGGTTGATGGTTAGTGTAGACTCTGTGAGTCAGGAGGCCTGTATCTGTACTGCATCTTTCTGAAACTCAAACTCTGTCCAGCCAACTGTGATCTTCCCGGTTAGGACACTGGTCATGTCTCCTTAGAGTTATTTCGTGCAAAAGCAGAGCGCTGGTCATAAACCAACTGGTGGCCTCCATGTTCCAGCAGCACTCCGATGTCAGTCTCTGAATGCGTCCCTGGGAACAGTCCGTCTGTGACAGAGCTATTTGTAATAAATCTTGACAGGGACCCTTGCAAACCTCGCCAGACTTTCTTGCAACACTCTGCAAAGAGGTGGGCAACGGTCTCCTCTCCATAGCAGCCATCCTGAAGGCAGCGTGCGCCAGTAGTAAGGTTCCAACGGTGCAGGAAGGATTTGTGGGAGGGCTCCCCAAACCAAACCAGGTCTTGGTGCTTGTTGGTGAGTTTTGGCAATGAGGCATTTCGCCTGACATGTCTGGAAGGTCATCAACTCGGTGAAAGACGCTCTTTGGTCTGCCCGAGTTTTGTTGACCTCCAACGGAGCGGGGAATGTTGCCGACTGGCCCGCTGCAGACTGCAGGAGTACGTGCTGAGGGAAGCACTGAGGCTTGGTGCAGCCAACATCATGGCTCTGTGGGGGAGGACCAGAGTCTAGGGTCCTTCCGCTGCTGGACATGGAGGGCAGGGTGTGGTGGAGACGCCCCTCAAAATAAGGGAAGGGATTCCACGTCAGTGGGCCGCATGAATGGCAAGGGTGGGGGAGAAATATGTGAAATTTGAGCAATGTGTGTAAACAGTTTTTAATGTTTGTATAGCCTCCGAAAATGTTGGACCCATTTTTTGCACGGTTCATGTATTGTATATATTTATTACTTGAATAAAGTCTATTTTGAAATTTACAAAAAGGTGTCCTCCATGTTGTGGTACCGGTGGTGATTTGGTTCCGCCCTCTGCTTTTATTTCCAGGATCCTGTATCTCTCATTTGCGGAGGCCGGTCAGTCCTGATGCGCATCCACACCCTGGTTGCGACTCTCCACCTTAGGACCCTGCAGAGATACATGTAGTCTGAGAATCCTAATCATTGGCATGCTCAGGCAAAGTACCTTGTTCATTGCCTTCAGAAGAACATACAACACCCGGCAGTAGGCATTAGCCACTGCGTTAGTTACCTGCTTTTTTTACTGGGACTTACTTGAAGACTTGAATCTGGTCACATTCAGCCAACATGTGGCTCCTGAATGAAGTCAGTGGGATCTGCATGGTTGCAGGAGGTAGCACTAATGCAGTCGTTGATGTAGCGGAGGTAGAGTTCGGGGATAGGGCCACGGTATGCCTCAAACAATGAATGTTTGACGTACCCTACAAAGAGGCAGCATAGCTGGGGCCCATGCGAGTGCCCATAGCTATGCATTAGATTTGGAGGAAATGGGAGGAGTCAAACAAAAGTTGTTGAGGGTAAGGACCAGCTCTGCTAGGAGAAGTGTATCGGTAGACAGGGATTGGTTGGTTCTGCGGTCGAGGAAGAACGGAGGGCTTAAGATCCTCCTGGTGGGGATGGAGGTGTAGAATGACTGCACATCCATGTGAAGAGGAGGGAATGGGGGCTGAGAAAACAGAAGTCCTGGAGGAGACGAAGAGCGGGTAAGGTGTCTTGAACATAGGTAGGGAGAGATTTAACCAGGGGGGATAGGATGGAGTCGAGGTAAGTGGAAATAAGTTCGGTGGGACACGAACAAGCGTAAACAATGGGTCTGCCAGGACAGTCAGGCTTATGGATTTTGGTGAGAAGGTAAATCGGCCCGTGCGGGGCTGGGGAATGATGAGGTTGGAGGCTTGGGAGGGCAGGGAGCCGGAAGTGATGAAGGCAGTGATAGTGTTTGAGATAATGGCCTGCTGCTCGTCTGTGGGGTCATGGTCCAAGGATAAGTAGGAGGAGGTGTCTGAGAGTTGGCGACTGGCCTCAGACCTGTAGAGATCAGCGCGCTAGACCTTGTCGGCAGGTTTGACCACCCAGTCTGGGTTGTTGCAGTGAGTGGAGGGCTGAACTTTCGGGGGGGGGGGGGGGAGAGACGTTAGAGTGAGAAAGGGGAGTGGAGAAGTTGAGGAGGTTGATGTCCCGCCGGCAGTTTAAAAATAAAAAGGTTTAAAGCAGGTAGATGGCCATGAGGGGGAGACCAAGAGGAGGGGGTCCGTTGGAGATGGGAGAAAGGGTCATCACTAGGGGGTGAGGACTCCTTCCCATGGAAAAACGCTTGGATGCGGAGGCGAGGTGAGAGTGGAGTGATTCCGACTGGGCTTACCCCTGCTTGACTGCAATTACTCATAGGACCCAAGCCCTATGATCTTTACCAGGTGGTGGGCCCACACAGTTTATGTCAGCTATGTGAGGGATTGTTCAGTAGTAGAGGAAAGGCTGACCGATGCTGTCAATCAACTAACACCATAGTATGAAGAGAATCACCTCCGTGCAAACCCGTCTAAGACACAGGTGCATGCCTTCAACTTGAGAAACCGAGAAGCCAAGAGACAACTTCAGGTGAACTGGTCTGGAACAACATTGGAGCACTGTGAGCATCCGGTTCACCTTGGTGTAATCCTTGACCGATAGATATCTTACCTTCAAGATTCATATTGAGAAGACAAAGGCGAAAATAAGCGCACGCAACAACGTTGTTAGTAAGCTCACCAACACAAGATAGGGTGCTAGCCCACACATCCTACGTTCCACTGCCTTAGCCCTCTGCTATTCTGCTGCTGAGTATGGGAAAGCTCCACCCATGCCAAGAAGCTGGACCCAGCCCTCAATGCTTCCTGCAGGCTTGTGACAGGTTGTCTCAAGCCAACTAGTACTGACAGCCTCTACCTCCTGGCAGGCATAGCCCCACCAGAAGAGCAGGAGCCATCATGAAGGAGCGCCAGCGGCAGATAACAGATAAATGACATCCAATGTTTGGCCAGACACTATTTCCGAGCTGCCTAAAGTCGAGGAAAAGATTTCTTAACTGTGTGACTCCTCTTGAGGCTGGCATTACAACAAGTGAAGCACGAGTCTCCATATGGGATGATAGAATATCCACTCTACCTCCCTCAACTACCATGGGACTAACGGCAAGTGAGCAACTCCCTCCTGGTGCAGACGCAAGTTGGGCCAGATGGATATGCCTCAATCGACTGAGAATTGGTGTTGGCAGAGCTAACACCTGCTGAAATGCCCTCAACTGGAAAACCAATGGCTGAACAATATCTAATCTTGTGATTTGGACTCGATAAGATGTTACACAATGTAATTTTAACATATAATTTTTACATAGAACACTGCAGCCCGAGGCAGCAGAGTGGCGCAGCGGTATAGATAGTGCCTCACAACACCAGAGACCCAGGTTCGATCTTGACTACGGGTGCTGTCTATGCAGAGTTCTCCCGGTGACCATGTGGATTTTCCCCAGGTGCCCCAGATTCCTCCCAAAGACTTGCAGGTTTGTAGGTTAATTGACTTCTGTAAATTGCCCCCAGTATGTAGGATGTGAAATTGGGATAACATAGAACTAGTATACGGGTGATCAATGGTCAGCATGGATTGACTGAATGGACTGTTTCCACTATGTATCTCTAAACTAAGCACAGGATCAGGCCCTTCAGCCCACCATGTTTGTGCTGAAAATTATGCCAGATTAAACTGACCTCATTTTCCTGTACATGATCCATATCCCTCTACTCCCTGCACTTCCATGTGCCTATCTAAAAGCCTCTTAAATTCCACTATGGTGTCTGGTTCCACCACCACACCTGGCAATGCATTCCCCACCACTCTCTGTTTAAAAATCTTGCCCCGCACATCTCGATTATACCCCCCCCCCTCCACCCTGGGAAAAAGGTTCTGACTCTCTACCCTATCTATGCCATATTACAAAAAAGTTGCCTGGGCTCTTATGTAAGACATAGATCAGTGCAGCACAGGTACAGGCCCTTCTGTCCAGCATGTCCATGCCGAGCATGATGCCATGTCAAACCAATCTCTGTTGACTGCCCGTGATCAACATCCCTCTATTCCTTCCATATCAGAACAGAGAAAACCTCCTATAGCAGTGGTGAGTCTCTCAAACAGGTCAGATTATTCAGTCACAGTGTTGTCAAGTCATCAATCATTCTTGTCAGTGTACACTGGGGAAGCACTGCAATGAGAACTCAAAGTATTCCACTTCAATCACAACACTAATAGGAATTTATAGCATCTGTGTTTATTACATTCAAATTGATAGTATTCGTACTTCATCTGTATTTACATTTTTACAAACATTCATCAGTATCACTGGGTTATACTTTTGGTGTGGACTCGTCTGTCACTGGGTAACACAAAAGTATTCAAGTACCAAACTGGACCTCCTATTGTAAAACGATGCTGGCCAAGTGACTGGTGTTTTGACGGAAGAGCATTTTGGATATTGTGATCACGGCTCCATAAGTTTTAAGATTATTTTGAATAGGGGTAGGTCTGGATATTAAGGTAAGGTACTTCATTGGGGCAAGGCAGATTACAATGTCATTAGGCAGAAGCTAGGGAAGGTAGATTGGGATCAGTTGTTATTGGGTAAGTCCACAGAGTACATGTGAGAGTCCTTTAAAGGCCAGCTGATCAAAGTGCAGGATCAGCATGTTCCAGTAAGGAGGAGTGATAGAACAGCAAGGCATGGGAACTGTGGATGACCAAGGAGATTGCAAACTTGGTCAGGTTTAAAAAGGTGGCACCAGACAGGGCTTGAGGAATACAAAGCGAGCAGGAAAGAACTCATAGCGGGTGACTAGAAGGGCCAAAAGGTTCCAGAGCAAGAGAGACTCCAACTGGAGGTGCGAGTTCTGTTGGCCCCAGGTGACAACAAGCAGGTTGAGGATGGATGGGAAGCGATAAGGCAATGGCTTCAGGGATATGCACCTCCCCCCCCCCCCCCCCATTGGGGAAAGTTTGCTGCATGTGTGCAGAAAGCATCTGAAGAAGTGACCGAGCCTAAAGAATGGTTTCGATCTGTGTAGGTACAGTATTCTAGTACCGATCTTGGCAATTTTGATACCGGTAACTGCGGGCCTTTGAAGTCCACCTTTGTAGCTGGCCTTAAGCCTGACCTATCGAAGATGATGAAAGTTAACTGGGACAGTATTAACACCACCTTCTGTAGCAATGAATTCCACAGATTCATCATCCTCAGACTAAAGAAATTCCTGCTCATCTTTCTAAAGGTACGTCCTTTTATTCTGAGGCTATGGCCTCTGGTCCCAGACGCTCCTACTATTGGAATATTGATGATATTCTTCTTGCTTCAGTGACCAAGGAGCAGCATGAACAGGAACACCACCAACTCCTCGATTACCTCTCCTCTAGGGGCCACAAAACCAGTCTAGCCAAATTGTACAGGAAGAAGTTGTTTACCATGGACAGAAAATCTCCCAGGGAAAAAGAGACCTTACCCAGGATCAGACTGCTACCATCCGAGAGGCGAAACAGCCCAATACTATCCAGGAATTTAGATCCTTTCTAGGCCTATGCAACTTTAATCGGCAGTGGATTGATGCATACTCAATTGGCACAGCGTCTAAATGACCTCTGCAAAGGAAATCGGGCATTAGGGGAAAAGATTTCCCTTGCTGAGGGACAACAGGACCCTTTGGGCTCTGATGAATTGTCGTGGTTTTCGACATTTCTGCTGTGATCTCCTTAATAATTGTTAAATGATGGGCACCAGGCCAGCAAATTATGCTTTTCATCTCTTTTCTTCTTCAATTTTCCCAAAATGGGTTACTGCGGGAAAATGGTTGCTAGGTAAAAGGCCAACTGGTTGAATGGTGGAGCACGCTTGTAGGCCTGATCAGCTCTATTTTCTAGGTTCCCATTAACTACATAGCCACACCCTTAAGAGAACAATGGGTAACTTAGCTAATCTTTTCCTTGGCTGTGCACATGATCACTTGCAAGTGCCTGTGTTATAGTGTGTACGTGTGATCTGCGCATGGTCACGTTTGAACACAATACCCCGCACTTTCATGGCCATGAATGTATGCACATGTCCTTGTGCAGCTGTTTCTGTGACAGTGTGGACAACAGCTGAGTGGGGTGATTGCCCAAGCTGTCTACCATGGTCACATTCCCCACCGACACACTTGTTGTTTAAGAGATGCGACTGCATCCACAATGGTGGACAAAGTAACCAGGAGCAAGAGTGAGACAGAGACACATGGACTGGTTTTATTGCAACATTCAAGATACTGTACAGTGCTATAAATACATGTAATACTGAATTGTTTACACCAGAAATCCCAATCCTATAACAGTAAGCAACAAACACAAAGAATACCATCCCTGCTGGCCAAACTAGATCAGAATATCTAACATAAAACACACACGACAAAAAGGAGAAAAGCTGTAAATTCCATCTTCACATCAAGCATAAAACCCTGACTTTCGACACACTGCCTGCAGTCAGTGCTTAAAACATACACTGCCTGCTTCACCTCCCATCTCATGCAGTAGGTGGATGAGGAGAGGTCGACAGGATGAGGATGAGGAGAGATCAAGTGTATTGGGAAGGTATTACTGGGAAATAAGCAAGTCAGAGCCAACTGCGAAGGTAAACAAAATGTGTGTGAATGAACTGCCGATGCTAGTTTATATTGAAGATCGACACACAATGCTGGAGTAACTCAGCGGGACAGGCAGCATCTATGGATAGAAGGAATGGGTGACGATTTGGGTTGTGAACCCTTCTTCAGACTGAGAGTCAGGGGAGAGGGAGAAGAGATAAGGAAGGGGGGGGGGTGAAAATGAGACAGCAAAGGGGATGAGATCAAAGAAAAATGAATAGATCATTGTTAGCTAGGAGGTGACAATGAAGCATACGAAGATAACATTTAATCAGGGGAGAGTCAGACTGGTCGGAAAACTAGGAAGGAGGAATGGAGAGGGAAAGCAAGGGTTATTTGAAGTTAAGTCAATATTCATACCGCTGGGGTGTAGGAGGTGGGAACGTTCTCTCGGGATCTACATTGTTCATTTTGGAATGAATGACTACTCATTCTGTGTATGGAGAGGAGACCCCTCTCTCTCTCTCTCTCTCTCAGCATGGGGAGAACTTGTCCTCAATCTCAGAAGGCCTTTGATAAGGTGCCACATGTGAGGCTGTGAAACAAGATAGGGCCCCATGGTATTAGAGGCAAGGTACTAGCATGGATAGAAGATTGGCTGACTGGCAGAAGGCAAAGAGTGGGAATAAAGAGGGCCTTTTCTGCACGACTGCCGGGGACCTGTGGTGTTTCGCGGGGGTTGGTTGGACCCACTACTTTTCACATCATATTTTAATGGATCTGGATGAAGGAATTGATGGCTTTGTGGCCAAGTTTGCGGCTGCAGGACTAAGATAAGTTGGAGAGTGGGCAAAGAATTGGCAAATGGAATACAGCATAGCAAAGTGTAAGGTCATATACTTTGGTAACAGGAATAAAGGCATAGACTGCTTTACATATGCGGAGCTGATTCAGAAATCAGAGGTGCAAAGGGACGAGAGTGCTGGTGCAGGATTGCCTAAAGGTTCATTTACAGGTTGAGTCGGCGCAAGGAAGGAAAATGCAATGCTAATATTCATTTCAAGGGGATTAGAATATAAAAGCAAGGTGTAATGCTGTGGCTTTATCAGGTGCCACATTTGGATATATCGTGAGCAGTTTTGGACCCCATATCTGAGGAAGGATATGCTGGGTTTGAAGAGGGTCCCGAGGGGGTTTACGAGAATGATCCTGGGGATGATTGTGTTGCATACGAGGAGCATTTGAAAGCACTGAGCTTGCACTCACTGGAGTTTAGAAGGATGAGGGAGGATCACATTGAAACTTACCGGAGAATGAAAGGCCTAGATAGAGTGGATGTGGAAAGGATGTTTCCAGTAATGGGAGAGCCTAGAAGCAGAAGGCACAGCCTCACAAAAAATGGATGTACCTTCGGAATGGAGGGCAAGTCATTAGGTATCTTTAAAGCAGAGATTGGTAGATTCTTGATTAGTAAGGATGTCAAAAGTTATGGGGAGAAGGCAGGAGAATGGGGTTGAAAGTGAAAATTAGATCAGCTGTACTTGAATGGCGGCGTAGACTCGATGGGCTGAATGTCCTAATTCTGATCTTATGTCTTATGGTCTCTCTCTGGTTATTGAGAGGTTCCCCCCACCCCCCCTCTCCCCCCCCCCCCCCCAACACTCATTGTATGAGAATTATTCTGTGCACAGTGGGAGTATGTTCTGGCAGTGTGCTTGAAGTGCGTTCTTCCTCGGCACTCTTTGGGGACAGGAATATCTCTCCAGTTAAAGGCAACCTGAAAGAATAGCTGAAAATGCCAGAAACACTCAGCTAGTCACACAACATCCTTGGAGAGAAATAGATTCACCTTCATTCACACCGAGCACAGGGTGCTTCACTGTCTGGTGATGGGGATGAAGTTATTCTTCTCTCACTCTGTGTTGGATGAGAATCACGCCTTGGGAGGTGGGGATATAGTGCATTATTCCTCTCCAGAATACATAGAGGTAATTATCCCTCTGTCCCCAGGGCACAGGTCTAATTATTCGTCATACTCAATACCAGGAGTATTCCTCTTTCATTGGTTCCATGAGGGCCCCTCCTTTCATTCTGGGTACTCACTAGATGTCACTGGGCACGAGGGGGTGGGGGGAGGAGTTGGGACAGAGGCTTTGCTTACATTTATGGACAGATTACTCTCAAGTACTCAAGATTCCAGCATCTGTAAATCCTTGTGTGTAAACGAGAGAGGATTATTCCTCTGTTACTTTGCATACAGAGAAGGGACCCTTGTGTTACTGTGAATAGAGAGGAAATAATTCTTCTGGGTGGATCTTTTTGTCTGGAGATGTTTATGCCTCTCACTGTGCACAGAACGACAATGACTCTTACCCTAGCCCAAGGGATCCCAACCTGGGGTAAATTTCGCTTACCCAGGGGGTAAATTTGTTGATTCTGGATTTGTACATATTTTTTCTCATTGACTGACTGTGTTTGGTTCTGGTATACCGGTCGGTATCTGTTCATCATTAGTTGTTCATAAATAAGTGAAATAACATTGTTATGTGTTATTAAAGTTGCCTGGGGTAACGGGACAAAATAGGTTGGGAACCCTTGCCCTAGCCTCTGAGTTGCTATTGAGAACTTTGCACTGAAAACACTTCCTCTAGTTTGACAGGGGACCTACAGTTGTTACAGATCTCCCTGATCCTGCATTCGAGGATGAATAGTAGGGATTGAGATTTGGAAAGGTCAGTCATGGGTCTGAAATCAGATAAGAGTAGCGTGGGGTACTGGATAGTGTGACCCTTTCAGATGGTACCCAAGAGGCAGCATATGGAAGTGCCCAGTTGATATGGGTAATGCTGTAAGAGTCTGGCTGGGATTGGAATGGTGGCAGGGTGGTGGAGAAGGCAGCCCATGTCTGATGTCAGTGCTGGGAGTACTCCAGCCTCTCCCAGTCACCTACAGGCAGTTGCATTTAAGTAATCAACTTGATCAAACATCTCTCAATCCCAACGATCACAAAGGGATCAATGAGCACCTGAATGTGGTCAGTTACTTTCACCGTACAGACTAAGTAGGAGGCCGCAGAGCCACAGTGCATGTTGTATAGTCTATGCACTGTGCAAATCACCTGCCTATAAACAAGGTTGCACCTCACGTCTCACGTGTGATCGGCACAGAGCTCTGTCATGGCGCATGCAGGAAAAGAGCAACGAAAAACACTGGAAACCGAGGAGTGGACTTGACTTCCCACGTAGCTCTTAGTCATCATGTATTGTATGTAGCAGACTTGTGTCAATCTGAGCAATGGAATTACAGGAACATTCTTCAAACTGACTGTAAGCAGCCCTGGGAGGATCGCTCCTGAGGTCAGTCCGCAGTTAATCCAAACCCAGATTGCTCCTCAGCTGGCAAATCCAGGGTGCAAAAATCTTTTGAACAGACGCCTCTACAGTGAATTGAGTGATGGGATAATGTTGCAATTAATTAGCAGGGTCTAAACGAGCAACTCTCATCCACGATTCCTTTCAGTGCGGTTGTCAGAAGTGATCAGTGGATGAATCTGCAAATATCTGAGTAAATCCTAAATGTGCAAGCAAAATATAAATCCAGTGTAGCAGTCCCAATTGGAGAACATGGAGTGGATTCTGCACAGAACTAGTTCTCTGCGGGTAAACATCCAGTGATTTCAGTAAACAAAAAGTCCGCAGTGGGTACACAGGGAATTAATCCAGTGTAGGAGCGACATTCAATAGGTAACTTATCAGTGAATTCAGCATAGGAGTGGTTCTCGATGGGTAGATTTGCAGCGAATACAATGCAGGAGTGGGCTTCAATGGGTAAGCTTGCAGTGAATCCTGTGAAGGAGTGGGCCTCGGGCAGATTTACCTTGACCCAGTACAGAAGTGGTTCTTGACGGGTAGGTTTGCAGTGAATCCAATGTAGGTCTTCATCATGTAGGTTTGCCAGTGTAGGAATGGCCCTCAATGCGAAGGTTTATGTGAATCCAGTATAGGAGTGGTCCTCGATGGGAAGATTTACAGTGAATCCAGTATAGGAGTGGTCCTTGATGGGCAGGTTTGCAGTGAATCCAGTGAAAGTTATAAAAACCAGTGTAGAACTAATATTGAAGATTTTGCCCATAGTTTACTGTTACAATGCAAAAGCTAGCATGTAATTACATTTAGCCCAAGTGCTTAAATGTTCTAAACTGAGCAAGCTGTAGGCAAATGGGGTTGGATTGGGGAGGGTGAGTACAAGTTAAGCAGCAGTTATTGCCATGAACCCGTGTATTTGAGCTGCAGGAGTGCTGACCTGGATGTTGAGAGATGGGCAGCGGTTGGGATGGCATGACAAGCTGATGTTTTACCGTGCTGGGGTTACCTTGTTCTTGCTCTCCATCTCTTTCCCTCTTGCTGCAGCCATATAGGAGAACAGACACAGTACAGAGTAACAGATCTCATGGGCCTGCAACAAGACAAGGGCAGGGGCGATTGAAGCCACCATAAGTCAATCTGCTATTGTTAACAACCTGGCAGGCAGAACAGAAACACGCTGTTATAAGAGGCCACATTGAAATCAAAATCCCACTGACTCCAACCACTAAAAACTTCAGTGACAAAGCAATGTGTTGGAAGGATTGGCATTTCCACATATACTGTTGCTGTGCCAGGGGTAGAGAAATAGCTGGGGACAGTGAAGGGTTAATCGGAATCTATTGGGAAAGAAGGTGCAAGGGGACACAGCACCTGCAATCATGAAAGGGCAAACTAAAATAAAGTATTTTGCCTGCAATCTGGTTGGTGTGCATTTGTTTGGGCACATTTATTTACCTTTGCTTGTGCAATCTTTTGCTTTTAGGGTGAGGAGAAAATACAGGCTATTTTGGAAGTGATCAAACGCATGGTGATACAGACTGCAGTTGAACTGCGGGAGGGCAGACTATACTTTCAGATTTCAATTTGACAACTTTGAGTGGTTTTAAACCAACGTTTATTGTGCTTTATTAGTTATTAAGGGAATCAAAGGTTTATTGTTTAATGCAGGAATATGGTGCTCAGGTAGACACTCAGCCGTAATGTTGTCGAGTGGTGGAGCTAATGAATGACCTGCTTCCTGCTCCTTTCTTTGACGTTCCTTTCTCTTCTTTGTACTCATCCAGCTCCCCTTTAAACACCAGCTGTTAAGTCTCAGTTCCCTGTGGCAGTCATATTTGAAACAGAATCACTCTCAAGGATATTTCTCACAAGTTTTGTTGATTTATCGTATATGTATGGCTTCCAGTTTTAGTTATACCCACTGACGGAAGTATTTATCCTACATCTACCCAATTAAACTCTTCAAGATTTCCAATTATTTTATTTTTTGAGAAAACCTCAGCCCACTGTATATCCCAACTGTCATTGGTGTGCAAATCACTAAACCCGTCTGTTCATCTGAAACAATTCACACTTTCATGGTATAAGCAATGTGGTTTCTAAAATCTTTATGATGAGCTTGGAGAAAGACACGAGGACCGATGAACTTGGTGGAACCAAGAGAGCGATGGCACAGGTTCATAGTTCCTTGAAGGTGACGTCACAGGTAGATAAGGTGGTCAAAAAGGCTTTTGGCACTTTGGCCTTCATCAGTCAGAGTATTGAGTAAAGAAGTTGGGAGGTCATGTCGCAGTTATATAAGATGATGGTGAGGCCGCATTTAGAGTATTGTGTTCACTTCTGGGCACCATGTTATAGGAAAGATGTTGTCAAGATGGAAAGGGTACAGAGAAGATTTACGAGGATGTTCCAAGGACTGAGTGTCTGAGCTGGTGTCTGAGCTAAAGAGAGAGGTTGAGCAGGCTGGGACTCTATTAAGTGTATAAAATCACGAGATGAATAGATCGAGTGGATGCACATAGTCTCTTGACAAGAGTAGGGGAATTGAGAACCAGAGGACATAGGTTTAATGAGAATGGGGAAAGGATTTAATAGGAATCAAAGGGGTCATTTTTTCACAGAAAGGCTGGAGGCTATATGAAACGTGCTGTCAGAGGAGGTAGTTCAGGCAGGGACTATTGCAACGTTTAAGAAACAATTAAGACAGGTACATGGAGAGGATAGGTTTAGAGTATTATAGGCCAAATGCAGGCACGTGGGACTAGTGTAGATGAGACTTGTTGGCCATTGTGGGCAAGTTAGGTTGAAGAGCCTGTTTCCATGCTGTGTGACTGTGTGGAAAAGCCTGGGAACTACAGGACAGTGATCTTAACTTCTGTGGTCAGAAATGGACTAAAGATTATTCTGAGATAAGATACACATGCATTTAGATGGACAAGGGGTAATTAGGGATGGTCAGCATGTTGTTGTATATGGGAGGTCATATCTCACAAATCTGATTTAGTTTGTCATATACAAGACCAAAATGGTTGATGAGAGCAGTCGTAGATGTTGTATGTATGTACTTCAGCAAAGCATTCGACAAGGTTCCGCATGATAGGCTGCTCTGGAATATCAGATCGCATCGGATCCAAGGAGAGCTAGCTTGATAGAAAATTGGCCTCATGTAAGGAAGCAGAGGGTAATGGTGGAAGGTTGCTTTTCAGACCGGAGTCCTGTGACTAGTAGTGTGTCTCAGGGTTCAATGCTAGGTCCCTTGATGTTTATTATCTATATCAATGATTTGGATGAGAACGTACCTGGCATAATTAGCAAGTTTGCAGATGACATTAAAGTAGGTGATATTGTAGATAGTGAAGATGATTGTGAAAAATTGCAGCTGGATCTTGATCGGTTGGGCAAGTAGGCCGAGGAATGATTGATGGAATTTAATACAGAGAAATGTGAGGTGTTGTATTTTGGGAAGTCTAACAAGGGCAGGACCGACACAGTGAATGATAGGGGTCTGGAAAGTGTTGCAGAGCAGGGGGGTCTAGGAGTGCAGGTACCAAGTTCAGTGAAAGTTTCATCACAGGTAGACAGGGTGATCAAAAAAGCTTTTCGCACATTGGGTTTCATCAGTCAGAGTATTGAGTATAGAAGTTGGGAGATCATGTTACAGTTATACAAGACATTGGTGAGACCACATTTAGAGTATTATGTTCAGTTTTGGGAACCATGTAGTAGGAAAGATGATAAGCTGGAAAGGGTGCAGATAAGATTCATGAGGATGTTGCCAGGACTCGAGGACCTGAGCAATAGGAGAGATTGAGCAGGCTAGGACTCTATTCCATGGAGCGCAGGAGGATGAGGGTGATCTTATAGAGGTGTACAAAAACATGTGAGGTATAGATCAGGTAAATGCACAAAGTGTTTTGTTCAGAGTAGGGGAATCGAGAACCAGAAGACATAGGGTTAAGGTGAGGGATGAAAAATTTAATAGGAAACTGAGGGATAACTATTTTACACAAAGGATGGTGGGTATATGGAACGAGCTGCCGGAGGAAGTAGTTGAGGCAGGTACTATCAAATGTTTAAGAAACATTTGCACTAGTACATGGATAGGATAGCTTTAGTCATGCCTACCATATTTTGATGTGCTGAAGCAAAGCAAGAATTTCATTGTCCTATCTGGGACACATGACAATAAACTCTCTTGAATCTCTAGTGGGATATGGGCCAAATGCAGGCAGGTGGGACTAGTGTAGATGGGGCATGTTGGTCGGCGTGGGCAGGTTGGGTTGAAGGGCCTGTTTCCATGCTGTGTGACTATGAACTCTCATCTATATATAATCTCGCACCGATTACCTGTAAAACAACATCCCAATAATTGTAAGCCGAATCACTGTTTTTAGTTCTATAGTCAGCATGCTATTTATTCTACTGCCTATGTCATGCATCTATCATTAAGTACTTTATAAAATTCATTGTTGAATAGTATCAATTATGATATCCAATGTTGTTTTTGTTATATTGTACAATTCAACAAGCAGGACTTCCTTTTTGTAATCCATGCTGGCTGTATTTCATCATACTTTCGACTATTAAACATCTGAGTGAAAAGGGCAAGATCCCAATTAATAGGCAGGGACAGCTGCAAACGCAGAGCTAAGTGGAGTGTTACATCAACATCCTTTGTGCACTGCACTGCTAAAATTCATTGAATGTTTAATGGGAGTGTGAAGGGCAGAATCACATGATCAGTAACACCAGATAAAGAGCTTACTCACCATTGGGGTCTTGTACTTGTGAGTCACCACTTCGTTAGTTTGTGGAACTAAAACCAGACGATCAAAAGACAAAACAGAAAGTTTAACCCAGGAACAAAGCATGCACTGCAATGCAAATGGAAACTGTGTGCACACAGACAGGCACATTGTTTTTCACACATGTACAGGTACACATACACACTGCATCCACAGTCCGCTGCGTGTGAACACACACCTTTGCCTCTGTCTCTTACACTAATACAGTATCACAAACAGAAACAGAAACAGATACAAGCACGCAAACAAGGACAGAATGTAGAAACATGCACCTACAGTGCCCGTCATAATGTTTGGGACAAAGACCCATCATTTATTTATTTGCCTCTGTACTCCACAATTTGAGATTTGTAGGAGAAAAACATCACATGTGGTTAAAGTGCACATTGTCAGATTTTATTAAAGGGTATTTTTATATATTTTGGTTTCACCATGTAGAAATTACAGCTGTGTTTCTACATAGTCTCCTCATTTCAGGGCACCATAATGTTTGGGACACATGGCTTCAGAGGTGTTTGTAATTGCTCAGGTGTGTTTAATTGCCTCGATCATGCAGGTATGAGCTCTCAGCACCTAGTCTTCCTTCCAATCTTTCCATCACCTTTGGAAACTTTTATTGCTGTTTATTAACAAGAGGACCAAAGTTGTGCCAAATGAAAGTCAAATAAGTCATCACGAGACTGAGAAACAAGAATAAAACTGTGAGAGACATCAGCCAAATCTTAGGCTTACCAAAATCAACCGTTTGGAACATCATTAAGAAGAAAGAGAGCACTGATGAGCTTACTAATCGCAAAGGGACTGGCAGGCCAAGGAAGACCTCCACAGCTGATGACAAAATAATTCTCTCTCTATAATGAAGAAAAATCCCCAAACACCTGACCGACAGATCAGAAACACTCTTCAGGTGTGGATTTGACAATGACCACTGTCCGCAGAAGACTTCATGAACAGAAATACAGAGGCTACACTGCAAGATGCAAATCACTGGTTACCCTCAAAAATAGAATGGCCAGGTTATAGTTTGCCAAGAAGTACTTAAAAGAGCAACCACTGTTCTGGAAAAGGGTCTTCCGGACGGATGAGATGAAGATGAATTTATATCAGAGTGATGGCAAGAGCAAAGTATGGAGGAGAGAAGGAACTGCCCAAGATCCGATGCACTCCCCCACGGTGGTGGGGAGTGTTATGGCATGGGCATGTATGGCTGCTGAAGGTACTGGCTCACTTATCTTCATTGATGATACAACTGCTGACGGTAGTAGCATAATGAATTCTGAAGTGTATAGACACATCCTATCTGCTCAAGTTTAAACAAATACCTGAAAACTCATTGGCCGGCGGTTCATTCTACAGCAAGACAATTATCCTAAGTATACTGCGAAAGCAACAAAGGAGTTTTTCAAAGCTAAAAAATTGTAAATTCTTGAGTGGCCAAGTCAATCACTCGATCTGAACCCAATTGAGCATGCCTTTTATACGCTAAAGAAAAAACTGAAGGGGACTAGCCCCCAAAATAAGCATAAGCTAAAGATGGCTGCAATACAGGCCTGGCAGAGCATCACTAGAGAAGACGCCCAGCAACTGGTGATGTCCATGAATCGCAGACTTCAAGCAGTCATTGCATGCAAAGGATATGCAACAAAATACTAAACATGACTGCTTTCATTTACATGACATTGCGGTGTCCCAAACATTATGGGTGCCCTGAAATGGGAGGGGAGGGGGGGGGGGGGGACTATGTATAAACACTGCTGTAATTTCTGCATGGTGAATCCAAAATGTATAAAAATGTCCTTTATTAAAATCTGACAATGTGCTCTTTAACCACATGTAATTTTTACTATTACAAATCTCAAATTGTGGAGTACAGAGGCAAATAAATAAATGATGGGTCTTTGTTCCAAATATTATGGAGGGCACTGTATGTCCCACTACCTACAAACACTGCATACCAACACTCACTAAAGACTGTGATACACAGCAGATGTTAACATTGTAGCTATTTTACTGTTTGTAATCCAGAGAATTGAAAGTAGATCTGTACAAACCATGACTGCAACTGAAGACTTTATAACCATATAAACAAATCAATTATTAAAAACCCCAGCAATAGTGCTTGTAAGTCTACCAAAAGCCCCAAAAGCCTATTTAGCTCACCCGTGCCACAGCAGACTCTGGTAAAATAAAAACTCAAAATGTTGGAAATGCTCAGTGGGACAGACAGCATCTACATAGAGAGAAATTGAATCAAAGTTTCAGGGCAACGACGCTTCGTTGGAACTGAAAAAGTGAGACAAAAGTGCATGTTAGCAGAGAGAAAAGGGTGGAGCCAACACTGTCCTGACTGAGGATCAGCACCTCATCTTCTATCTCTTATCGTCGTTCTGGGCACAAAATTGAAATGAGCAGGGGCGGCACAATGGCGCAGCCAATTTTATCTAGAATGAAGCAGTACACGAGTGTCCCCACATCCACCACTCTAAACATTAACTCCCTTCACACAAGTGCACCATGGCTCTGGTGTGAAATATCTACAGTGTGCATTGCAGCAATTCACCAAGGCTTCATTATCACCGTGAAATATGAGAGAACACCATGCTCTGGAACAGAGTTGACAGAGAATGTAATCTCTGTTCCATCATTGTCACTGTATCTAAATCATACTCCCTGCAAAAAGTACCACCTCGTATTTTCTCAGGACAGAAGGCAGACATTCGAGAAGGGGATTCACTGCAACCTGGTCAAAGTCAATACGGACAGACAAATTCTCACTCCATTTTAACCACTATGGCTATTTGTTCTAACAAATGCAGGGTGCACTGCTCAGAGCCATATGTATTGGAATGAGTTATCCTGTCAGTTCCAGATTTATAGTGATGCCAACATCTACATGATAGTATGGACGACTACCTGAATATATCCAATCTATAAAATTCAATCGGGCTAATTACTTTTCCATTTGCTACCAACTGTGTTCACATCCTACAAATAAAAATTAAAAAAATGGAAGAAACCAAAATAAAATACACATACTTGCACATCAAGACCAAAATATTCCACACATGCACATGGATAGATGCACATAGTCTGGTTTGCCCAAAATGAGACTAGACTGAAGCTGTGGAACCAGACTCGATAAAGGGGAACAGATGTGTGGTTACAGCTATGTTTCAACCTGTCCGAGGCTGAGAGACGGGTGCAATGTCCTGCTAAAAGGAAAAGTCAAAAGTGGACAATAACTCTGCAGTTACAAATAAAAATTAGAGCAGTTAGTGCGAGTAAATCAGTGCAAGAATAAAATGTTATAAGTAGTTGCAGGGAGGAAGAGTGCAGGGTCATGGAGGGGCAAGGAAAGGGGCTGGAGGGAAGAAGAATTGGAAGGAGATAGGTCGTGGGGTCCGGATAGAGACAGCGGGACACAGGGAGGAACCAAGGTTGCGGGTATCAGAATGAGGTCATGGGTGCAGGTGGCGGTGGGTGGAAGGGAGAGAGGTTGTGGATGTAGGAGGGAGTGAATGATTAAGCAACCGGAGGGATCAAGAGTGTACGATGAAAGGAGGAATAGTGTGAGGAAGAGGAGGGAGAGAGCAAGGAAAACAGAGAAAAGTGAGAACGCTCACGAGTGCCACAAGAGGGAGTGAGGGAGGCATCTGAAAGGGAGGTCGCGGGCACAGATAGGAGTGGCTGTGCGAGAAAGCGGATGCCGGAAGTTTGGAGGGAGAGAGGGAGCGAGGGCGCAGGCACCAGAGGGAGTGAGCATGGTAGCAGGCGGCAAAGGGAGTGAGCAGACAGCAGAGGGATGAAACAGCGCAGAGGATGAGGGCACCAGGGGAGGGAGGAAGGTTGCTGGTGACAGAGGGAAGGGAGCCGAGGTCACAGACGTTAGAGGAAGGGAGGGAGCTGGTGCCGAAGGGAGGGAGGGATGGAGAGAGCAAAGTGACGGGCACCTGTAGGATGGAGGAAGCTAGATTGGGGGGGGGGGTGGGCAGAGGTAGGGCGGGAGTGAGGTCAGGCATCCCAGCACGAGGGAAGGAGCGAGGTTGCAGGCACCAGAGGAAAGGAGGAAACAAGGTCGTGGGCACCAGAGTGATGGAGGGAGTTGGTCACTGGTGCCAGAAGTAGGGAGGAAGCGAGTTTGCAGGGACCAGAGTGAAGGTGGAAGTGTGTTTACAGATGCCAGATGGAGTGAGGGAGGGAGTGGGCGCCATTGATAGTGATGAAGGGAGTTCGTGGGCACCAGAAAGAGGAATAGAACGAGGTTGTGGATGCCAGTGTGGGGGGGGGGGGGGGGGGGAAGGAGTGAGGATAAAGGCGCAGGGAGAAAGGTTGATGGGATCATGTGAGCGAAGTCGTGGAACAAGAGCGAGGGAGGAAAAGTTCAAGGGTGTCAAAAGGAAGGAGAGAGCGAGGTCAAGGGGTCCAGATGGAGGGAGTGAGGGACAGAGCACCAGAGGGAGGGAGCGAGGTCGAGGTTCAAAAGGGAGAGCGGGAGGGAGCAAATTTGTGGGTGCCAAGAGAGGGTGAGAGGTCTTGAGCCTAGAGAAAGAGAGGGAAGGATGAGGTTGCAGGATCCATGGAGAGGAAAGGACGAAGGGCGCTAATTTGCGGGTGGAGGAGGAGAGTCAGAGAGGGCAAGGATGGTAAGCAGGTTGCGGGGGTCAGAGAGAGGTAGTGAGGAGGGTCGGGGGGGCTAAGGGAGTGAGGGTGGGAGTGAGCAGGTTTGCAGGCGCAAGAGGGAGGGAGGGACGTTGCAGGCAGTGGGACGGAAGGAGATTGAGGTTGCAGGAGACAGGTGGAGGGAGTGCGAAAAAGAAAAAGGGAGCAGGTGCAAGATGGAGTGAGTGAGGGAGCGATGTCGTGAGGAGGGAGCGAACCACAGTGAGAAAGTGTGGTAGCAGATGCCAAAGGAAGGGAAGGAGAGTGCGAGCCAGGTCATGAATGCCAGAGGTAGGGAGGAAGGAAACAATGCTGCAGAGGCGAGAGTGGGAGGGAGTGCGCAAGGATGCGGGCACCAGATGGAGGGAGGGACCGCGCGCCATCACGGGCATCAGAGGCAAGGAGAGTGGGAGCGGAAGGTGCAGGTGCCAAATGGAGGGAGTGAGCGAGGAAGCGGATACCAGAGATTGGGCATGCATGCCAGAGGGAGGGACCCCTCTGAACCCGACAGGAGGGATTAGGTGCGGGCGCCAGAGGTGAGCGAGGGCGAGGATTCCAGAGGGTGGAAGCAAGGTTCCAGGTGACAGGAAGAGGATGGGTGGGAGGGTGTAGGTGCCAGCAAGAGGGAGGAAGTGAGATTGTGGGCGCCTGAGAGAGCTAGTTAGTGAAGGAGTGAGACCATCGGCAGCAGAGGAAGTGAGCAAGGGAGCTTGTAGATACCAGAGTTTGGGAAGCAGCAATGTCGCAGGAGCCAGATGGAGGCATTGGGCACGAGCTCAATCGTCAATGGGATGGACGGAGGGAGTGAGATTGCTGGAGCCACAGGGAGGGAGGGGAGCCGCAGGCACCAAGGGAGGTCGCGGGAGCCAGAGGGGGGGGAGGTCGCGGGGGCCAAAGGGTCACAAGGGTCAGAGGTGGGGGGGGGGGGGTCGCAGGGGCCAGAGGGGGAGGTTGCGGGATCCAGAGGGAGGGAGGGAAGTCGCGGGGAGGGAGAAAAGTGTGAGATCAATGGGTTCAGTAGAGAGGGAGTGGGTTCGCGCATGAGATTTTAAATACAGGTGCACCACTGCTTTTCCGGCAACTGGTGATCCGGACCCCCACTGTAATCCGGACAAAATCCCCCCTCCCCACCGGGGAGTTCGCCCGAAAATGTTGCGCCTAGGCCTGTTGAGGCGGAGATCCCGACCTCAACGGGACTTACGGGTCGGATATGCTGTCTGCAGCTGGGACTCTGGAAATCCGGCCTGGCCAAAGCCAGCAGATCCGTTCCCTTAGCCGACGTCCACGGCCGACTTTGCGGGCCAGTATCTCGGCCCTCCAAAGCCTTGACCTCTGTTAGTCCGACAAAACAAATAATCCAGAAAGGATCTGAAACCACGGGTGCCAGAAAATCGGTGGTGGACTTGAGACAAGCTGAGAGCAGGAGCTAAGTTATGAATTCCACTGTAAAATCAAAGAGTCCAAGGTATTAAAAGGCCATTTGGCCCTTTGCAGTTGTACCACCATTACATAAGATTATGGATGAACGTCATTATCTATTTCCTGCAGTAATCTCACACTCTTCAGTTTCCCTCACATCCAGAAATCTGTCGTTCATCGAACGACTAAGTTTCCAGAGCTGACCAGGGTTGATAATTGCTAACAATCACCACCCTCTCTCGTAGATTATCTATCTCTGGTCCAAAAGCTGTGATGACTGTTTCATCCCTTCAGCATCTATCTGCTACGGCCTTGCATTTGTTCTCCGTTTCAATTCAAGGTGAGCTTTCTGAACCTCTCCTCATATGACAATCTCACCATCTCGGGAACCATTCCAATGAAGTTCTGTTGTACTATTTGTATCACGTATTTCTGTTTTTAAGTACACAATTCTCCAAGTGTAGTCTCATCAAGGTCTTGTGTAGTTCTAGTATGGACAGATGCAGAATATGATTGAAGAAACACAACAATACAGAAATATACAAAATAAATATCATAATCAAGAATGAATTGAAAAAGCTTTCATGCTTAATCCCCTTCAACTAAGCCAATTCAACCAGTCTGAAGAAGGGTCTCGACCCGAAGCATCACCCATTCCTTCTCTCCATAGATGCTGCCTCACCCGCTGAGTTTCTCCAGCATTTTATGTCTACCAACCTGTCTCTACATTCTGCACTGCACCGTGCATACTTTAGAGAGCTATGATTACGAGGCAAGAAATTTGTGGCAATCTGAGGAAGAGCTTTTTCAGGCAGATAGTAGCAGAAGGAATTAATCATGGGTTATTGATCTCATGTGTTAACTGCATCATTCTCCATGGATGCTGCCTGGCCTGCGAGTGTTTCATTGCCTTTAATATACTCAACTCTCAGAAACTCATCAAACTTCAATATTAATATATTTAATATTAATAACTTGGCACATTGTCTATTATTTGTTGTAGAAAGTGACATATTCTGGACCACTTCTGAAGAAATGTTTTCTACTTGCTATCCTGAATTTTAAAAGCAGGTTCTTTAGTCTTAGACTCCTACTCTAAAAGAAATATATACCCTTTAAAATCTCTTCAATTCTAAATCAAAGCAACTCCTTACATTATCAGAATGCAATCCTAATTTAACGAACTGATGAATCTGCATTGCACTGATCTAAATACCCTTAGGCCCTTTCTTGTGCCATCTAGAAATATACACCAAATTCCAGATGACCTTTAAAAGCAGCACTTTCCTTCACAAGAGCCCGACTTTCTCCCCTTTATTTGGCCAACTGGCAGCAGCAGTCTATTGTACAACCACCAAAGCACAGCAATGATTTTCTTCACCCTCAAATACCTAAATGGAGCAAGCCTTAAGAACATATATCAGTCCATGTATCTACTCATTCTCAATGATGTACAATAAAAAGGACATCATTAAGTTGGAAAGAGTGCAGAAAAGATTTATGAGGATATTGCCAGGATTCGAGGGTCTGAGTGATAGGGAGAGGCTGGGCAAGCTAGAATTTTATTCCTTGGAGGCTGAAAAGTCATCTTATAGAGGTGGGAAATCATGGTGGGAATTGATAGGGTTAATGCATTGTCTTTTACCCAGGGTAGGGTAAAATAATCAAGAATTAATGGACACTGATTTAAGGTGAGAGGGGAAAGGTAATAGGAACTTGAGGGGCAACCTTTTCACTCAGAAAGTGATGGGTGTATAGAACGAGTTGTCAGATGAGGTAGTTGAGGCACATGGACAGGTAAGGTTTAGAGAATATAGGCCAAACCTTCCATGAAGCAAATTCTTTATCCTGTCAGCTCTGTCCCACTGAATCCCACGTGATCTAACCTTCCAGAGTAGCTACCACGTCAAACTTTATCAAAGGCCTTGCTGAAATTCATATAGACAATGTCTACAACCTTGTTCTCATCAACCTTCTTGTTACTTCTTAAAAACACTGAATCAAATTTCTGAGACAATCTCCCACGTACATAACCATGCTGACCATCCCTAATTAGCCCCTGACTATTCAAATGTGTATATATTTTATCCCTCAGAATGCTCTCCAGTAACTTAGCTACTAAAGATGTCAGATTCACTGCTCTATAGTTCCCAAATATTTCCTTGCAACCCTTCATAAAAGGAGGCAGAACATTAGCCATCCTCGGGTCATTTGGCACTTCAACCATGTATAATATAGCACAGCCAGGCCTCCTCCAATTTCTTCTCTAGCTTCCTGCAGCGTCCTCAGATAAATCTGTTCAGGCCCGGGTAATTTATCTCTTTCAAGTGACTGAGAATGTCGAGCATATCCTCATCTTAAACAACTTAAATGTAGATGGGCAGGAAGGACTGCAGACGCTAGTTTAAACCGAAGATAGACACAAAACGTTGGAGTAACTCAGCGGGTCAGACATTCATTACTGGATGACGTTTCGGGTCGAGACCCTTTTTCAGATGGGTTGGTTAATACGTTTTCTAGCGACACCAAATTGGTGAAGTTGCAGACAACGAGGTTGGTTGTCAAAGGGTACTCCGGGATATAAATCAGCCAAAGAAATGGGCAGAGAAATGACAGGTGGAGTTTAATCCGAGCAAGTGCCTGGTGTTGGATCTTTTGAGGTGGAATGTAAGGATTTACTATGTTTTCTTTGTGAAACAATTAGGAGAGAAAATTGAAAGCATAGTTGATTCTTTCACGATGGAGGGACAAGATGGGAAAGAGTGTTTGCCACTCACAATGCCATTCGTGGCCGGTCGGTGAATTTCAACTGAGCTCTTGTAATTTGGTCCGGATTATAGGGGTGAGCGGACCATCAGCTGCTGGAAAATCGTTGTTCAACCTGTATATAAAACTACATGAGACAGCACAAGAGTAGACACAGACCTTTTTCTCATGATGGAAATGTCAAATACATGTGGGCCTTGCTTCAAGTTTTAAGGAGATGTCTGGGGCATGTTTTTTTCTCCTATAGAGAGCGGTGTGTGCCTGGAACGATTTGCCCGCCGCATACATGGAAGCAGATATGAATGTTGCATTTCAGAGTCTTTTAGAAATGACAGAGAGGGCAGGCAGAGATTAACTTGGCATCATGTTAGGCATCAACCTTGTGGGCCAAAGGTCCTATTCCTGTGCTGTACTGTACTGTTCCACATGAGGGGCACTACGCTCGAAATGGAATATTCCATTCCTCCTCTTGTGGAAAAGGTGTAGATAGAACTTCATCAAGAGGTCGATGGAACTTCATCACTTCAAGTGGTTCCCACTTGGCAACATGCATTCCTTTACAACAGAGATGTGAGGACCAAGTTGTATTGTGGGCTCTTCCCATTTGGACCATATCCGTTTCAACCCTTTTTATCCATTTATATGTCCAAATATCTCTTTAAAGTCGTATTCGTATCCACTTCCATATCTTCCACAGCCAGCTCATTCCCCAAAAAGTTGCCTGAGGTTCCTCTTAAATCTCTTCCCTTTTACCTTAAGCCTACACCTCTAGTTTTAAAATCCTCTACTCTGGGGGAAAAAGATTGGCGAGTGTTCACTTTATCCATGTCCATCATGATTTTAGACACAAAATGCTAGAGTAATTCAGCGGGACAGGCAGCATCTCTGGAGAGAAGGAATGAGTGACGTTTCGGGTCGAGATCCTTCTGTCTGAAGAAAGGACTTGCCCCGAAAGCGAGTGTTCACTTTATCCATGTCTGTCATGATTTTAGACACAAAATGCTAGAGTAATTCAGCGGGACAGGCAGCATCTCTGAAGAAGGGACTCGACGCGAAACGTCACCCATTCCTTCTCTCTAGGTTGCTCCATGAGTCACTCCGACATTTTGTGTCTAACTTCAGTTTAAACCTGCAGTTCCCTCCTACACGCCTTCATGATTTTGTACACTTCAATAAGGTCACCCCGCAGCCTCCTACACTCCAAAGAAAACATTTCCAGCCTATCCAACCGCTCCCTATAATTCAAGCCCACATGTCCAGGTAACATCCCGGTGAATCTTTTCTGCACTCATTCCAATTTAACGGTATCCATCCTGTGGTCGGGTAACCAGAATATGAGGAATGGCAACATTCATCACCATACCACTAGTCACAGGAATAAAACAAAACTCGCGGATGATAGAAGACTTGTAGAAGTGAAAGGACTGAGGTATACAGTGAGCAGACAGACTGAAAAGTGAAATGGTACGTTTATTTGTTGTGAAAGGTTAGTGCAAACAATATGTCAGTCTATGAGCTGGGAGAAAACTACATTCCTCTCATTTTTAATTCTGAACGTGTTGGAATACTCCAATTTTTCCATTTTGTACTCTTGTACATTCCTCCTAATGAACTCACGAAAATTTGGACCAGAGATGCTATTTGGGAGGATCCATTGTCATTGTATAATATTGATCTTGGAGTCTGCTTCTATTATTGGGACTGAAACATTAAAACCATCAAATTGATCCTACCCAAAGCAGTTGCCAGTCAAACGGTACACCCACTCACCACATGCTGATCTCACTGAGAACTCTCCAAACATCCGAGAGGCTCTGAACCTAAACTTCCCACAGCATGCGTGTAAAGTCCATCTCTTATGGCTGCGGCTGCACGTCTCCATGCTTGCTCCCACCCATCTGAAGGAGTGTCTCTGCCACTTTCATGTTTGCGTGATGATTGTACCTGGCATGGAGCCAATATTAAACATTTAATTACCAAATTCTTCCAGGACAAAGACTCCTCTGACTGTATTGCACTTTTTAATGTGACTCAGTTCAATGAAAACCTGAAAATAAACAAAAAGGAAAGGCCATTAGCCAAGATGCTAACCAAAATCCAGGAAAAAAATGTATATATATATTAATATTATATATATAATATATATTATATATATATAAATTAAAATGTTTAATGTCACAGCAGATCTAGCAGAGCATGTAATAAATAAAAAATACAAATCCCACAATCTGCTGCCACAAAGCAAAACTAAAAGTATGAGAAATTATCGCTAAGAAGCAAAGACAGCAGTAGACTGGTACCTTCCACTCCTTGCAGGAGGAGAAAGCATGGAAGAGAAATGGTCGGAATTAATATTGGGCACATCTAGGAAACACTCACCCACGCACTGCACTCTCCTACTCTCGTTCATGCTGTGACAAGCACAGGGAGACAGTAATACCAAGTGTTGAATGCCAATATACTAACCCCTCCCATGTTACATTTATGTATAGTCCTGTCCATTTGGCATCAGCTATGTGAATATGCATCCATATCCCATCGTAAGGAAAGCATACACAACCATGCCAAAATGTTACGTTTAACCTAACAGTACAGGTACAAATATAGAATGACACTACACATTTTTCCACCAGGTGGCGCCAGCAATGGCTGCCTCGCCAACAGTCTGTCTGACCATTCCTTCTTTGTTGTTTCAATAGTATGTGTTAAATGTATGTTTTAGAGTTCTTTAGCTTGTTTTATGTGGGGGTTGGGGGTGGGGGAAACCTTTTTAATTTCTTACCTCGACGGATATGCATTTATTTTTCCGTATCGTATCTCCATCTGCACTGCGGCCTAACATCGAGGAGTTGGCGGCCTCTTGCTGGAGATCGATTTGTGAGCGTCAACCGCGGGGGCCTGCGGACTTTAACATCATGGAGCTCGCGGTCCCTGGTTCGAGACCGACTTCGGGAGCTCCAAGCCACAGGAGCTTCGATCGCCCCGACGTGGGGACTTCGACCGCGGGCTGTGGGAGCTTCAATCGGCCTGACGGTTCGACTGCCCCGACCGCGGGAGAATAAAGAGGGAAGAAGATTGGACTTTATTGCCTTCCATCCCAGTGAGAAATGTGGGGAACCCGCTGTGGTGGATGTTTATGTTAACTTTTATGTAGTTGTGAGTCTTGTTGCTATTTTTTTAAATTTGGCTGTATGGTAATTCGAATATCACTGTATCTTAATTGGTATACGTGACAATAAATGACCTTTAATACCTTATAAACATCACATCTGCCTCTCCATGTTAAGTGATATCCAAGTGTGTTATAAGCCCCTTAAACTGTGCTGCTTTCTCTTGATGGATGATCTATCCAGTTTCCCGTACCTTGCAACATCGCACCACATCTAATCACCCTCCCCTGCTAACTTTTTACATGCATCCAGGAGCTACTTGAAGGGCGAGCAGCACAATGCACATAAATCACCTGGTCCAGATGGGATGCATCCAAGCTTGGCAAGGGAAGTGAGAGGGGAAAGCAGCAGAGGCCCTGGTCACAATCTTCCAGGCAGCAATAGCTTCAAGAGTGGTACCTGGGGACTGGAAAACTACAAATTTTACACCCTGGCTCAGAAATGGGTGGAGGAATAAACAATGTAGATTATTTAGGAAAAATAAGAATTCACTGCCACTGGATATATGGAAGTTAAAGGCAAATTGTGCCCATTAATTTAATTTTTTTTTGATAAAGATAACACAAGGAATCTATGGGAAATACATCTGAAGTGGTACACATAGATTTGCAGAAGTCATTAGAAAAGAGTCCTGTCATCAAGATTGAAGGCCGTGGAACAAATGGGGCACAAACAGCATAGATAGAAAATGGGCTAAGTGACAGGAATGTGCATAATAGTCCAAGGTTGTTTTCAGGATAGGTGGGAAGTGTATACTGGTTTCCCCAGGGATCAGTACTTTCCTTCATATATATTGATGAGTTGGACTTTAGAGTAGAGGGTACAATATTTAAATCTTGCAAATGACTAAAAGACGTAGTGAACTGTGATATCAAACTTCACAGATACTAAAAGAGCCTTGTGCAATGGATGGATAGGTGGAAGATAAAATTTAATGCTAAGAAATACAAGTGGTTGGAAGTTTGGTATGAAGAATGAAACGCTGAATAAAAAAGAGAGCACAAGAACAGAGAGATCTTGGGCAACATGCCCACAGTTTGTTTAACGTGCAGAACAGGTGGAGAAAGTAAAAGCAAACAGGATCCTAGGCTTGGTAAATAAAGCCATAAGAATACACAAGTAATGAAGTCATGATGAACTGTCATAAAACACAGGCCCAGCCACATCTGATGTATCGTCTCCATTTCTACACACCACAATTCAGGAAAGACATGGAGGCTTCGGAGAGGTTGTAAAAAAGATTTAGAATTATAGAGTCAGAGTTGTGTAGCAGAGAGACAGGCTCTTCAGCCTACTGCGTCTATGCCGGCCATCATCCTTATTTACACTGATCCCACTTGCCTGTAATAATTCCAAATCCCTCTATGCCTTGCCCATTCAAGCACCTGTAAAAATGGCGCATAAATGTTACTATTCCTGCCTCCAACATCTCCTATGGAAACTCATTCAGGATAGTCACCACTCTCTATGTGAACATTTACCCCTTAGATTCCGTTCAGATCAGCTCCCTATCATCTTATACTATGCACTAATTTTAGACACTCTCACCATGTGAAACATACTATCTATCTACCCACTTGAAGCCTCCCATAATTTAATATACTTCAACTATGTTATCTCTCAACCACCTTTGCTCCAGAGAAAATATACCTGGTCTATCCAACTATAAACACAAAATGCTGAAGTAACTCAGCAGGTCAGGCAGCATCTCTGGAGAAAATGGATAGGTGACGTTTATTGCCGGGGCCCTTCTTCAGACTGAATATAGTAGGGAGAGTGGGGGGGAAAAAAACTGGAAGCGAAGAAAAAACAGGACAAATCTCAGCCGGCAACAGATGCCCTCAGGCAGGGAGGTTCCCTGATAGGCTACCTCGTTCCATTCTTTCATCATGATGTGATGGGTGGTGAAAAACGCCCATCACATCATCGGTGCCCCGCTCCCTGCCATGGCTGTCCTTCACCGCACAAAATCATTAAGAACCCCTCACACCCCAACCATGGACTGTTTGCCCTCCTCCCATCAGGGAGGCGGTACAGGAGCCTCAGGTCTCGCGCCAGCAGGCTAAGGAACAGCTTCTTCCCCAACACCATTACCCTGCTGAACTCACAGGCCCGGCACTAGCCCCCCCCCCCCCCCCCCCCAGTATTATTTATAGTTTATATAATTTATAGTTAAGCTCTTATTCACCAGAATATAGCACATGTCAATCTTTTGCACTTTAACTACTATCTGTATGTATGTATGTGCCTATGTACATACACCAATTTATCCTCATTTGTATATATTGTCTTAATCAGCACTTTACTACTTTGCACGCTGGTTAGATGCAAAACTGCATTTCATTGTACTGTACTTGTACTATGTGCAATGACAATAAAGTTGAATCTAATCTAAACTAATCTAATATGACAGTCCCGCCATCCTGGGAATTAACCTCGTGAACCTACACTGCACTCCCTCAATAGCAAGAATGTCCTTCCTCAAATTTGGAGACCAAAACTGCACACAATACTACAGGTGTGGTCTCACCAGGGCCCTGTACAACTGCAGAAGGACCTCTTTGCTCCTATACTCAACTCCTCTTCTTATGAAGGCCAACATGCCATTAGCTTTCTTCATTGCCTGCTGTGGGGAGGGGGTGGTTTGAATAGTAAGGGATGAGTAAACAAAATGAGTTGTGGAAGGAGCGGTCTCAGCAGATGTGGGAAAGGGGTGAGGATGGGAAGATGTAATTAGTGATGCCATGACATTGGAGGTGATGGAAATGTCAGAGGATGAGGTGTTGGATGTAGAGGCTGGTGGAGTGAAAGGTGAGGACAAGGGCAGCTCTGTTCCTGTTGCGTCTGTGGGGAGGTGGAGAAGTACGTCACACACTGGCAACATATGAGGGACTCATCTATGATAGAAGCGGGAGACCCACGTGTACTAAACAATGAGAACATCTCAGATGTATGGAAATCCTCATCTTGGGAGCAGATGCAGCAGAAACAGAAAAATTGAGAGCAGCGAATACCTTCCTTGCAAGAGCCAAGGTGGGAAGAAGTACAGTCCAGATAACTGTGGGAGTCAGTAGATTTGTAGTAGACGTCAGTCGATAGTATGTCTCCCGTGCTGGAGACAGATAGATCAAGAAAGGGGAGAGAGGTGTTAGTGGTATTCCAGATATGGAAGTTCATGAAGTTAATAAAGTCCATCAGTTCTGCACGGGTACAGGAGGTAGCCCCGATGCAGTCGCCGATATAGCGAAGAACGACTTGGGGGATAGGGCCAGTGTCGTTTGGAACAAGGACTGTTCGTAGTAACCAACAAAAAGGCAGGTATAACTGGGGTCCATGTGTATTCCCATGGCTACACCTTTAATGGAGAAAATGGGAGGAGTAGAAAGTGGTACTTTCTCCTGCAAACACTGGAGATGTAACATCTGCCATATACCTCCAACTTCACCTCCATCGAGGAACCCCAGCAGTCCTTCCAGGTGAGACAGAGGTTCTCATGCACTTCCTCTAATCTCATCTACTGCATTTGGTATTCTGATGTGGTGTGATTTGGTTTGCTTTACAGTCAAGTTTACCAAGGTACAGTGGTGACAAGCTTTCTGTAGCGTGCTAACCAGTCAGTGGAAAGACTATACATGATTACAATTGAGCTGTCCACAGTGTACAGATACATGATGAAGGGAATAATGTTTAGTGCAAGATAAAATCCACAAAAGGTCCGATTAAATATAGTCCAATGGTCTCTAATGAGGTAGCAGCAGTTCAGGATTGCTCTCCAGTTGTTGATAGGATGTTTCAGTTGCTCATAACAGTTGGGAAGAAACTATCCCTGATTCTGGAGGTGTGTGTTTTCACACTTCTGTACCTCTTGCCCAATGGGAGATGGGAGAAGAGGAAGTGACCAGGATGAGACTTGTACTTGATTATGCTGACGACCTTGCCAAGGCAGTGTGAAGTGTAGTCAATGGAAATGCCATTTCTCCAGCTTGGATGGAGCTGTTCCCAAACCATGCCGTGAAAAACGATGCATCCTGAAAAAATGCTTTTTACGGCTCATCTGTAGAAGTTGGTGAGAGTTGTTAGGGACGTCGAATTTCCTAAGCCTTCGATGGAAGTAGAGGCGTAGGTGTGCTTTCTTGGCAATTGCTTTGATGTGGCTAGTTCAGGACAAGTTACTGGTGATATTTACTTCTAGGAACTTGAAGCTTTCAACCATCTCTACTTTGGCCCCATCAATGCATACAATGCATGTGTACCACTTTGCTTCCTGAAGTCGATCACCATCTTCTTTGTCTGGCAGAGATTGTTTGCTCTTCTACATCGGTGAGACCAAGCGTAGACTTGGCGACCGTTTTGCTGAACACATGAGCTCATGGTTGCTAACCACTTTTAACTCCCCATCCCATTCCCTTACTGACCTTTCTGTCCTATGCCTCCTTTATTGCCAGAGTGAAGTCACACGCAAATTGGACAACCAGCACCTCATATCTCATTTGCGTTGATTGCAACCCAGTGGTATGGACGTAGAATTTTCTAATTTTAGGCAACTTCTGTAAACACCTCCCGCCCCCTTCCTCCACTAAAAGTTAGTTAAGCAAAGCAAGAATTTCATTGTCCTATCTAGGACACATGAGAATAAACTGTCTTGAATCTTGAGTTAACTAGTTTTATAGTTTGCAACAATGTATGCCTCTTGGATTCACACCCGTCTCAAGCAAACACGCAGCCTATCAGGGAACCTCCCTGCCTAAGTCTCTGATGTTGGCCGTGATTCGTTCCCTTTCTTTTCGTCATTTCCAGTCTCTCTTTCCCCCCACCCCACCACTCTCCCAACTTCAATCAGTCTGAAGAAACATCACCTATGCATTTTCTCCAGAGATGCTGGCTGACACGCTGAGTTACTCCAGCATTTTGTGTCTATCTTTGGTTTAAACCAGCACTTGCAGTTCCTTTCTATTACATCTGGTCTATACAATCTCTCACAACTCAAATCCACCAAATCTGTCAACATGCTGAGAGAAGGGTGCTGAACTGAAATATCATCTGTTCATTTCCTCCATAGATACTGACTGACCTGCTGAGTTTCTTTAGTAATTTGTTTTTTGCTCTTGTAGTGATTGAGCTAATGAAGACAAGCATGCCATACACCTTCTTTACCATCCTGCCTAACTGTGTTGGAACTATGCACATATCTCCCTGTTTAACAACACTCCCCAGAGCATATGCTTTGTACTGGTTTAACTTTCCAAAATCCCTAGTTTCACACCACTCTGATTTAAATTACACCTACTAATCCCTTGTCCACTTTACCAGTTGTTCAAGATCCTGGTGTAACCTTCGACAACTCTCCACTGTTCACTAGGCCATCATTTGCAATTGTACTAATCGAAAAAATGAGCACAAGTGCTGGGTAAGTAAGCAGGTCAGGCAGCATCTCTGGAGAACATGAATAGGTTATGTTTCAGGTCGAGACTACTTCAGACTGATTGCAGGTGGAGAGAGGGGGGTGGGGAATTGGAAAAGATAAGAGACCGGACAAAGCGTGGCAGATAATGTCAACACAAGCAAGGGTATTTTTTTTTTTACAGGCATATGGTTGCAACAAAGGCCATAGATAAGAACCAAGGGTGAGTCGGGTTTGAAGAGTTGTGGACTGCGAAGCCAAGGGGAGGAAATGAACAGAAGTGGTGGAGAGAGGAAGGGAGAAATATGTGGGAGTCCACGTGGGGTCACACGTGAGGGATGGGGGATAGGAAAGGTGTGGGGGAGAAGTGATGGGGGCTAGTTAGAGGATACCTAAAGTTGGAGAATTCAACATTCATGCTGTTGGGTTGTAAGCTACTCAAGCGGAATATGAGGAGCTGTTCCTCCAGGTTGCTTGTGGCCTCACTCTGGCAATGAACGAAGCCCAGGACAGCGTGGGAATGGGAAGCAGAGCTCACTCCTTTGGCTCTTATCTTTGGCCTTTGTTCCAACCATCTGCCTGTCAAAAAAATCCTTGCCTGTGTCGACCTATTACCTGCCACGCTTTGTCCTGCCTCGCGCCTTTTCCAGCTTTGAAAAGGCCACAATGTCCAGCTGAATATGAACCCAAGTTAAACTAATCTTCTCTGCTTGCATGTGATCCATATCCTTCCACATCCACGTGCCTATCCAAAATCCCCAAATATCACTATCGTATCTGCCCCCACTACCACCCCTGGTAGTGCATTCCAAGCTCCCACCACTCTATGTGAATAAATTTACCCCACACTTCTCCTTAAACTTTGCCTCTTTCACCATAAAGCATTCGACATTTTCACCCTGGGAAAAAGATTCTGACTCTATCCTATCTATGCTTCTCAATTTTAAATGATTCTATCAGCCTCCAAAGCTCCAGAGAAAACAATGCAACTTTATAAAATTAGGGATGAGTGAAACAATTCCCAATTCGAGGGAATGGTCTCTGTGGATGGCAGAAAGGTGTGCGGGTGGGAAGATGTGAATGGTGGTGAGATCACATTGAAAGGGGCAGAAATGTTTGAGAATAATGTGTTGGATGCAGTGGCCAGTGGGGTGACATTTAAAGACAGATGAACTCTTTCCTTGTTCCATCTGGGCGGAGGGGGAGTGAGAGCAGAACAACGGGACAGAGGAGACATGGGTGAAAAAAACATCTGCAACAGCAGTGGGGAAACCATGTTTACTAAAGAGGAAATATTAGATGTCTGAGAGTTGAAAGACACATTTTGGGAGTAGATACAGCAAAGACAGAGAAGTTGAGAGTAGGGGATGGCTTCTTTGCAAGTGGGTTCAGGTGCTGGCAAGATAACTGTGGGAGTCAGTGGGTTTACAGCAGATGTCAGTCGATAGTCTGTTCCCTGCGATGGGAAAAAAAGAGAGATAGAGAAAGGTGAGAGAGGTTGTAGAGAAAGACCAAGTGAATTTGAGGGCAGGGTGGAAGTTAGTAATGGTGTGGAAATCTAAAAGACTCTTAAATGCCACTATCATATCCGCCTCCACCACCATCCTTGGCAGCACGTTCCAAGCACCTGCCACTGTGAGTGGAAAACCTGCCCCACGTATCTCCTTTAAACTTCTATCCACTCTCCTTAAACCACGCCCTCTCGTCTTTGACATATCCACCATGGTAAAAGTTTCGCCTATCTTCGCCTCTCATAAGTTTATACAACTTCTGATAATTCTCTCCTCAACTTCGGCATTCCAGAGAAAAATCCAAATTTGCCCAACCTCTTTCGTAGCTAATACCCTAATCCTGGCAGTATTGTGGCAAAGCTCTTCTGCACCCTCTCCATACCCTTCCTGTAATGGGGCAGCCAGAACTGCACATAATACTCCAAATGCGACCGAACCAAACTCCTAGAAAGCTGCATCATGATTTCCTGATTCTTACATCCAATGTCCCAACCAAGGAAGGCATCATACAATATACCTTCTTTATCACGATCCACTTGTGTTGCCACTTCAGGGAGCTGCGGATCAAACCCCCAAGATCCCTCTTGCTATCCACTGTATACCCTTATATTCTATCAACTGTATAACCTTTCATTCAATGTCCCAAGTGCACATAATACCTGCTCGGATTAAATTCCTCCGCTCATTTCTGCAGTTGATCTATATCCCACTTTATACTTTGACAGCCGTCCTCACTGTCCACAACTCCAACAATCTTGGTGCTGTCTACAAACTTACTAACTAACCCATCTACATTTATACCCGTCATTTATATACATCAGAAACGACAGATGCCCCAGTACGCACCCCTGTGGACCTCCACTGGTCACAGACCTCCAGCCAGAATATTGTACTTCCACCACAGGCCTGTGCCTATGAGTAAGCCAGTTCTGAATTTATACGAACAAGTCACCGTGAACCCCACCATGGGAGACATTAAGCAGGGTGAGTGAGAACCCCTCTGAAGGTTGGCACCAAGTTGAAATCCGTTCACTGCGTCAGTCTAAACTTGCAACCCATGTGTCTGTACAATTGCAAGGCAGTTCCGCTGTGTGCTACACTCATGTAGTGAAGGGTGCAGATGGCAAAACCTGCACATTTTCATCTCTTCCAACAGTGAGCTTCTTCTCATAACCCCAATCGTCACCAGAACAAAGCTGCATCAGTGCTCAGCAGCAGCATCTCTACCAGAGGGATTTAAAGGGAGCCACGATCAGAAGTTTCACAGAAATCTAGCAGTTAATTCGCACGGCTTTTCGAAGGTTGAGGAACAAAATTATGTATTATTACATATTTTAAGAAGAAACGTACCCTTTTGCCAATCTCAAGTATGCGACAAAATAATCGAATCAACAAATCGCTGTGAACTACAGAGGGGCGGCACGGTGGCGCAGCGGTAGAGTTGCTGCCTTACAGTGCCGGAGACCCGGGTTCCATCCTGACTATGGGCGCTGTCTGTATGGAGTTTGTACGTTCTCCCCGTGACTGCGTGGGTTTTCTCCGAGATCTTCTGTTTCCTCCCGCACTCCAAAGACGTACAGGTATGTAGGTTAATTGGCTTGGTGTACGTTTATATTGTTCCTAGTGTGTGCAGGATAGTGTTAATGTGCGGGGATCGCTGGTCGGCACGGACTCGGTGGGCCGAAGGGCCTGTTTCCGCGCAGAATCTCTAAAAACAACCTAAAACTAACTCTGGACAAATGGAGACCACAGGGCAGCTCACGGAGGATTCAGAATGTTACATGCATGTATACAGAGCATACTAATTCCATAGCACTGCACCTCACAACCTCTCTGTTCATACAGCAACAGAAATAAAAAAGGGAACACCGAGCAAATAAAACTGATCAAGGACACAGACACTCGCTCGGTTGCCCAGATGAAGCCTGAAGCTGGTACCATTCCCCACACTAACGTCTCTCTCTGCAGTAAAAGTCTCTACCTGGCTCTGCATGAACTTCAAATTGATCCCTTCCAGGGTCACCTGCAGCAGGCCTCCATCTCCAGTCTTCATATCCTGAACCGGGAACTCACCTCCAAGCTCAGGACCTGAAATACAACATTGAAGGTAATGGTGAAAAGTATAGCTGCAGCCATTGAAACACATCACGACTAATCTATCGAGTGCCTTTCACAACCTCAGGTCATTCAAAATCAATTGTGTTTTTAAAGCATCGTTGGTGGTTCAAGGTAGAAATTGCAGAAAGATCTCATAATCAGTTATGTCATTAAAAGTAATTTACTCCTTGGTGCAAATTAAATACAAGACCAGTTTCATTTTTATCAACCCAAGCCCATCTCCCGCAACCATAAAGTGAAGCACTACTTCAAACACTGCCTTCCATTGACAGAGCAATGTTGCCACAGCACTGCACTAGATATTAGACTAAGCTCTCTAGAAGATCAGAATTAATGATGAGCAAGAATCATAAATTAAGGAAAAAATTTGATGAGGGAACACCTAATTGAAACAAGTTCAGTGTGCGCGTTAAGTGGGCAAAACACACGCAAAGGATTTAAATTTAAGTAAGGGACTTGTATCTTGTGGAACTACTGAAGCATGATGCTGGAGATGAATATGGGAGTTCATTGTTGTTCAAAGAACTTTGCAGATTGCAAGACCCTTGTACACCCAAAGACAAAGCTCCATGCAAAAATAACTTTGAGAGGATCATATGATTAAAAGAATGTAGGTATTCTTGAAAAATGGGAAAGATATTGAAGGGAGGAAATGGTACTAACACATTATAAGAGAGGCAGTACAGAACAAGGAAAAATATTTGTCTGAAGGGTCTCGACCCAAAACGTCACCCATTCCTTCTCTCCAGAGATGCTGAGTTACTTCAGCTTTTTGTGTCTATCCAAGGAAATAGATTTGGGATATGTGACTGAATAAGACAGATTCAAGTCCCTTAAATGAAAGCAGAGGTGATATTGTAAAGGAAAACTGAGCAACATCAGACTTGTTCTTATTGAAATAAAATCTGGAAATACTGGAAACAGTTGGATAAGCAGCATTAGTGGAAAAAACACAATTAACATTTCAGTTCTTTGCTAAAATATAGTCCCACTGAGGAGGTAAGTGGGAGTGGAGGGGAATGGGATAGACAAAGTGAGACTTGGGGGGAAGAGAGGATGCAGAATTGGGCGAGATGAAAGAGGACAGGGGCAGAAAGAATGCATGGAGGGAGAGATTAATTGACATTGGATATTCCTAATCTTTACCCCAAATGTTCAGGAAGATCAAGGATGGCAGTTATGTTAAAAACTTTTTAAACTGTTAGATCTTATTCAGACTACTGCATCTTTTTTGGCCACTAAGATTATAACTAGCACAAATTCACCAGACTAACAGAGGCCCAGTTATATATTTTGAATAAAAGGGATTAAAAGTGTGTCATTGTTATTTACCACACCAAAGGATTTAAAAGTCAGAAATAAGACGATGAAGAATCCAGGAGGAGTCAGTAACACCTGAGCTCGGTTATACAGGAAAGAAATCAGGATACGTATTGCTGAACATTAGTTGTAGAATTCTGCAACTTTCTATCAAATCTCTACAAAGCTATAACAGTTAAAGTTTTGATGATTCAGGTAGATGAAATTTTAAGTGAAAGAGCATCCAGGTAGACACCACAATCAGAGTAAATGCCCCAGCAGGCTCAAGAGGTAAAATGGCCTCCTCATGTTGCTATGTAACAATGTTTCATTCTCTGCACTGTGTTCCCTTCAGAGTGCAATTGTGTTTAAATATTACAATAATACGCTTGAGATGGCGTTGACACGCTTACTCACAGAATGCATCAGCATCTTTTGTTTTGGTTGCATACACACTGGCAGTGCAACCCATCTGGATCTGTTGGTGTTTTTACACTAACGTATACCAGTACATTGTTTACTCATTAATTACCTGGTTTGATGCTCTGTTGCCTTGCAGCTGCACGCTCCATGCTGTCCTTCACACAGTAGTATAACTCACGACACTGTCAAAAAACAATGCAATAAGGTTTTAGATGCACTGGTTTGGGCATGTCGAAGAGGGGTTGGAATAAATTGCCTGAGAGATTAAGAGCTTCAGCAGCAGCCAGAGACACAGGGAGGTGGAAGGGGCAGTGAAAGAAATCGAGCACAAAGTTTGCGTGTGGAGGAAAGCACAAGAGCAGGAGATGAGGCAAGGGCTCAGTAGATGCACACTGATCTGGAAAATGCCTTGACCTGTACCTTCTTAGTGTAGAATTTGTTGAGTTGAGTCTCCTGCCCGTTACGTCTCCAGAGACATAGAACTTTTGTTTTGGGACAGTACGTCATGTTGATGAGTTTCTCATACCACCATCGCTCGTAGACTGTCCCAATGTTACTGCGGAGAACAATGCAGTCATCGCATACCTAATGCCAAACACACAAAGTAAGATCATCGATGGCAGTCAATATCCACATGACATATCAACAAGTCTCCACTAAACCAACCAAGCCATAGTCCCAACATACATAAAGATTTCATTAGCAGACTACACCACAAGAGGAGCACAATGCCAGAAATTAGAACGGCGATTGGCAAATGCCCAAGCAGATTTCCAGGTGTTGCTTTGTGTGGAACAGAGTGGACAGCCCCACAAAGTAGCATAAATTCCTGACTATATTTCAATGGTGCTTTTATTGTCTGTGTAAAGTGAAAACACACAGCAAAATTATTTTCTTACAAAAAGTCCAGTCCAACTGGACTAGTGCATGAGAACAATCAATTTCTATTTTAGAGTATAGTGGTGATACTATTGCATAATCGTTATTAAATATACAAAATCTTGAGGGGCATGGATAAAGTGAACACCCACAGACTTTTTCCCCAGAGTAGACGACTCTTAAAACGAGTTGGCATAGCCTTAAAGTGACAGGGGACAGATTTATGTGGAACCTCAGAGGCAATTTTTTCACTCAAGTAGGTAGTCCGTATTTGGAATGAACTGTCAGAGGAAGCTATAGAAATAGATACAATTATGACTTTCAAAAGTGGTATGAACAGATATACAGATGGGTTGGATTTGGAGTGATATTGGCCAAATGCAGGCAAATTGGACAAGCTTAGAATGCTAACTTGATCAGCTTGTACAAGGTGGAACAAAAGGCCTATTTCCACTGTATAGCTATATGATCAGGAGAAAACTCTTTGCTCCTCTCTCACAGGAAGATGTTCAGCCTACCCTGGTGACCATGATGTATCTCATACCTCCATGAAGAAGATTTCACCATTGGTGTCGGTTCCTGCGTGCACCACAAAGGTCTGCTTCTTGATGTGACGACTGCCACAGGGTCGGATGTGGAGATCGTGGCTCTCCTGCAGAAAAAATGCATGGCTGTTAAAGGAGCAACTGGTGAGACTCACCCACTGACCAGTTCCAACATGAGCACCAGCCGAGCAGCAGTCCACATGTAGAGCGACTGACCCTTGATTTTGCTCCCCACCCTGGGTGAAGCACAAATGGCTGCTGTGGCCACCTCAAACCTCTTAGTTCACCTACACATGCTAGATGGATGTAAATCTGGAGCTCCTGTTGCTGACTAAATTCGCCCTACCATGAGCACAGATTTGCCTGAGTGTGAATGCATTCTTCATGGTGTAGCTTTATAAAACTATGGTTCGACCATACTTGTAGTATAATGTGCAGTTCTAATCACCCCATTATAGAAAGGATGGAGAGGCTTTGGAGAGGGTTCACAAGGGTTTTTCCAGAATGCTGCCTGGAATTGAGGATATTAGCTACCAGGAGAGGATGGACAAACTTGGATTGTTTTCTCTGGAGTGTAGGAGGCTGAGGGGAGACCTACTGAAGTATAAGAAATTATGTGGGGCATAGTTAGAGATTAGATAGTCAAAACCTTTTTCCCGAATGGTAATGTCAAAGATTAGCAGACAGAGCGTTCAGGTCACAGGAAAAAAGTTTAAAGGAAATGTGTTTTATTCAGAGTGGTGGGTGCCTGGAATGTTCTGCCAAGGGTGGTGGTGGAAGCAGATATGATAGTAGCATTTAAGGGGCTTTTAGATAGCACATGGATATGCAGGGAATGGAGGGATGGGGATCACATACACTCAAACTATACAGAATTAAACACTTGAGGAACGCAGCGGGTCAGGTTGCATCTGTGGAGGGAGTGATGTTTCGGGTCGGGACTCTTCTTCAGACAAATGGAGTTGGGGAGAAAGGATTATTTTAACTTGGCATCATGTTCAGCACAGACATTGTGGCCAAAGGGCCTGTTCCTATGCTGTTGCATGTTGTATATTCTGTCAATTCTGGAACTTTGACATCCACCCACCTGTCCATCTGTGTGCATTCACCTATCAGAGAAGCCCTCACCCATGCTTGTTTCTCCACACTGTACATCTCAAACATACCACTCCCCCACCTGTTCACCTTTCTCCAAATGTCCACCCACAGTACAACCCATCTACTGCATTCCCCAACCCTGCCTTTGCATTAATCCACCTCAACTGCGCAACCTCTGCCCACTGTACACCATTCACCTGCACTCCTCCTGCCCACAGTAAGTGCTTCATCCCTCTCTGCTGGCAGACCCAGGCCTGTTGCAGCTCTCACTCCATATTGGTTTGGCCTGGCCTGAGACAGCTCTTCCTTCCGAAGATAGACACAAAAAGCTTGAGTAACTCAGTGGGTTAGACAGCATCTCTGGAGAAAAGGAATAGGTGTCGTTTCGGGTCGAGATCCTTCCTATGTAGCTCTTCCTCCTGGCTGGCCCCGACCGACTACTGCCTTAGAATTGGGTCAGTTTAATCGGATTTACTTTGCAGGAGATTGCGCAAAGCACCCAGTGCACACCCACAAAGTAGAATGCTCACCAGCTGTGGTATGCGGTCCAGCAGCTCATTCACCTCCTGGCTATGAACCAGACCAATATGCGATTTACCCATCAGCCTCCGCACCTTCTTCCGGATGTCGTTTTTGTTCACCTGTAACAGGGGGCGGATGCCAGTCAACAGGCTACAGCACTACATCAATACGCAACATAACGTTTCAGCAAAAGAGCAGCTATTGGTTTAGACATGTCAGAAGCCATGCAGTCAGAAATAATTCAACTACAAGAACAGCTCTCAGTAGTGGGAAAACAAAGGATCACACCTGCCCTAGAAGTCTCTAGAGAGGCAGTGTAAACTGCAGGAGGGACACATTCCCTTTAGACCAGCCTCTCCTATTTACCAACTGCAAAAAGTTGTGAACACTGCCCAGTCCACCACCACCATCGAAGGGATTTACCAGAGTCGCTGCCTCAAAAAGGCAGCCAGCATCATCAGAGACCCACACCACACTAGCCACACTCTCATTTCACTCCTCACATCGGGAAGAAGGTACGGGAGCATGAAAACTGTAACATCCCGGTTTCGGAACAGCTTCATCCCTACAGCCATCAGGCTATTAAACACTACAACCTCATATAAGCTCTGAAATTCAATAGACTATTATTGTTATTATTACACTTTTATTGTTTGATTTTTGTGTGTACGTGTGTATATATATATGTGTGTATTTGTGAGTATGTGTATATATATATATATATATATATATATATATATATATATACACACACATACTGAATTTTTTTTCTTCTTTCATTTATTATATTGTTTAGAGTGTACTATGTTTACATATTCTGTTGTGCTGCTGCAAGTAGGAATTTCATTGTTCTAGCTGGAACATATGACAACCAAACACTCCTGACTATTTACAGCACCCTAGCCCCTGGTCCATGGTTAAGGGCTGACCTTGACCATCAGCATGTATACAATCATGTTGAAGAGTAACGTGGACAACAGGCGGTCCTCATCATCTTCCAGCCGCTTCCGGTCGTGATCCCCCAGTGACACATACCTGTGTTAAGAAACAACAAGTAAACTGACGGAGAACCACTGCCTTCACCCACACCCACTGCAGCCATCAACCACTGTGCGGTACGCATGCATACCTGTCAATCATTTCTTGTGGGCCCTGGTCCATGCCCATTCCTTCTCTCTCTAACATCACCGCATCAAGGAAGGTGTCCTCCCAAAACTGGACCTGGTCCCACAGCATTGAGCGTTCCTTACCTGAGGATGAGCAGATGAGACTGCAGTAGCAAATTGCCCCTTTCCCCTCACCCACATCCAGGGAAACTAGCACATTGCTCGATGCACAACAACTGCATGCACCAAAGATCCTCTGACTAATCGAGAATACCAAAAGTCTAACAGGATCTGTGTTAGAGCACAGGGCCATCACTACACACAAATAAAGCACCAGACAGCAGCTAGGGAAGAGAGGGGCACAGGAGCCCATCACACAGCAAGGGGCTGGAGCAGAGATACAACATTGGACCCTTTCCATGAGGATGGGGAGGGGCAGCTGCCAGCCATGTGGGTGGGGGCATGCAGCCGCCCAGCTGTATAGGCTGGGACATGCATGCCCCAGGCAGAGAGAGAGTACAAGCTAAACTAGCTGAGAATTACACTGGTCCTCACACTCCAGGCTCAAACAGTGAGTCAGAAAAGTGAAAGGGAAGGGAGCCGTAACATATAAGCACCACTGTGAGCGTGCTACATGCATGTCTCCAGTGAGTCACACACTTTTCCTTTCAGGTAACTTCTCATCGTACTTTCCCATCTGGCTGTGGCCAGATATACATGGAGTAGCACCCCAGCATGCGTCAGGGAACCATGGCAAATGGGAATGATAAGGATCAATGGTGAATATGGGGGGGGGGGGGGGGGAAGGTTGTGATGGGGACAATGCATTAGAGAAGATGAATAGGCATTGGTAGTGGAGGGGCTGAAGGCAGGTGAAGGGGCACAAAGCAGCATTCAGCAAGGGGGAGTGAAGAAAGGTGGGGCAGGTGGGATAATGAGGCCACGTGTGTTGTGATCAGCTGGAGCAATGAGTGCAAGGTCGAGTCATTGAGCAGGGTCAATGCTAGCCCAGGCCAATGGCATATGAAGAGGGAGCACGTGTGTGAGTGGATGAGAAAAGAGGGGGCACAGGGAGACTGTGGGGACGAGGAGGAGGAAGAAGAGATGATGGGCCATATTAGAGCAGTAGATGTGAGAACCAGGGTGGCAGATGGAATACGAGTGCCTGGATTTTAGGAGGATCAATCGAGGAGATTAACAGTTGTGTCACGAGTGCATGAGCACAGAATGGAGTCCATGTATTCTCTGTTCAGAGGATTGGAATCGTATGTGAATGGCTGGAGAACTCTCCATATTCATGCAGCAACTAGACATGCATGACCATGCGATTACAGGCAGTAAAAGCGTTCTTTACTCATAGATAATGTTTCCATGGCCGCATCCTCCAGTTGGTCCCACATTGAACTCTTGTCTCTCCCTGAGCGTGTCCAAGGCAAGCGAGCCAGCCAGCAGGTAGAAATGAAAAGACTCCAGCATTTAGTTACATTCATCAGGCAGGAGAGCATGTAGGGTTTACTCCTTCATACCGAATACAACACACTTCACAATCCCAGTTACAGTCACAACAGAACAAAAGCAGCACCACATGAGAACACAGGAGGGACCGCGAGACTTAATCAACTCTGGAGGAAAATCCTGGTTTCAGATCACTCGCAAGATAACACACCAAATGTAGAGCAAAAAATGTCTTTAGAATCTGAGAAATATGTTTCTATTACACATAATATAAACTAATGTCATGTGTTTCGACTCACCTTCACGGAAACAGTCATAGTTGCAGAGCATGGAAACAGGCCCTTTGGCCCAACGCTTCCATGCCGACCAAGACGCCCTATCTACACTAGTCCCCACTTGCCTGTGCTTGATCTATAACCTTCTAAACCTTTCCTTTCCATGTAAAACTTACTCCACCCATCTGTCCACAGCCCCCAGTCTGTATCCATTTGCCAGGCTTCACTCCATCCCATCTTTCTTTGGCACGTTTCTCCCCCCAACTCCATCAGTCTGAAGAATAGTCCCGACCCGAAACGTGTCCTGTCCACTCCCTCGGCAGATGCTGCCTGACCCGTTGAGTTTCTCCAATGTTTAATTCTGTACATTTGCAAGTTTTTCATCTGAGTCCATTACAAAGGATGAGATTTCTGAGTAGTTAGCACATGATAAAATAGGCTGAAATCAGCATGGTTTTGTGAAAGGGAGATCTTGCCTGACGAACCTGTTAGAATTCTTTGAGGAAGTAAATAGCAGGTGAGTCAAAGGAGAGTCAGTGGATGTGGTTTACCTGGATTGTTAGAAAGCCTTTAATTATGTACCGCACGAGGCTGATTAAGTAGATGAGAGCCCATGGTATCAGAGGGAAGATACTAGCATGGCTAGCAAAAAGCAAAAAGTAGCAATAAAGAAGACTTTTTCTGGTGGCTGCCAGTAACTAGCAGTGTTCTGCAAGGCCACCACTCTTCACGTTGATATTAATGATTTTGATGAGGGAATTGAAGGCTCTGTGGCCAAGTTTGCAGATGATACGAAGATAGGTGGAGGGGCAGGTAGTTTAGAGAAAGCAGGGACCTTGCAGAAGGACTTGGACAGGTTGGTAGAGTGGGCAACGAAGCGCAGTTAGAATACAGCGTAGCAAAGTGTGGAGTCATGCAGTTTGGTAATACGAATAAAAGGAGATAGGGAGAGAATTCAGAAATCGGAGGTGCAAATGGACTTGGGAGTGTTGGTACAGGATTCCCGAAAAGTTAATTTGCAAGTCGAATCGCGAGTAAGGACAGCAAATGCAATGCTAGCATTTATTTTGAGAGAACGAGAATATAAAAACAGGGATGTCGTGCCAAGGGTTTATAAGGCACTGGTCAGACTGCATTTGGAATGATGTGAGCAGTTTTTGGCCCCATATCTAAGGAAGGATGTGCTGGCGATGGAGAGGGTCCAGAGGAGGTTTACAAGAATGATCCCAGGAATGAGTGGGTTAACATGTGGTGAGCGTTTGATGGCACCGGGCCAGTAATCGCTGGAGTTCTGGAGGATAAGGGGGGACCTTATTGAAACTTACCGAATGGTGAAAGGCTTAGATAGAGTGAATGTGGAGAGGATGTTTCCACTCGTGGGAGTCTAGAACCAGAGGTCAAAGCCTCAGGAATAAAAGGACGTTTCTTTAGAAAAGAGACAAGGAAGAATTTTGTTAGTCAGAGGATGTAGCTAGTGCTACACGGGTAGGTTTAAACTACACATTGGGGGTGTGGAGTCAACAACGTGGAAGCGTGTGCGTCCAGTTAATGGGAGTGTGTAGGAAAGGTCACATTTAAACTAACAGGACAGGGGGATGGGAACCAATGCAAGGAGACAGAGGGACATAAAAGGAGGACAGCAGCTAAAGATAGAAGGGAGATAAGAAAAACCTCAAAGCTTTGTGCCTTCATGTGAGCATTCGTAATAAGGTGGATGAATTGAATGAGCAGTTAGTAGTTAAGGAATATGATATAGTTGGAATTAGAGACATGGCTTCTGGGTGACCAAGACTGGGAGCTAAACAGACTACCAAGCAGCAGTAGGGAGGTTGGGGATAGCATCAAATAGGAAATTAGGGATGCGTGTAGTAAGGGTGCAGCAGTTATCATGGTGACTTTGATCTACATATCAATTGGGCCAACTAAATTGGTAGCAGCGCTGAGGAGGAGGATTTCCAGGAATGTATATGGGATGGTTTTTTAAACCAATATGTAGAAGAACCGACTAGAGGACAGGCCATCCTAGACTGGGTATTGTGTAATTAGGAAGGATTAGTTAGCGATCTTGTTGTGCAAAGCCCCTTGGGCAACAGTGACCATAATATGGTGGAATTCTGCATTAGGATGGAGAGTGAGGGTTAATTCAGAGACTGGGGTCCTGAACTTGAATAAAGGAGACTTTGAAGGTATGAGACGGGAATTGGCTAGGATAGACTGGCAAATTATACTTAAATGGTTGACAGTGGAGATGCAATGACAAAGATTTAATGACCACATGGATGAACTCCAAAAAATTGTTCATAAATAATTGTTCATGGAAAAATAAAACGGGGAAGGCGGCTCAACTATGGCCAACGAGGGAAATTAAGGATAGTGTTAAATCCAAGGAAAAGGCATATAAATTGGCCAGATGACACAGCAAAACAGAGGAGTGGGAGAAATTTAAAACTCAACAGAGGACAAAGAGGGGGAAAAAACAGCATGAAAGAAAGCTTGCGGGAAATATAAAAACTAACTCTAAAAGCTTCTTTAGATATGTAAAAAGGAAAAGATTAGTGAAGACAAATGTAGGTTCCTAACAATCAGAGACAGGTGAACTCATAATGGTAAACAAAGAAATGGCAGAACAGTTTTCCAAATACTTTGGTTTCTGTTTTCACGAAGGAAGGCTCACCACTAGGCTCGGTGCTGGGACTGCAGCTATTTACAATATACATCAATGATTTAGATAAAGGGATTCAAAGTAACATTCGCAAATTTGCAGATGACACAAAACAGTGTGAACTGTGAGGAGGATGCTATGAGAAAGCAAGGTGACTTGGACAGGTTGGGTGAGTGGGCAGATGCATGGCAGATGCAGTTTAATGTGGATAAATGTGAGGTTATCCACTTTGTTAGCAAAAACAGGAAGGCAGATTGCTATCTAAATGGTGTCATGTTGGAAAAATGGGAAGTACAACAGGATCTCGGGCTCCTTGTTCATCAGTCAATCAAAGTAAGCATGTAGGTACAGCAGTCAGTGAAGAAAGTGAATGGCATGTTGGCCTTCATAACAAGAGTTGAGTATAGGAGCAAAGAGGTCCTTCTGCAGTTGTACAGGAGCCTAGTGAGACCACATCTGGAGTATTTGTGCAGTTTTGGTCTCCAAATTTGAGGAAGGACCTTTTTGATATTGAGGGAGTGCAGCGTAGGTCCACAAGGTTAATTCCCGGGATGGCGGGACTGTCATATGCTGAGAGAATGGAGCGGCTAGGCTTGTATACTCTGGAATTAAGAAGTTGTGGGGATCTTATTGAAACATATTTGGACACGCTAGAGGCAGGAAACATGTTCCCGATGTTGGGGGAATCCAGAACCAGGGGCCACAGTTTAAGAATAAGGGGTAGGGCATTTAGAACGGAGATGAGGAAACACTTATTCACACAGAAAGTTGTGAGTCTGTGGAATTCTCTGCCTCAGAGGGCGGTGGAGGCCGATTCTCTGGATACTTTCAAGAGAGAGCTAGATAGGGCTCTTAAAGATAGCGGAGTCAGGGGATATGGGGAGAAGGCAGGAACGGGGTACTGATTGTGGATGATCAGCCATGATCACATTGAATGGCGGAGCTGGCTCGAAGGGCCGAATGGCCTACTCCTGCACCTATCGTCTATTGAAAACACAAACAATCTACCAGAAATACTACGGGACTGAGGATTTAGTAGGACGAGGAACTGAAGGGGATCCACATTAGTCAGGAAATGTTGTTAGGTAAGCTGTTGGGACTGAAGGCAGATAAATCCTCAGGGCCTGATGGTCTGCATCCCAAACTACTCAAGGGGGTGGCCCTAAAAATCATGGATGCATTGGTGATCATTTTCCAATGTTCTCTCGACTCTGGATCAATTCCTGTGGACTGATGGGTAGCCAATGTAACCCCACTTTGTAAGAAAGGAGGGATGGAGAAAAGGGGAGTTATAGACCAGTTAGTCTTACATCGGTAGTGTGGAAGATGCTTGAGTCGATTGTTAAAAATGTCATAGCAGCGCATTTGGAAAGCAGTGACAGGATCGGTCAAAGTTAGCATGGATTTATGAAGGGGAAATCATGCTTGACTAATCTTCTGGAATTCTTTGAGGATGTAATAAATAGAATGGATAAGGGAGAGCCTGTGGATGGGGTGTATCTAGACTTTCAAAAATCCTTTGACAAGGTCCCACACAAGAGATTAATGTGCACAATTAGAGCACATGGTATTGGCGGTAGGGTATTGACATAGATAGAGAACTGGTTGGCATACAGGAAGCAAAGAATATGAATTAACGGGTCCTTTTCAGAATGACAGGCAGTGACTAGTGGGGTGCCGCAAGGCTCGGTGCTGGGACCCGTTATTTACAATATATATTAACGATTTAGATGAGGGAATTAAATATGACATCTCCAAGTTCGCGAAAAGCACAAAGCTGGGTGGCACTATGAGCTGCAAGGAGGATGCTATGAGGCTGCAGGGTGACTTGGATAGGTTATGTGAGAGGGCATTTGCTTGGCAGATGCAGTATAATGTGGATAAATGTGAGGTTATCCACTTTGGTGGCAAGAACAGGAAGGCAGATTATTATCTGAATGGTAGACACAAAAGCCGGGGTAATTCAGCGGGACAGGCAGTAGTGGGTAACGTTTTGGGTTGAGACCCTTCTTCGGACTGGGTCTCGACCGGTCTGAAGAAGAGTCTCGACCCGCAACCTCACCCATTCCTTCTCTCCAGAGATGCTGCCTGTCCCGCTGAGTTACTCCAGCTTTTTGTGTCTGTCTTCGGTTTCAACCAGCATCTGCAGTTCCTTCTTACACATATTATCTGAATGGTGTCAGATTAGGGAAAGGGGAGGTGCAACGAGACCTGGGTGTGCTTGTACAGCAGGCAGTGAAGAAAGCTAATGGCATGTTGGCCTTCATTGCGATAGGATTTGAGTTTAGGAGAAGGGAGGTCCTGATGCAGTTGTACGCGGCCCCGGTGAGGCCGCACCTGGAGTATTGTGTGCAGTTTTGCTCTCCTAATTTGAGGAAGGACATTATTGCTATTGAGGGAGTGTAGCGAGGGTTCACCAGGTTAATTCCCAGGATGGCGGGACTGACATATGATGAAAGAATGGGCCGACTGGGCTTGTATTCACTGGAATTTAGTAGGATGAGTGGGGATCTTATATAAACATATAAAATTCTTAAAAGATTGGACAGGCTAGAATTACAAAAAATGTTCTCGATCTTGGGGGAGCCCAGAACCAGGGGTCACAGTTTAAGAATAAGGGGTAGGCCATTTAGAACTGAGATGAGGAAAAACTTCTTCACTCAAAGAGTTGTGAATCTGTGGAATTCTCTGCCTCAGAAGGGAGTGGAGGCCAATTCACTGGATGTTTTCAAGAGTTAGATTTAGCTCTAAAGGAATCAATGGATATGGGGGAAAACCAGGAACAGGGTACTGATTTTAGATGATCAGCCATGCTGGCTCGAAAGGCCGACTTCTGCACCTACTTTTCCATGTTTCTATGATGAATCTGTGGAATTTATTGCCACAGAAGGCTCTGAAGGCCAAGTCAATGGATATTTGTAAGGCAGAGATTGACAGATTCTTGGTTAGTATGGGTGTCAGGGGTTGTGGGGAGAAGGCAGGAGAACGGGGTTGAGAATCAGCCGTGATTGAATGGCAGAGTAGACTTGTTGGGCCGAATGGCATTATTGTGCTCTGATATCTTGTGAACCTACAAATTTTCCGTCCAAAGGACAAAGAGATTTTTTTGATCCATCCTTGATTGAGCACTTTACCATAATTTTAGAATAGAATGGGAGGATTTGTTTCTGAACTTACCCAGCAATCCTTCAAACAGGTAAACCCTCTGACTGATATCTTCTGGGGGGGTTGGAGGCTGGGGACTCACAATGCCACCTTTGGGAGCATTGAATCCAGGTACCAGCATGTGCGATTTACCCTGTAATACAGCAGAGAGTCCATTAATGTCAGCATGGCACTTGGATCGTTTCCTCACTTTTGCAAGATAAACATCCCTTGATCTCTTCACTCTCTGGATGCTGATGAATTTCTCCATAATTCTCCACACTACCCTGCCACTCTCCTTCTGGCATTGCTTTAGTCATGCTTTCTCATAAAGTTCACAACTTCACTCTCCAGTCACGGTGGGAAAGCTGTGAGCGCCCACACCGTTACTACTCACTCAAAGGCTGAGCCCCCCTCCCCTCCGCCCCCACCAATGGTCTCCTGCATGGTCTGAGGATCTGAGAGTGACCATCAACCCCCTCCTCCATTCACCTCCTCTTGTTTATTTTTCAGGGTGTGGACAGCAGCCACAAGACCATCGTTTATTGTTCATCCCTCACTGCCTTTGAAAAGAAACAGAAATAGTTTGGCTACTTCAAAGCGCATTTCTCATTTTTCCAAAAAGGTCAACCCCATTGTTGTATATTTGAGGTGCACAGTGGCCAGTGGGTAAGGATTGCAATTTGTCTCTCCTAGATGCACCTAACCCCTGGATAACACATATGCAAACCCTCCATCGGGATCAATGTTCTCCTTCAGGGAAGGAAATTGGTGCTTTCAGATGTGATTTCAGGCACACTGTCAAATGTTTGACTTTTAACCACAGCTGTAACAAACTGCTGTGTCTAAACAACGGCAATTTTGGAGGCATCAAACTCGTCACATGACCGGTGATTTCTCTCTGCTTTTTGATATTGTGAGATTTTCTTATCAAGTTAAAGCAGTAGCATGCAGATTCTTCCACTACTTTAATCCATTCTAGCCCATTCCTTCCAATTCTCCCCCTGCCTCTGTCCATCACTCCCCTTAACCTTGCTGAGCACAGGGCTCCAAATATTGGCCCTTCATCTGTAGAGTAGAGATACTACCAGAAAGTGAGTTACCGCACCTCAGGCTACAATTTTGGTTCTCAACTCCAAAGATAGGCCCAACGTCCCCATAGAGACTTACAAAGATGTATCTGGTGTCAGCATTGGTCTCAATCTCGCTGTCAGAAAGAGTCCCTCTGGATACCTTTGTCCCCACGTTGTTTTTTCCCAGCATAGTTTCACCAGCAGTGCTGCTGTAGTCACTATCCGCTCCCAGAGTTTCCCCAGAACTGTTACTGACCTGGGACAACATACAACAACAAAAAATCAGTAAGTTCCAATACCCCTAGCTCAGCCAAATAATCAGGATGCATTATGTTCCATCGCCAAGGGAGAGACAGAGAGGGGGAGATGGGGGGGAGAGGGAGAGTGAGAAGGGGAGGGGGAGGGTGAGGGTGAGAGGGGGAGGAGGGAGAGGGGGCGAGTGGGAAATAGAGGGGGAGGGGGAGGGGCGGTAGAGGGGGCGGTAGAGGGAGAGGGGGCGGTAGAGGAGAGGGGGTGGTAGAGGAGAGGGGGCGGTAGAGGAGAGGGGGCGGTAGAGGGAGAGGGGGAGGGGGAGAGGGGGCGGGAGGGGGAGAGGGGGCGGGAGGGGGAGAGGGGGCGGGAGGGGGAGAGGGGGCGGGAGGGGGAGAGGGGGAGAGGGGGCGGAGGGGGAGCGGGAGAGGGGGCGGGAGGGGGAGAGGGTGCGGGAGGGGGAGAAGGGGCAGGAGGGGGCGGGGAGGGGGAGAGGGGGCGGGAGGGGGAGAGGGGGCGGGGTGGGGGCGGGAGAGGAGGCGGGAGAGGGGGAGGTGGCGGGAGAACGGTGGGGGCGGGAGAACTGGAGGGGGCGGGAGAACGGGAGGGGGCGGGAGAACGGGAGTGGGGGAGGTGGCGGAGAGGAGGAGGTGGCAGAGAGGGGGAGGTGGCAGAGAGGGGGAGGGGGCGGGAGAGCGGGCGAGAGCGAGACAGACAATGAGAGACAGACATTAGCCTCACTGGTCTATAGTTCCGAGGCTTTTCCATGTAACTTTGATAGAGGCACAACATTAGTCACCCATTTGCCAGCACTGGGCCTGTACTCGCTAGAGTTTAGAAGGATGAAGGGGAACCGGATTGAAACTTACCGAATAGTGAAAGGCCTGAATAGAGTGGATGTGAAGAGGATGTTTCCACTAGTGGGAGAGTATAGGACCAGAGGCCATAACAGAATAAAAGGACGTATCTTTAGAAAGGAGATGAGTAGACATTTGTTTAGTCAGAGGGTGATAAATCTGTGGAATTCGTTGCCACAGAAGGCTGTGGAGGCATATATTATGGATATAATCCAAGGTGGAGATTGATCGATTCTTAATTAGTACCCGTGTCAAGGGAGAAGGCAGGAGAATGGGGTTGGGAGGGAAAGATAGACCAGCTGTGATTGATTGGCGGAGTAGACTTGATGGGCCGAATGACCTAATATTGCTCCTACAACTTATGAAACACTTGATCGCAGCTTCCTATACCTGTCCCATGCACCCTCCTTTTTCCTGATCAGAACACAGTTTATCTCAACTTCCAAGCATTTTTCCTCCCACCTGCTTTGGCCTTAATTGTAACAGGAACATGTATGCCCTGAACTATTGTCACCAGTTTTAAAAACATCCCATTTACCAGACATTCCTTTGCCAGAAACAACCTACTCCAATCAACTTGAACAAGTTCCTGCCTAATACCATCAAAGTTGACCTAGCCCCTATTCAGAAATTGCTCTGTCTTTATACATAACTGTCTTAAAGCTAATAGAAAAGTAATCGCTGGTCCCAACACTTACGTCACTTGCCTTTCCCAATTTGCTAAGAGTAGATCAAGCTGTGCTGTCTCCCATGTAGAGCCCTATACATATTGCCTGAGGAAACCTTCTTGAACATATTTTATAAATAACACCCCATCCGAGCCCTTGGGACTATGACAGTCCTAGCCTTCCACAAATTGGGAATGTTAAAATCCCCCACCCTGACTACCTTATCAGCCTGCAATCTCTTAGCATATTTGCTCCTCCAATTCCCACTGACTATTTGGGGGCCTGTAGTACACTTCCAACAATCACTTTTTATTTCTTAGCTGCACCCATGCAGATTCACTGGATGAACCATCAATAATGTAATCTCATACTAATGCTGTGACATTCTCCTTGATCAATAAGGCAACACCCTCTCCTCTTTTACCCCCATCTGTACATCTCCTGCAGCTCTGGTACACTGCCAGTCCTGTGCCTCTGTTAGCCAGGTTTCTGTGATAGCTACAACATCCCAGTCGCACTATCCATGCCCTGATTTCATCCATCGGGCCTCTCGCATTAAAATAAGTACAATTAAACCCAACAATCCTTCCTCACTCCCTCTCATGCCTATTTTGTCCGCTGAACTTTTTTTCAGGGAGTCCAACCAGTCACTGACTCGCCTTTCAAGGCATCCGTTCTGCTGCGACCTGAAATTGATTTGCCAAAACCTGCCCACGGACCTGCTTTCAAGGCTCCCACTCCCTGAAATTGACTTGCTCCAAACCAATTTGCTTTTCTGCTCCGACCTGAAATTGAAATCTATTCAAAACTGTCTGAAATCTACCACAACACAGTTCTTTCACCATCCCATTGATAATCCATCCCAAAGCAACCCTCAAGCTATCACACTCTGCACCGCGAAACCAACTTTTATCTCTCTTTTCCGTTTCTGATTCAGGGGCTTTGAACTGAAATGTGAACACTGTTTCTATTTCCACAGATGCTGCCTGCGGAAATAGAAATAGTGGTGATTTTCAATTGCATGAATATTGGTAGCTTTGTGCTTAACCAAGGCCATTTCATGTTGAACTTTTGGAAGTCAGAATACATCATGACAAAGTCTCGGGTTACTGGTTTCTTAGAGTGCCTATCCTTTTTTAGTCGTTGTGGCTGTTGCTCGCTAGCATAATATTGCACAGAAAACTACATACTGATGATATTAACCTACCACCTTCCATATCAATATGACCATGATTAATATACTTTGATCTCACAGATGTCTTGTTTTTTTGACACCCAGGGATAAATACCATATGGACTGTTCACAATTTATGAATTGTGAAATTATTCTGGACTGACTTTTCACAGGGAAAGTGGGCTATATGCTGCTTCACTTCATCACACTGGAAGAACACTATGCACACGCCTCAGCTCATCACTGCCCTACCACGGTGCTGCTTTCCGATTCTTGGCTGGTGCTCCTGGTGAGTGCAGGCGGCTCAGAGCTGGTGATAGACTCACTGTCACTCTTCTGGTGCAGGTGGAAGGTGGTGAAAGCATTGTTGAGAAGGTGGGAAGGGGACATTTAAAAAAAGGTAAAAGGAAGAGAACAGAACAATAATGGAGAGAGTATTACTTGCAACACCCAAGAGAAAAACAGTTTAATTGCAAAAGTTTAACCAGACTCATCGTATATTAATTAAGAGGGCTATTGCATTCAATAACTTGTAACCAGTACAAATATTCTAAATGTTGTCTTTTGATATGCATTTCATCTGATGAAACTAGCAACCAAGTCGGGATTGCCATTTCCCAGGGTTCGCCTTTAACACGTTGTCGGCCTTTTTTCGTATCTCCCGTTTCAATCGCCCACCAGCCCCAATTCAAGATCGTGTTCAATCAACTACGACAGAAATTATCTTATTGTGCTGTTTGGACGTTTAATAATGTTGGAATGGAAGATATGCAGTTAAGATAAATAGGATTGAAAGTGTTGTGATGAGCTTTATAGCAGATGAAAACCAATCCAAAATTCAGGGAACTCCACCCACCCAAGCACATTTTTCAAACTCTTTCACATCACTGGATAACTTGGGCCTCAATTCTCTGCCTTTACTATAGTCTTTGCCTATCCAATCCTTCTGAGTCAGTGAACTTCAATCTTGCGTTGGATGGCAAAAGGCATTATATCGAAGAAATAAGTCTTTTGTCTAAATTCAATAAACATTCCATTTGATCATATAAACAAATAAAGGTTTTCAACTTAATTACCCGAGTTTGTGCTAATGACAACAAAAAACAAAAGAGGAGTTGATGGGCATGTGTGAAATACCACAGGTTGCAGGGTTACAGATAAATAAGGATACAGGGAATGTTCCCCAGAAAATGGGGATAAATGGATTCACCAATCATTGCAAGAATCCTTCTTCTACTTTGTTAGTTGTTTTACCAACAAACATCTCCCCTCACTACACCCCACCCTTACCCCACAGCCAGCCCCAGGTATATCACCCACCTCATAATGAACTCCATTCACAATTTAAAATCACATTCCTTGACAGCTTTTCCCCTGGAGAGACCTGAATCTGGACAATATCATAATGCACTTGCGTCTATGAGCGACTTGTCTAACTAGGTGCTGGTGCAATGTGTTTAATGCTATACGTTTCTACTAACCGTATCGATGATTTGCAAGGACTAACCTGCAAGCTTGTTACACTCATGCCGCTATCCGCACTGATTTGTGATTTCTTCTCATCTGGGTCGAAGTCCGGTAAGTGTTTTGGACTCTCAGTACCTACAGGCAACAGACTCGACATCACGATGCAGGAAGATAAATGAACTGTACCGATTCAGTCTGTAGTCACTTACTCCATGACTCTCATCCACAGTACCAGAATGATAGAGCTTCTAACAAAACTAGATAAATAGGATTGAAAGCTGTTTGTGTTCCACTGCTACAAATTTGAGAGGTGTTTTTTGTAACAGGGTACATGTTTGGCAGCTTTCAGGTTAGAGTAAATCAGTTTAATTGTAGAACCACTGGGACTTCAGCACATTTATCCACCCAAATTAATCAACATTGCCTAATACATTACATTTTTTCACCGCAAATGAAGCTAGTCCAATTATGATGGGCATGCAAATTAAAATCAGCTACAAAAACCAAACAACTCTGCTGCATACAGAGCTATCTGCCCAAATATTGTTGTTTTGTCACTTTCCCACATCCTTGTATCCTTCCCAATCTACATCTTCGCTTTGAAATATTGCAAAAAATGCATTCCCCATTTTAGCCACTCTATACAAACATCTTGAGTAACTTCATCAACATTCTGCTGGCGATAATCCTCAGTCTGAACCGCACCCAACTCACCTGCGACAGAAACAACTGTTCACTGTTTCTCCTCTTAAAAGCCTGCTAGATTTTAACAAAGATGTTCTCAACAGCATCCCAATACCTTTTCTACCTGCTCGCGTAATCACTGGTCCTGATTGTCAATTTAGCAAAATTTGGTTGATGATTTAACTGCACAAACAGCAAGTCCCATTCATTTAGAAAAAAACACCCTGGATATCAAGGCAAGGTCAAAGACGTTCAAAGGGATTTGGGCAGCAATGGAAGACAAAGAGCAGAACTCAGTGCTGACACTTTGGTCAGTGATCAAATGACCCGTTGGCCAAATTGTACATAAGCATGCGGTGCAACTACACAGCAATGAGCTCACCCCCACTCCACCACACCTGCACCTTGCAAGATTAACGGGTGAGAAAGAGTGCGAGCGAGAGAGAGAGAGAGACGGCAAAGAGAAAGAGAGAGAAAGAAAAAGGACTGAGCTAGAAAGTGATGAAGAGGTACACAAACCTAACAGCATGTCTACAGGTGACAGGGAATGAGTCTATAGCACATTTTGCGAAAGACTATGTTTGAAACAGAAGACAGGCTAGGGCACCTAGCTACGAAAAGTAATAAGTATTTTGTACAACAGGCCTGAGTTATCAAAATCCTTACTCTGTTTTTCCAAAGCTTTTTGTTTTCTCACATCCTGGTGCTTGTTCCACAACTCTACAACCCAAGATGCATTGCAAGCAGGAAAGAAAGACAGAGAGAGTCAGAGATTGGTTGGATAGGAGAAATGGAGGACACAACACAACCAGGAATTCATTCTCCAATGGAGACGACTTCTCAGTGATCACATGAGAATCAGTGAAGCACAAGTTCATCTGCATGGTTCACAAGTGGCCTCGATAACCTCTGCTCTCTCAAAACTTTCTACGCTCTGGAGGAGAACTCTGACATCCCTTTCTTCCAGTGCAACCACAGAGCTTCACCACAGCCCATAACCACACTCAAGATCTTCCCTAACATCAGCATTTCCAACCGTCTCTCTTTCCTTGGCTATGATAAGTGTCGTTAGGCAGTTGGAGTCAATGCGACTGAATGTCCTTCAAGGAATGGGGATGGGGAGTGACTCGACCAGAAACGTCACCCAACCCTTCTCTCCAGATATGTGCCTGTCCCGTGGAGTTACTCCAGCATTTTGTGTCTATCTTGGGAGTGACATGGTTTTCCACCTGCAGAACTTTCTTCCTGCACTTCAAAGAGTTCAGATACAAACTACGTATATTCCTTTCAATGGAAGATATGAAGCATCCAACTAATGCAACCTGATGACAAAAGTGAAGAATGTCAAAATCAGGAAATGGAAGCTTCAGATAAATGTTAGGTGCAAGATTCAGCTAATAAATAGGAAGATTCTATAAAGCACAGAAGGAAAGTGAAAGGTTAATAGGGGAGGGAACAGGGTTAGGAAAGATTAGCAGACATTCAATTGAATCTAATAGATTGAAACATAGATAAAGAAATGCATCTGTAGTATCTTTCATACCCTTTCAGAGCTACTTCTGATGAGTGTAGCTACAATTGAAAAATATAATTCATGCAGCTTATTTTACACAGTGAGCTTCCATAAACAAAGACCAAAGAATGTGTTTTCAGCAATGTTTGATAAGGAAGAACATAGGTAATTCTGTTCGTTGAAATACTGCAAAGGAATCTTCTAAATCCACCAGAGGGAGCATGTAGGACCATGATTTAACACCTCATCCACAAAATGACATCTCAGACAGTGCAGCCCCCCCCCCCCCCCTAGTACTGTGCGAAATTGCAATGAGTGTTACCGTGCATTTCTGTGCCTGAGAATCTGAAGTGGGACAAATTCGTTAGTTGGGTCTGTACCCAGTGCTGCAGTGCGAGTAAAAAGTTTTTAAAAATTTCAAGTATTTTTTTACTCCTGGACATTTTTCAGTGTTGAAAAAAACGTCACGGGTTTACCCGATTTCCCGCGTACCTACCGTTACTCGTACGAGCCACTACATGACATCCACGAGCTCCTACGTACCCGCTACTTACATTACACAAGCTCAAATCAGGGGAGAACTCTTGAATTACCGAGTTCAGTGGGACAGGCCCTTTAATATTGCACCATAGATGTTTTACATCCATGATTCATCATTTTGGATTTGATCGATCAAATGGGCCTATTTGCAATCTTCCCGACTAAGTTGTTCTCTCTATCCATTCAGTAAGCATAGTCAGCACTTTAGGAGTGAGGGTAATTACCCTTATGTCTGAAGTTTATCAGATAAATTTACCCTTCAGTCTTTCCTAGAGAATTCACTACTGTGATGCAAGGCCCCTGAATCTGCAATCAGACTTAACTTTCAGTCCTCAAATGTGTGCAGTTTTGGTCTCCAAATTTGAGGAAGGACATTCTTGCTATTGAGGGAGTGCAACAGAGGTTCACAAGGTTAGTTGCTGGGATTGCAGGACTGTCATATGTTGATAGAATGGAGCTTGTATACTCAAATTTAAAGGGATGAGAGGGGATCTTATTGAGACATATAAGATTATTAAGGGTTTGGACACCCTCGAGGCAGGAAACATGTTCCCAATGTAGGGGGAGTCAAGAACCAGGGGCCACAGTTTAAGAATAAGGGGCAAACCATTTAGAATGGAGATGTGGAAAAACTTTGTCACACAGAGGGTTGTGAATCTGTGGAATTCTCTGCTTCAGAAGGCAGTGGAGGCCAATTCTCTGGATGCTTTCAAGAGAGAGTTGGATAGAGCTCTTAAAGATAGCAGAGTCAAGGTATATAATAATAATAATAATAATAATAGATTTTATTTATATAGCGCTTTTCAGGACTCAAAGTCGCTTTACAATTGAGAGTCAGGAATAAACAAAACAAAATAGAGCATGGGACTAAGGGTATGCAGAGGTGAAGAGATGGGTCTTGAGGCGGGACTGGAAGATGGTGAGGGACTCAGAATTTCGGACCGGTTGTGGGAGGGAATTCCAGAGCCTGGGAGCTGCCCTGGAGAAGGCTCTGCCTCCAAAAGTGCAGAGGTTTGATTTCGGAGTGGAGAGGAGACCAGCTGATGTGGATCTGAGGGACCGTGAGGGTTGGTAGGGGGAGAGGAGGTCAATGAGATAAGGGGGGGCCAGGTTGTTGAGGGCTTTGTAGGTGAGGACCAGGATTTTGTAGGTGATCCGGTGGGAAATGGGAAGCCAGTGAAGTTCTTTGAGAACTGGGGTGATGTGGTGCCAGGATTTGGTGTGGGTAATGAGTCGAGCGGCTGCATTTTGGACCAGTTGGAGTCGTTTGATGCTGCTGGAATTGATTCCGAAAAGAAGAGAGTTACAGTAGTCCAGTCGGGAGGAGATGAAGGCATGGATGAGTCTTTCAGCAGCGGGGGGTGTGAGAGACGATCTGATTTTTGCAATGTTGCGGAGGTGAAAAAAATGATGTTTTGACAACATGGCGATATATGGGGAGAAGGCAGGAACAGAGTACTGATTGTGGATGATCAGCCATGATCACAGTGAATGGTGGTGCTGGCTCGAAGGGCCGAATGGCCTATTCCTGCACCTATTGTCTATTGTCAACCAGAATTAGATCAGTTTTAAGCCCCAGAGCAGTGGGGGTGGAATTGCAACATAACAAGCCTTGCAAAATGCAGGAGTGCCTCCACAAAATCCAATTTGGCATGGATATTCCCCAGTACCAAGCATACAAACGCAGGCCTGGCAATGACACACATACACACCCCACTGGACACTGTCATCCACATGCTTTCTTGTCACAGAGGGTCTGTGGTGCTCAAGCTAAATGCCTTGGTACCAAACATGCACAAATGAAGTACACACCGATTGAAGCCAAAAAATTTTCTTCATTTAGACTCCGGGAGTCATACTCGCCCAGCCCCTTTTTGACAGTGGCTTTAGGTGGGACTTGTAGATGTGTCACTGGTTCATTGAGGGGCTTCATATCTCCCTTTGAGGGCATGGGTTCCTTCCTACCAATGAAGGGGCCTCCCTCTGTTGGACTCCGTTTCTTCTTGTCCGGCTCTGAGTCAGAAGGAAGAGAAAGCAGAGACAGAAGCAGTGGTAGTGAATGTAGAATGGTCACTGAGCAATTCGTTAACACAAATACAAACAGTCCCATAGTTCTACGTTTCGTTGGAAGGTAGAAATGTGAAACAGACAACCTGCTGCCAGCAGGACTTAGTTTTGAGCTCAGGCATGTCATTAACTAGTGTCATGTGCAACAGTCTCTAGTGGGGCAGGGTGAAGCAATATTCCGCGCTGCTGTGTGTCCGGGCAGTGATGTCTAAACCCAGTGATGTGAGTCCGACCAGTGGTGTCTACCCAGTGCTGTGCGTATCCATGCAGTGGTGTCTGTACCCAGTGCAACTATGTCCGATCCAGGCAGTGTGCCCAGGCAGTAGTGGATGGTGAATGGTAGTCCCTGACGCATCTGCGTTGGGACGCGGTGTTCCTCTACTTCAGGGCAGTGGGATCAGCAGCTGTTGTCAGTGTGCTGTGAAGTGCAGCTGCCTGTCACAGCTAAAAAGTGAGTACAAGGTGTGCACGATAACCTCCCTATTCTGTTGGTCCTTTCCCTTTCCGAATGAAGTCTTACTTTTGACGCATAGTGGTTTAAGAACAGTTGAGTGTCTTCTTACCTTTGTTGTAATAGTGAGTGTGAGCGATCTCAAGTAGGGTGAAAACGCTGGCCATTCCCCCCAGGCCAGCGTTGCTGTATGAGTGTTCCAGGCTGGTCACACAACACTTCAGTAGGTCCAACATCCCCCTATAAACCTTCTTACTGACCTCCTGCAATAATAGCAAAGCCCAACAATCAGCACCGAATGCAACAGAACGCAGCTTGCATCAATAGTACCCAATGGCTGTGAGGGGAAGGGGGTTGTGGGGGTGCGTCTGGGTAGGGTGAGGTAGCGAGATGGTGGTTGAGGGGGGGGGATTCAAGGAAAGGGGCGCAGCGAGGAATGGAGGTGAGGAAAAGAGGGCTAGTGAAGGGGGGGGTGGAGGACGGAATCAGGAAATGTGGAGGGAGTCAGGTTTGAGATGGGGAGGTGAGGAGGGAGGTGTGGGGTGAGGAGGTAGGTGGGGGGCGAGGAGGTAAGAAGCAGGGGGGGGGGGAAGTGAGGGGTTGGCAAGGGGCAGGAGCAAAATAGTTGGGGTAGGGAATGTGGGCTACCGGGATTGTGATTGAAAGGTGGTGAAGGGTGTAGAGTGGGCTAGTGCTGGAAGGAGGAATAGGAAGAGGACTGATAGATTGTAAGTAAGTAATTTTTATTTATATAGCATTTTTTAATCAAATCATGTTGAAGCCAAAGTGCTTTACAGAGAAGAAATTTGATTACCATACATCCATATAAAAGAAAAAAGAAAAAAAAGACACAATACACTATAGGATTCAACATGAACGTCCCCCCACAGCAGAATCAACACTTTCCACTGTGAGGGAAGGCACCAAAAAGTCCAGTCCTCCTTCTTCTCCTAGTCCACCCGAGGTCTAGGAGTTGAACGGAGAAGATTGTGGTGCCGGGGTGGAAGATTGCAACATTCACGTGGTCCGCCCTGTTTCGACTAATGCAATCAACTCGACGTGCACAAACGGAAGATCAAATAGAACAAGTTGTCCAACAACTTTAGGCTGTGCACGCCACACGAAAGAAGAAGACTGTGGTGCCTATGTCTTGATTTCATCATGAAATGGCAGGCAAGGGTTAGGGAACAGCAAATCTTTATGAAATATCCCCCAGGCCCACTTACCACATCCTTCAGGATATCCAGCCGAGCATCCTCCTCAGACTGGATTGTCCTGTTGAGTTTGCTGAGTACAAACACACGGAGCTGCTCATTTTCCAGGAGTCGCCGTACCTTCTTCATGCTTAACCATCCAACACCCTGTCCGTCTAGTACGTTCTGTACAAGCTCCTTCAGGAACTGCTGGTTCTCACTGTAACACCAACAAGTTTCTGGTCACGACCTATACTGAGAACTTGAAGCGGCTCACACAACTCCCCTCTCCCACCATGTCCCGCCTGTTGCTCCCCATCTTCCACCAATGTCAGCCTGTCGTTTTCTCGCCCCCACTGCATTCCGCATGTCATTCCCCATTGCATCCCGCCTGTTGTTCCCCTTCTTCCACTGTTCTGCCAGTCGTTCCCCCTCTCCCACAGTGTCCTGCCTGTATTTCCTCCTCTCCCACCTGTCATTCGTCAATCGTGGGTTTTTTGATTGTCACATGTCAATTGTTAAAACAGCGAAATTATTTTCCTTATAAACAGTCCAGTAGAGTACAGGATCAGCAAGTGTACAGGAATAATCTACAGAACCACATGCAGGAGGCGCCGTGTTTTATCACCATGTTCACAGTCCACGCTCTAGTTCTAATGAGCGGTGCCTGTACCAGGCAAGTCCCAGGCTGTTGCTGGCCTCCAGCTGTCTCCTTCCTTGAATGCTACATCGCTCCCTCTCTTACCACATAATAGCCCTGAAGGTCTCACCCACACCGTGTTCACCTTCTTCTCTCACTGTACCTGCTGTTGTTCGCTCTGCCTTGCGGTGATGGGGACTCCCTCTTCACAGTCGGGCTGTGCTTTATGACTGATGATTTCTGATCCACGAGAGCTCGCCTCGTACCTGAATTAAGTGAACCCACAGTGTTAGATGAGCCATGCTCATTGCGCACGATGCAAACACATACAAGTTCTGAGAATTAAATGAATGCAGTGTAAAAATACAAGTCAGACTGGGGTACAAGTGCTGCAATCATACAGAGACTTGGAGGAGAGCAGGATAGAATGCTGGCTCAGAATGATGTACGTCCAATCTTGGGATTGCAGTGTCGTGGTGGAAGAACTCAGGGAACCAGGGAAGGCTGCGACAAGTAAATACAAAATGTGAGTGGGGAGGATGACTGCTGAACAGAGTGTGTGGTGTTCGGATGTGAGCAGCACCTCAGGGGAACAGGTAGGAACAGCTAGCTGGACTGACCTGTGGTGTCTGAGGGGACTGAAGGGCATGCGGCCTCACTCTGGGGAGGGGTGGGAGACGGTGACTCCGAGGTAAGGGTTGAGCGAGGGTGATGCCTGGGAATGGGCAGGTGGGGCTATTGGAACATGGGAGGCCGCAGGAGCAATGGGGGTGGTGACAGGTGGGGTGGGGTTGTGGGAGGCGATGGGGAACAGGAGAGATCAGAGCAGAGCTAGTGCAGAAATTGGACAAGTGGATCTTGCAGGTTCCTTGACATGCACCTTCAGACAGACGGATGTGCCATTGGGAGTTTTGGCCTCAGTCATCCTTTCAGTGAGCAGAAGCTACCTACCAACGTTCCAGTGACAAAACTCAGCTCCTCCTTCAACACCCCAAACCAGGCAAGGAGAAATACTGAATTAGCAAGGGGTTTGAGAGGGCATCGTAAAGGAATACCATTGCAATAGCCTCAAAGTGCAAGGGACGGACCGAAAAAAATGGGCAAAGACAGGGGCCTCTTTCATTGGAATGCCAAGGATACACTGATTTCTACATAATTATTTGGGAAAGGCAAATCCCTGTGTGTTGGACAAGTGACAGTTAAAAGCTATTGAGACAATCTGAGAGCAGCGGATTAAAGTGGGTGGGTAAGAGGTGCGAGGAGGCAAGGTACGGGGAAAGGCAACTAGGTTGCTAGGCAGGAACATGGGGGCTTATGGAAGGGAAAGGAAGGGTCTGTGATGCAGATTAGAACAGAATTGTGATGAGCTGGGGAGGGGGATGACGGAGACTGATGAGCAGGTCAGGCCTGGGAAAGGGACAAGCAGACCACCCAATAGCAAGGGACAACTGAGAGAGGTAGTGGGAGAGAGGGACAACTGAGAGAGGTAGCTGGGAGCAAAGCTTTTGCCCTCATCACATGCAACACCAACAAAGCACCGGATGAACTGCGCATGATAAGCAGACCGGCACCAACAGGACCATGAGTGAGCTGAGATGGAGGGCATCTAACACCCAACAGATGGGGAGGGCAGATCAAGAATTACGAACAGCCTAATGAGGGAGGCAGAGCATTCTGGCGAAGAGTAAGACAGCCCATGCAAGAGACCCACCTTCACTACCCACTCCAGCTTCGGTTATAATCTCCATTATAGTATTTAGCCCAAATACTGGGACACAAAATTACAGTTAGTGCTCATTCAGCAAAACAAGAGTAAAATAAATCAATCCAACATACGAGCCAGTCAGTCCAACAGTATTCCAGGGGTCAGCAAGGACAGTATTGGCTTCCTGATAAAGACTGGTCTTTACTCCACCAACTGTGCTTAGATCACACAACGACATGCAGTCAAAGAGAAGCAGTGAGCTGGTGACCAGCTAACATCTCTGGAAAAGCAGGGAGTCTGTGATGCTTTCAAATGACACTTTACTCAATTGGAATTTCAGCCTGAAACTGTGCTGTTACTTTGTTCATCACTCCTAACCCAATCCGAAGGCAAGAGGATCAGTTACTTTGTAAATCACTCCTAACCCAATCCAAAGGCAAGAAGATCAATCTTCCTGTTTGTTCACACACCCTGTTAAGGGCCTGTCCCACCAGCATGCGACTGCATGCGTCTAGCGCGACCAAACGTGGTGGCTTGAGGCGTACGGCCTCGCAGGGCCGGTCCCACTTCCAACCGCGGAGCCGTCTGGAGTTGTGCGGAGCTGGTCCCGACATCAAACTCACCAATCAGCTGGGCAGGAGGCGGGCCGACTGAATTTGGACACGCACGGCGTCGGGCGGTTACGTCATCATGCAACGGCACGCCGGGCGGTGACGTCATCGCGCAACGCTATGTGTTAGGCGTACGCCGTCAAGACGCTGCGTACAACGTCAAGACGCTGCGTTCAGCGTCAAGACGCTGCGTACGGCCTTTGCCGCGCGGAATTTTTGAACAGTGTCAGTTTTTCGGAGCTCCGCACAACTCCATGCGGCTCCGGCGATCGAAGTGGGACCGGCCCCGCGAGGCCGCACGGCTAGCGCGACCACGTTAGGTCGCGCTAGCCGCATGCAATCGCATGCTCGTGGGACAGGCCCTTTACTGACCTACTGAACAGCCCATTGGAATACTGATCAGGCAGAACTCAATAAACACAAAGCAGATCTGGGCAAGGAGCAGAAAGCAGAGGCACAAAGACATCCAGTCACAAAACAAACAAAATAATGCCCTCAAATGTGCATCGGTTGTTAAATGACAAACAGATTAGTAACACAGACTTGAACATTCAGACAGAAGAGCAGGCAGGCTGGATGGCGAGCCAACACCGAGGGCAGCACCAAGAGAGCACGGGGAAGAAAGTGCCATGGCTGCAGGGGCAACATGCAATCAACAGGAGGGGCATCACACTGGGCAACTGGCATCAGGGGGTGCACTGCACAGGAGGTAGCACTGTCCAGAATATACAGTATAGGCACAAGGAACTGCAGATGCTGATTTACCAAAAATAGATAGTGCTGGAATAACTCACTGAGTCAGGCAGCATCTCTGGAAGGCAAGAATAGATGGTGTTTTGGGTGGGATCCCTCAGTCCCAAACCAAAACATCACTTATCCATGTCTTCCATCGTTGCTGCCTGACCTGCTGAGTAACTCCAGCAGTCTGTATCCAGAAGCATGCAGGGAGTGTTATGCCTTCTTCAGATTGCCAAAGAATGAGTGCACAGTACCCAAGGAAGAAATGCAAAGTCAGTAAGGAAGGAACATTACTGTAGGAGAAACACGTGTTGGAGTGGCACAGTGCTGGAGGAATGGCAACAAGGGTACGCTGCATTGTCGACAGAGTTATGGGCCTGTCCCACTTAGGCGACCACAGGAGACTATGCGGTCGCCACAAGTTCGCAGGTGGCTGCCGGGGTTCATGGTTGTGAGCAGTTCCCGAATTCTCGGAACTAGTCACGGCTTCATTCTGTCATTCATACTGACAGAGACTATAAACAGTGGGAGCCCCCAGTGGAGAGTATCCTATCACATTCCGAACTCAATCATTTTCAGCAATTTATTCTGCACTGCTGAAAAGAATGAGAGGAATCTGTAGCTTTGAACGTGGAAAGAAGCTCTGCCCAAGGTGTGGTTCCAAGGAATCTGCTTTGAGGTGCACAGTAACAACTTGTCACTATGGGTAATATCTGGACCTCTACTACAGAGGGATGTGGAGGCGTGATCGTGGGTGGGAATTAAAAAGTAAATACATTTTTGAAATATCAGGGAATTGAGGGCTGCGAGGATCTGGCAAAAGAAGATAGATGATGGTTGGGCAAGACAACCATGATCATTTTGAACAGTGGGACAGGCTTGAGGAGCCTGGTGAATTTCTCCTGTTCTTACTTTCTAAATTTGATGTGTTATTGTGGTGTAGAGGCTTACATGGTCCAACAACATCATGAGTAACGCCATCTACGGCTATGTTCCTGATAAGGTCAGACACAGTGCAAATCTGAGGAAGAGATTCCAAAATATAATCCAAAAAGTCCTCAATGGTGGCAAAAAGTGGAAGAAATCTGTAGTGGTGCCATGACCCCAATTATTAAGGGCATCAACTGCAAAGATCATAAGGAGCTGAATGAGCAGAGTCCTAAATGTAATACACACAGGCTTCTGATAGATCCAAAGCCCAGCAATGATGTAAGATTGACAAGATATGGCTTTGATAACTGGAGGCCCTTAACAAAGAATGCCCGCAGGTTGTTAGGCACCCACATTAAGGTGGATTAGTTAAAGCTGGATTGCAGCCGAAGGCTGGATAGATTATACCATCGCCATGTCCAAATCGCTGACAGAGACTATAAACAGTAGGAGCCCCCAGTGGAGAGTATCCAATCACATTCCTAACTCAATCATTTTCAGTTAGCAGTAAGCTACCCACCTCTGCCTCTGACCTACTTTTTGTCGCCCATTGTGCTTTAGATACATCAACCATGGGGAAAAGATTCTGACTACCATCCCTACCTATACCTGCAATAATATAGCATGACACCCCTCAGCCTCTTTTGTTCCAGGGAAAACAAATCAAGCCTATCCAAAATCACACATTGCAGCCAAAGCTCCCACTCCAGGTAACTTCCTGGTGACTGTCCCCTGCAATCATATTCTCCTTGTTGTGTGGCAATCAGAACAGCACACACGTGGGTGTTTCCGCAAATACAGCACTCAGTAGTGAAACTGAAGGTCTCCAAACTTCCAGGTTATTTTCTTGCTTTTTATGTAATATTCCCATTGGTTCATATCCTGTATTATACATCATGGTGTATAGCCAAAATAATGAGATGAAGCAAAAATAAATGAATCATTTTTTACAAAGAAAAATATCAGGTGTGCCCCTGTGTTTTCCTGCCCTTTTTGTGATATTTTCCAAGCAGGATTTCATCAAACGCTTAGGCTAATTTATATCAGAAAGATTACATTAATTCTGCAATTAAATAACTCTATGTAAGCCAAATTCTGATTCTGCTTATGATTTATCACCCGATGAGATGGTTTTCTGATGCCCCAAGTTTTTGCAGCACGTGAGTAGCAGTGTCTTTTTTGTCACATGTGAAATGTGTAAGTTAAAAGCAGAGTAAATAAAGTTTTTTATATTTCTTTTTTCTTTTTTATTGTTTATATTTATTGTTTAAGCTTTCCATTGAAATACTTAATAATGATAATGAATAGAATATAAAATCATGAAATAAAAATCTAGTTTGCTCACCTATTTTATCAATGTCTCATTTTGTAGTACCTCCCCGTTGTCTGACCTCGTCAATGCTATGACTTTTTTTGCACTCGTCGCGAATTTAAAAAAAATTTAAACAACACGATTGTAATGACCCTGACCTGAACTACAGGCCTCATAAGTGGGTTATGTGCGGCCATTTTGCAAGGAAGCTTAGAAATCAGTATAAGACAGTCTCGTTTTTTTTCCTCCAAATTTTGAAAGCATTAAATTTTGGTCACATTTTGATCACAAATTAGCTCAAAAGGATCATAGGGCAGCCCATTTTTGATGCTGTGGTATTTCATTATGATTTAATAACTTAAATCATAATGAAATACAGGTTCGTACCCTTAGCAAACGGAAACACCCATATATTGTTCTGTAATGTTGCAAAATTCCAGTTTTTATATTCTATGAAGGTAAGCAAGTCTTGTACCTTCTTCACTATCCCATTAACCAATGTTTCCATTTTCAGAGCCAGAGTCAGAGCATGGAAATAGGTCCTTCGTTTCCTATTAAATCTTTCCTCTCTCACCTTTAACCTGTGTCCTCAACTGACTCCTCTACTCTGGGGAAAAAGACACTTTGCAATCAGCTTTATCTATTCCCCACATGATCTTATACACATCTCTGTAAGATCACCCCTCATCCTCCAGTGTTCCAAGGAGTAATGTCCTAGCCTGCCCAACCTCTCCCTATACCTCAACCTCTCAGGTCCTGGCAACATCCTTGTAAATCTTCTCTGCACTCATTCCAGCTTAACAAGAAGAACATCCAGTTCTTGTACCGAAAGGTCTCTGGCTTCATCAGCATTCCTTTGCATCTTATCATTTATTGTACATATCCTACTCTTGTTAGACATGTCAAAATCAATCACCATGCACTTGTCAGGATAGAATCCCATTTTCCAACGTGGCACCCAATTTCCCATCTGATGCATGGCCTAATGTGGCCTTCGACAACCTGCGGATTACATTCCATCTGCCCTTGCTTCACCCAATTTTTCAGCTAATGTGTACCCATCTTTGCTACTAACAGCACTGCCAATTTTCATATCATCTGTAATCGGACTAATCATTCCTCCTATATTTACATTCAGGTCATTTCAAAGGCCACGGCACCAATCCTTGCAGTAGATTACTGGTCAGAGACTTCCAACTGGATAAGCATACCTCGACCACCATCCTCTGCCTCTTATGATTGATCCAATTTTTTGGATCCATTTGTTCAGCTTATCTTGGATCTCGTGCACCAGCATAAACCAACTGACAATGTGCGACTTTGCCAAAGGGTTTACTGAAGTCCACGAGAAAGAACATCTACCGTTCTGCCTTCATCATACTCCTTGATTACTTCTTTAAAAATCTTAATCAAGTTAGTGAGACAAGATTTCTGATGCACAAGACCACACTGAATATTTGTAATCAGTCACAAAGTGCTGGTGAACATTGATAGGTGACGTTTCAGGTCAAGACCCTTCTTCAGACTGATTGTAATTGCGGTCAGAAAGTTGGCAGAGAGCTGGGAGCAGGACAAAGCCAGCATGTGATAGGCGGATACAGGTGAGAGGGGATTTTGATTAGCAGGTGAGTTTTTGATTAGCAGATGGTTAGAGATGGGCAAAACACCATGAGATAAAAGAAGATGCATGAAATGTGATGCCAGAGGAAAGGATATGGGTGGATGAAGACGGGCATAAGGGAGCGGGATAGTGGAAAAAATGTATGCGCATCCTGGTGTGGCACATTGGGGGGAGAGAAAAGGGAAGCAGGATGTTGTTTATTAGTCACTTAAATCGGAGAATTCAATAGCGTTGGATTGTTAGTTACCGAAGCAAAATATGAGGTGATGTTGCTCCAGTTTGTGTGAGATCTCAGGCAATTGAGAAGGCCCAGGAGAGAAAGGTTGGAATGGGCATGTGAAGAGGAGTTAAAATGGTTAGCATCAGGAGATCCTGCAGGATTGAGTGCAAGTGTTCGGCAGAACGGTCGCCTTCAGCTCACCATGGTCTGCTGTCTCTCAGAATTTCCAATAATTTTTCTACCACTGATGTAAAGCTCAAAGCCTGGAGTTATCCCCCCCCAAAAAAAACCCTGAACCTTACATGTGGCTACAGAGCCAAAAATCTACTTCGAACCCCAGCAATCTCCTCCTTTGCCCCACACAATAATCTTGTCAGGCCATATAGATTTATCCACTACAAAGAGATCTCAAACACCTCCTCCTTCTTAACACCAGTCTGTCCACGAATACCAATGCTCCTCACCATGAGTTCATGATTTTCCACCGCATTCACCTTGGTGTACATATTTGGCTACCTTTCTATATGACCTATAATAACTTTACTACTAATTTCCATCCTGCACTCAAATTCACTTGGAGCATCTCCGACATCTCCCTACCGTTTCTTGATCTCACCATCTCCATCACAGGAAACAAACTATCATCTGACAAACTAAACCCACTGACTCCCATAGCTATCCAGACTACAATTCTTCCTACCCCGTTTCCTGTAAAGACTATCCCCTACTTCCATTCCTCCGTCTATGCCACAAATGTGCCCAAGATGAGGTGTTTCATACCAGGTCATCGGAGATGTCCTCATCCTTTAGGGAACAGAGGTTCCCCTCTTCCATTGTAGATGAGACCTTCACTAGGGTCTCCTCGATATGCCGCAGCTCCGCTCTTGCTCCCCCTATCTGTAACAGAGACAGAGTCCCCCTTTTCCTCACCTTCCACCCCATAAGCCGTTGCATACAGCACATAATCCTCTGATATTTTCGCCACCTCCCACCACTATCCACATCTTCCCATCTTCACCCCTTTCTGCAGAGACCGTTCCTTCTGCAACTCCCTGGTCAACTTGTCCCTTCCCACTGAAACCACCCCCTTCCCAGGTACTTTCCCCTGCAACGCCTGTCCCTATACCTTCCCCTTCGATTTCGTCCAAGGACCCCAACAGTTTTTTCAGGTGTGGCAGAGGTTCACTTGCACCTAATCCTACCTCATCTACTGCATCCGCTATTCCAGGTGTGGACTCCTGAATATCGGCGAAACTAAGCACAGGCTCGGCGATCGTTTCGCTGAACACCTCCGCTCAGTCCACCTAAACCTACCTGATCTCCCGGTTGCTAAACACTTTAACTCCCCCTTCCATTCCTACACTGACCTTTCTGTCCTAGGCCTCCTCCATTGTCAAAGTGAGGCCCAGCGCAAATTGGAGGAACATCACCTCATATTTCGCTTGGGCAGCTTATACCCCAGTGGTATGAACATTGACTTCTCTAACTTTAAGTAACCCTTGCTTTCCCTCACTCTCCATCCCCTCCCCCGTTCTCCGACCAGTCTTACTGTCTCCGACTACATTTTATCTCTGTATGCTTTGTTATTTCCTTCTCCCAACTAACAATGATGAATTCTACATTTTCCTTAATCTCCATTCACTTTGTCCTGTTTTCAAACCTTACACTTCCTTGTCTATATACTTCCTTATCTATGTACCTCCCACTCCCCTGACATCTGTCTGAAGAAGGGTCTCAAGCCAAAATTTCATCCATTCCTTCTCTCCAGAGATACTGCCTGTCCTGCTGAATTACTCCAGCATTTTGTGTCTCTCTTCGATTGAAACCAGCATCTGCAGTTCCTTCATACAGGACCTATAATAACTATTCTACTCGACATTGCGATAATTAAAGTACCGCACAATAACTATTCTGTAGTTTTTGCACTGCAGTAATTTCCCTAGATATTTGCTCCTCTGTATCTTTCCAACTCTTTGGTGACACAGATAATACTTAGTGGTGGAGTGTCATAGTTCTAACCAAACTGTTTGTGTTGCTCACCCTCTGCAACATGTCTCCAGGATTGCAATATTCTCAGTCAGAGTCATGCAGCACAGAAGAGGACCCTTCAGCCCATCATGTTGATGCAGATCATCCAGTACCTATCCATACTAATTCCATTTCCCAGAACTTTTTTTTGTCGATTCAAGTACTTGTCGAGATGCTGCCTAAATGCTGTGAAAGTCTCTGCCTCCACCATACATTCCAGATTCCAAACATCCTATGTGGGAAAATATTCTTCATCAGATCCCTTCATTTCCCTCACCCTAAACATATACCCTCTAGGTTTTCACACTTCTACTATGGGGAAGTTTCCTACTCTCTACCCAATCTATTCCCCTCATAATTTTGTACACCTCCATCAGGTGTCCTCATAACTCCATGGAAAATACCTGCCCATCAAGTTACAGCTCATAAGTAAAATGTCTCATCCCAGGCAACATCCTGGCGAATCATCCTTGCTTCATAAGAGCATAAGACATAGGAGCAGAATTAGACCATTCATCCCATCAAGTCTGGTCCACCATTCAATCATGGCTGATTTATTTTTCCCCCTTCAATCCCATTCTCCTACCTTACCAAAGATTTATAAAGACACATGACTTCCACATTTTCATATTGATTGGCCCAGCTGGTAAAAAATAAGTATACTGTATGCCTTCCCCACCACCCTATCTACTTGTGTTGCCACTTTCAAGGGGCTAAGGACTTGCACCCCAAGATCACTCACTACATCAACACTCCATATGGTCCTAAAATGAACTATAGACTTTACTCTTGCATTTGAACTCCAAAAACACACCTCACATTTGTCTGGATTAAACTCTATCTGCCATTTCTCTACCTAAATTTTGAAATGATCTATATCCTTTGACAACCTCACCAATTTCATATTGTTTGCAAATTTCCTAATCAGACCACTAATTTATATTGTTTAAATAACTTACATATGTATTATAAACAATGAAGGCCCTAGCAATGATCTTTGTGAAACCAAACTGGTCAGACATTCAGTCAGAGAAATATCCCTCCACCACTACTCTGTCTTCTTTTGACAGTATCCAACTTACCAACTCCAAATTCCATGTGACAAAACCACCTGGAACAGCCAACTATGAGTAAGTGTCAAATGCCTTAGTAAATCCAAAGTAGACAACGTCCACTGCACTATTTTCATCAATCATTTTCCTCACTTTTTCAGAAAACTCAATCAAATTTGAGAGACAGGATTTCCCCGCACACAAAGCTATGGTAACGATCCCTACTAAATTCATGCTTTTCCAAATTTGAGTAAATCCTGTCCCCAAGAATCTTCTCAATCATTTCTCCAGCACTGATGGAAGGCTCACTGGTTTATAATTTCTGGAATTATCCCTGTTACCCTACTTGAACAAAGGACCACAACACTGACCATTCTCCAGTCTTTTGGAACCTCATCTACAGCTAAAGATCATACAATTAGGTATGTTACAAAACTTACCTTCAGTCGCGCTGTAATTCTGCCACTGGCCGTGTGCGCGATTTTGGCGCCTTTAAGGGGGGGGCGGGGTTAAAACGCGGTTTCTCCTCCCTTGTCCTGGAAATATTTTGTTGGAGTACAAACCTTCGCTGACAAAATCGTTCCTACGGCTTTTTGAGATTTTTTTTTATTTATTAAATCGTCAATGTCAGCGCTGGAGTAATTTTAAAAGCAGCTCCTGAAGCGTCAACGCCAATAACGGGGACGGATTTCACACAATGGACAGGTAAACGAAAGTGCTTTCTTAAAATGTATAAAAGTGCTTCTTAAGAAGCCTTTAATTCACATTTTGTCATGCGACACGGTGATTTTATTCCCCGAATTAACGGCAGTATTTTTCATGCCAATACGGGGTTAAATTCACCGCAAATGAACGTTCCAAAAGATCGCGTTCCAGAAATTCTCACTCGCAAGATGAATTAAATGCCCATTAATTTACAGGTATTAAACATTCAATTCCTTCCATTTGGCCTGTAAATTCATGAAAATTAGATTTCAAAATTATGTTATATTGTGAATTATTGTGTGAATGTTATTTGGACACTTAGGCTATTTAAAAATGTTAATCTATTCTTAAGAAATTGATAGATGTTTAGATCTAGTAATTGAATTTTGTAATTCGCTACAATTAGGTAACTAACTAATTATATGCTTTACTTTCATGTCTTCGAAGTAAGATTGTTTCATATTTGTTTCAGAATGCTTCAATCTATAATACCTGAAAATTTCTTTCAGTTACCATAATTTTTAAGAAAGTTATGGGCTTTTAACTGTCCTCGATCACAGCTTTTGTGTTAAGTCAATGGAAAAGCAATAGGGAACTAGATGCTAATTTCTGAGTATGATAATGGCCATAACTTCTTTAATACTGAAGATATGAAAGTGAATTAAGTGTCAAATTAAACTTCTTTTTATGCTTTATCTGATGGGATAAATTGCAGACTTTCTTTTTTAAATCTCAAAATTTTGTAACATTGCTAATACAATGATCTCTTCCAGGCCCAGCGACCTCACCCAGAGGGAGTGCAGAGAAGGTTCACCAGACTGATTCCTGGGATGGCAGGACTTTCATATGAAGAAAGACTGGATAGACTCGGCTTGTACTCGCTAGAATTTAGAAGATTGAGGGGGGATCTTATAGAAACTTACAACATTCTTAAGGGGCTGGACAGGCTAGATGCAGGAAGATTATTCCCGATGTTGGGGAAGTCCAGAACAAGGGGTCACAGTTTAAGGATAAGGGGGAAGTCTTTTAGGACCGAGATGAGAAAATCATCTTTAACAGAGAGTGGTGAATCTGTGGAATTCTCCGCCACAGAAGGTAGTTGAGGCCAGTTCATTAGCTATAGTTAAGAGGGAGTTAGTTGTGGCCCTTGTGGCTAAAGGGATCAGGGGGTATTGAGAGAAGGCAGGTACAGGATACTGAGTTGGATGATCAGACATGATCAGGCTCGAAGGGCCGAATGGCCTACACCTGCACCTATTTTCTATGTTTCTATGTTTCTCGGGTTAGAGGCTGTGACAAGTAGAGTATTGTACCAATAAGAGCTTGATCCACAATTATTCACAATTCAGGTCTAAATTTGGCTGTGAGCACCAAGCTCACTGAACACAGAAAACTGTGGGATTGTGGGAAGTGATGAGGATGTAGAGAGGCTTCAATAGACAATAGGTGCAGGAGTAGGCCATTCGGCCCTTTGAGCCAGCACCACCATTCAATGTGATCATGGCTGATCATCCCCAATCAGTATCCCATTCCTGCCTTCTCCCCATAACCCCTGACTCCGCTATCTTTAAGAGCCCTATCTAGCTCTCTCTTGAAAGTATCCAGAGAACCGGCCTCCATCGCCCTTCAAGGCCATATAAAATGAGAGAGTGGTCACCAATCTTGGAGGCACACATCCATTCTCTGATCTGCTTTCCCCTCTCACCTTAAATCTATGCCCTCTGGTTCTTGATTCTCCTACTCTGGGTAAAAGGTTCTGTACATTTACCCTATCTATTCCCTCATGATCGTATACACCTTTATAAGATCACCCCTCATCCTCCTGCGCTCCAAGGAATAAAGTTCTAGCTATAAATCTTCTCTGCACCCTTTCCAACATCTTTCCTTTTACAGGGCGACCAAAACTGAACACAATACTCCAAATGTGACAACAGTCTTGTACAAATGTAACATAACATCCCAACTAATGTGCATAAATCCTTCTTAACAACCCAGTGATGCCACTTTCAAGGAACTGTGTACCTGCACTCCTAGATCCCTCTGATCTACAACATTCCACAAAGCCCGGCCATTCACTGAGAAGGTTCTGCCCTGGTTTGACTTCCCAAACTCCATTACACATTCCTCAGCCCACCTGTCCAACTGATCAAGTTCGCTATCTACGATGCCACCCACTTGTGTCACGTGAAAACCTTCTAATCATACCGTGTACATTTTCATCCAAATCACTGATATTAACCAAACAGCAAAAGGCTCAGCACCGATCCCTGAGACACCAAAAGTCACAGGCCTCCAGTCCGAAAAACAACCTTCCACCATCACCCTCTGCTCCATTCCATGAAGCCATTTCTCTATTCAGTTGGCTAGCTCTCCCTGGAACTCATGCAATCTAACCTTCCAGAGCAGCCTACCATGCAAAACCTTATCAAATGCTTTGCTGAAGTCCATAAAGGCAATGCCTGCGGCTTTGCCCCCTGTTTCGTTACTTCTTCAAAAAATTCAATCAGATTCATGAGAGGGGTGGTAAGAGGTAACAGGTAAGAGGGGGTGGCCTGGACAAGGGTATCGGGGAAGGACATAATGGAGGAAATGGAAAAGGCAGCTCAGGGCGCACTGCATCCTCCCGGAGAGCGTGGATGCTGCAGACCATGCACGCAATAGGTTACATTCATACAGTAACCCCACCCCCACAAACCAGATCTAGGAACAGAGTCACTTATTAACACCAGGAACTTAGCCAGTTTCCATTTTTTGTCTCTCTGTTCAAATGTCAGAATAAATATAATACTATCTTGTCATCCGGAGAAATGGCTGAGCAGAATTGACCTTCATTCTGTAGAATTGAGGAAATATCCTCACTATTCTTCAAGGGCTTTGCAGGTTAGGTGCTTGGAAGCAATTTTAGCTTTGATAATCTAGAACAAGGATTAGCTATTTAAGATGAAAATGAAAAGATAATCAGCTATTTAAGATGACGAGGTGGAAATCTATTGAATTCCCTAGATCAGAGAGCTGTTAGGGATTAGTCAATGGTTATGTTCAAGGCTGACTGTAATTAATTTTTGGGCATTTTAAAAAGTCAAGCAATAGAAAGTTGGAGTTGGTATAAATCAATTCACGCATTATTTTATCGAATGATGGTGCAAGCATAAAGCGCTGGATAGCCCAAAGCAGTTATTATTTACCAAAAGTACCACCCGCCATCGTGATGTGGATAGAAGTCTGTTAAAATTAGAACCTCAATCATCCTTGGCTAAGAGTGCCGATTATCACGTCATGTCCAGTGCCTCAGCCAGCAGAGCTGGTTATTTAATTTGGTGACTCCTCCTCTACTACAGAGTGTATACATAAAATGAGTGAGCCCAGTAAGCAGCAAGACAACAAGCTACGAGGTCAGCTGCGCTGAGACATGCTTACTGGGAAAGCAGGCAAGAACACAGACATGGGCAAAAGGACATGCAGGAGAGAGATGTAAAGGCAGGGGACACTCAAGTTCAAACAACCTGTCAAAGGAAGAAGTGGTTTCAAATTCTTTGTGCTGCTTTGGTTTGTGATGCACAGTTGATCCTCTAAACTTCATAGAGGCCTCTGAACAAATTAGCATTGACCTAGTCCTTCAGGGAGGACAGTGTTCCATAATGTGTGCTTCTCGGGCACACTACCAAATATTTAACACCAGGGCCGATGAAGGAAGGTTTGGTTAAGTGGCTGGCTTTATAAAGCATATTTGAGTAGAGAGACAGAAGGGGAGGGAGGGAGTGAGAGGTTTAGGGAGGGAATTCGAGCTGAAGGCATAAAGTGAGGGAGGACAGTGATGTGCAAAGACCAGATTTGGAAAAGTACTGATATCTTGGAGGTATCTTAGGCCAAGAGAGACTAGCTCACTGATGAATTTAAAAAAATGAATGACAGAATGTAAAACCTGGGCATTCTTGAACTTAAGATAACAGCAGCCTGCACTCGAAAGTGCTTCAAAACTCCATTCACACCACAAGTCCGATAGGATGGAGAGATCTCTACCTTTGAGGCTGGGGAACGGTGTGCTCTTGTCTCGCCCTGCTTTGCTTGGTAATGCCAGGTTAGAGAGGCTGAAGCTGCTGCCACGGCTCTTGTAGATGTTACCTATACATCAAGGACATAAAGTGAATAAACATATCCCATGCCACCAGCTCAGCTCTGCAATACATAAACAATCCATCTGCTTTCATTATGCACACACACCATTAAATACATCAGCAAACTAAAATTCAAACAGACTAAATAAACCATGGCCTAAGCAAGAAACATGTGGCCATTCAATTACATCAAGCACTGGGAATATGGTACCAGCACAAAACTTGCAATCATCCTTTGGTTCAGGTCCTTGTGCAACACTCACGATTGGGTTCCACGTCCAAGAGCAGTACTTGTCGTACTGCCACGGGTCTGGTGTAGCACTCATGACAGAGCCCTCCCACAGCACTTGTGATTCTAGGTCAGAGTTTACCGCTCAAGATACTGTCAAGTTTCCTCATCCCAGTGCTGCACTCACGATACTGACTGCACTTGCGATAATATCCATTCCCAGTTCCTTGCCAGGTTCTGACTGTCAATGCCTCCCATAATTTTATATACTTTTATCAAGTCTCCCCTCAATCTGTGATGTTCCTAGAAAAACAATCAAGGTCTACCCAACCTCTCCCTGTAACTGAAACCCTCTATTTCAGGCAACATTCTGGTAAACCTCTTCTGCACTCTCTCCAAAACCTCCACATCTTTACTGGAAAGGGGAAACCACAATTGCATGCAATACTCTAAATGCAACCTAACCAAAGTCCTACAGAGCTGTATCATGGCTTCCTGGCCCTTGTATTCAATGCCCCCAGCAATGAACACAAACATCATACTTCTTCTTTACCACCTTTTAGTGAGCTGTGAACTTGACTCTAAGATGCCTCTGCACATTAATGCTATTAAGGGTCTTGCCATTAACTCGATACTCTCTCCTTACATTTAACCTTCCAAAGTGCAACAACTCACACTTGCTCAGATTAAAATCCATCTGCCATTTCTCCACCCACTTCTGCAGCTGATCTTTATCCCGCTGTATCTTCTGAGAGCATTCCTCTATCTGCAACTCCTCCAATTTTGGTGTTATCAGCAAACTTACTCACCAACCCATCGACATTTACATCGAGGTCATTTATGTATATCGCACAGAGATTCCTAGCACAGATCCCTGCGGAATTCCACTGACCACAGACATCCAGCCAGAATATCTACCTTCCACCAAAGCCTCTGTCTACTATGAATAAGCCAGTTCTAAATCCATAAAACTGTGTCATTGTCAATCCCATACATTGTAATCAGCTTACCATAAGGCACCTTAACAAAAAACCGTACTAAAATCCATGCATACAACATCCACTACCCTACCTTCATCAAACTTACTTGTCACCTCAAAAAAACCAAACCAAGTTAGTAAGATATGACCTGCCGTGTACAGCCATGCTGGCTATTCCTGATTCACCCATTCTCTTCCAAATGGAAGTAAATCCTATCTTGAAGAATTCTCTCCATTTTCTCCACCACTGATGTGAGGCTCACCAGCCTATAGTTCCCTGGATTCTCTCTACTTAGACAATAGACAATAGGTGCAGGAGTAGGCCATTTGGCCCTTCGAGCCAGCACCTCCATTCAATGTGATCATGGCTGATCATCCCCAATCAGTACACCGAGTTCCTGCCTTCTCCCCATATCCCCTGACTCCACTATCTTTAAGAGACCTATCTAGCTCTCTCTTGAAAGTATCCAGAGAACCGGCCTCCGCTGCCCTCTGAGGCAGAGAATTCCACAGACTCACAACTCTGTGTGAAAAAGTGTTTCCTCATCTCCATTCTAAACGGCTTACCCTTTATTCTTAAACTGTGTCCCCTGGTTCTGGACTCCCCAACATCGGGAACATGTTTCCTGCCTCTAGCGTGTCCAAACCTTTAATAATCTTATACGTTTCAATAAGATCACCTCTCATCCTTCTAAATTCCAGAGTATACAAGTCGATTCTTCCTTTATTCAACAAAGGGCATTCTCCAGTCCTCCGAGACCTCGCCCGTGGATAGAGAAGAATCAAAGATCCCCGTTGCAGCAGCCTTCTCCAAGAAGGCTGCTGCAATCTCCTCTCTTGTCTCCTTCAATAACCTGGGATAGATCCCATCAAGTCCTGGGGACCTATCCACCCTAATATTCTTCAAGAGCCTCAGCACTATCTGCTTTGATCTCAAACTGCCTGGCATGTTTGTATTCACTGCACTGATCTTGCTGTTCTCCAAGTCTTTCTCCTCATTGAATAAAGATGCAATGTACTCGTTTAGTACCTCACCTATATCTGCCGACTCCTACCTTTAGCTTTGAGCAGATTTTCCTTTTCCTGGTCATCCTCTTATATTTAACGTACATATAAGAAGCCTATTGATTTTCCTTAATCCGACTCGCCAATGACATTTCACTACCCCTTTTGGCCTTTCTAATTGCCTGCTTGGTTCATTCCTATTCACTTGCCAAAAAGGTCTGATGCCACCTTTTTACACAAGACATACGTTTCCTTTTCCATCCTGACCAAGTTTACAAACTTTTAGTCTTCCACAGTTCCCTTACTTTGCCATCCTTATCTCACCTCTTTACAGGAACACGCTGATCCTGAACTTCAATCAGCTGGTCAAGGACTCCCACGTCATCTGAGGATTTACCCAATAACAACTGCTCCCAATCTACCCTCCCTTGCTCCTGTCTAATGACATTGTAATCTGCCTTGCCCCAATGAAGTGCCTTCCCTCAACATCCAGACCGCTCCCTATTCAAAACAATCTTAAAATGGGAGGGGGACGGGGGGGGAGACCGGCCGAGGGACGGACCGGGGAGAGTGTGGGGGGGGGGGGGGGGGGGGGGGGAGGGGGGAGGGGGGGAGACTGGACCAGCTCTCAGCAGCTGACGCACACTGAACCGCGCCTCATCCGCAGAACCACACCTCATCCGACTGACGGGACAACGGTCCCCAGGTCCACCGCGGAGAAGCGCGAACCCCAGCTCACCTCCGCTTCTCCTGCCGGGTCAACCGACAACCCTGTCCGACGACACCAGCGGCCCCAGGCCCACAGAACCCACAGCTAGCGCCAACTCCAGCCTCTCCAACTCCAGAGAAACCCACTCCCCGACGGGCTGCTACGGCGACAAGTGCCAGTTGGCCATGGCCTGGCCAAGCTGCGCTCCCTCAGCTGCCACCCCAAGTACAAGCAGTACCTTTGACACGACCAGCTTCTGCCCCCACGGTACCTGCTGCCACTTCATCCATAACCCCGAGGAGGAGTGAGGGCCCTGGCCAGAGTGCCAGCCTGGGCTCAGCCTCCTCCAGCCCGGCGATCGACTGTGCCGCGCTGCTGGCGTCCTTTAGCCCTGACCTGGAGTTGGAGCTGGCCCAGACTCTGGGCTTGGGGCTAGGCAAGAGACGGGGAAGAGGTTGTTTCTGCCGCCAGCACCACCAACAGCTCCAGCGAGCGCCCGGCCTAACCATGGCCGGCAGGTGCCCATCTGCAGACTCTCTCTCCAACTAGGATGACTCCAGCAGCAGCAGCTGCTCCAAGTCGCCCGCCATCGGGCAGAGCAGGCGGCTGACCATCTTCAGCAGGATCTCGGTGTCGGACTGAGGGGGAGGGGGTGGAGGTGGAGGGCTGCCGGCCAACCAGTCAGGACAGGCAGAGCCGAGCTGGAGCCAGCGGCTGCAAGTCCGGGGCCGCCCCACTAGCTCAGGGCTCCCCAGACACCTTCGGACAGGGACGGGACACCGGGGAGGGGACGGCCCAACAACAACTCAACAGCATCCGCAGCGATGGAGAGCCGACCCCGACTACAGACGAAATGCAAGCCTGCACACAAGGCAGCACCACCGTTGCCGAGATTTTTTTTATAGCTAGTGACCCATGACCTGGGCATGCGCAGTCGGAATACCGAACTCGCTTATTGTGATCACTATCTAATCAGCCCTTTCATTTGCTGACCTGCTGCTATGGTGAATTTAGGGAGCTAGGAGATAAACTTAAAAGTAGGACCTCAAAGGTAATAATCTCTGGATTACTACCAGTGCCACGGGCTAGTCAGAGTAGAAATAGGAGGATATTGCAGATGAATACGTGGCTTGAAAAATGGTGCGAGGGGGAGGGATTCAAATTTCTTGGGCATTGGAACCAGTTCTGGGGAGGTGGGACCAGTACAAACAGGACGGTCTGCACCTGGGCTGGAATGGAACCAATGTCCTTGGGGAAGTGTTTGCAAGTGCTGTCTGGGAGGATTTAAACTAATGTGGCAGGGGGATGGGTGCAAGAGCAAAGAGACAGAGTGGTGTAAAATGAGGGTAGAAGCAATAGGTAGCAAGGTGAAAAGTAAAAGTGGCAGGCAGACAAATCCAGGGCAAAAATCAAAAAGGGCCACTTTTAAACATAATTATATAAGGGGTAAAAGTGTTGTAAAAACAAGCCTGAAGACTTTGTGTCTCAATGCTAGGAGCATTCGTAATAAGGTGGACGAGTTGAATGTGCAGATAGTTATTAATGAATATGATATAGTTGGGATCACGGAGACATGACTCCAGGGTGACCAAGGCTGGGAGCTGAACATCCAGGGATATCAATATTCAGGAGGGATAGACAGAAGGAAAAGGAGGCGGGGGTAGCGTTGCTGGTTAGAGAGCAGATTAACGCAATAGAAAGGAAGGACATTAGCTTGGAGGATGTGGAATCGATATGGGTAGAGCTGCGAAACACTAAGGGGCAGAAAACGCTAGTGGGAGTTGTGTACAGGCCACTTAACAGTAGTAGTGGAGTTGGGGATGGCATCAAACAGGAAATTAGAAATGCGTGCAACAAAGGTAAAACAGTTATAATGGGTGACTTCAATCTACATATAGATTGGGTGAATCAAATTGGCAGGGGTGCTGAGGAAGAGGATTTCTTGGAATGTATGCGGGATAGTTTTCTAAACCACATGTAGAGGAACCAACGAGAGAGCAGGCTATTCTAGACTGGGTATTGAGTAATGAGGAAGGGTTAGTTAGCAGTCTTGTTGTGCGTAGCCCCTTGGGCAAGGGTGACCATAATATGGTTGAGTTCTTCATTAGGATGGAGAGTGACATTGTTAATTCAGAAACAAGGGTCCTGAACTTAAAGAAAGGTAACTTTGAGGGTATGAAACGTGAATTGGCCAAGATAGACTGGCAATTGATTCTTAAAGGGTTGACGGTGGATATGCAATGGAAGGCATTTAAAGACTGCATGGATGAACTACAACAATTGTTCATCCCAGTTTGGCAAAAGAATAAATCAGGGAAGGTAGTGCATCCGTGGATAAAAGGGAAATCAGGGATAGTATCAAAACAAAAGATGAAGCATACAAATTAGCCAGAAAAAGCAGCCTACCAGGGGACTGGGAGAAATTCAGAATCCAGCAGAGGAGGACAAAGGGAAAATAGATTATGAAAGAAACCTGGCAGGGAACATAAAAACTGACTGCAAACGTTTTTATACATATGTGAAGAGAAAAAGATTAATTAAAACAAATGTAGGTCCCTTGCAGTCAGAAACGGGCGAATTGATCATGGGGAACAAGGACATGGCAGACCAATTGAATAACTACTTTGGTTCTGTCTTCATTAAGGAAGACATAAATAATCTGCCAGAAATAGCAGGGGACCAGGGGTCAAATGAGATGGAGGAACTGAGTGAAATCCAGGTTAGCCGCGAAGTGGTGTTAGGTAAATTGAATGGATTAAAGGCCGATAAATCCCCAGGGCCAGATAAGTTGCATCCCAGAGTACTTAAGGAAGTAGCCCCAGAAATAGTGGATGCATTAGTGATAATTTTTCAAAACTCTTTAGATTCTGGAGTAGTTCCTGAGGATTGGAGGGTAGCTAATGTAACCCCACTTTTTAAAAAGGGAGGGAGAGAGAAAATGGGGAATTACAGACCAGTTAGTCTAGCATCGGTAGTGGGGAAAACGCTAGTCAGTTATTAAAGATGGGATAGCAGCACATTTGGAAAGTGGTGAATTCATTGGACAAAGTCAGCATGGATTTATGAGAGGTAAATCATGTCTGACGAATCTTATAGAATTTTTTGAGGATGTAACTAGTAGAGTGGATAAGGGAGAACCAGTGGATGTGTTATATCTGGACTTTCAGAAGGCTTTCGATATTAATGATCTGGATGAGGGAATTGAATGCAACATCTCCAAGTTTGCGGATGACACGAAGCTGGGGGACAGTGTTAGCTGTGAGGAGGATGCTAGGAGGCTGCAAGGTGACTTGGATAGGTTGAGTGAGTGGGCAAATGCATGCAGGGCTCTCGCTTAACTTTTTTCCCCTGCCAGCCGGGCAACCTTGGCAGCTTTTTTGGTTGCCAAATGACAGTTTAGGTGGTCATTTAAGATGGCTTGCATGACGCGTGCGATAATGTGCTCGGACGAAGTGCATAGTTACCAGTTGGAACTATACTCAATGAAGCATTCACATATTATTTCTGCTTCAAATAAAGTCAAACTAAACATATTCACCAATCAAGACATGATATATCCCACAATGACATGCAGCAAAATTATAAGACAGTTTCTCAACTCTTTTTACACATTGCAATTAATGCAATTTCTATTAGTTTTTTCCACTTCCAAACAAAAATGTGGTTGGATTATTCAGCGTATGATCAACCTCTGTCAATAAATCCTGGACAATGGTAACATAGATGCGTACGTATAGTTGTGAATGTTGCTCATTAAATAACTACGTACTGATACTCCATATTAAAAGCATTGATTTGCCGTTAAAATGAATTCTGTAATAACGTGTCAACGGCAGCAGTGACAATCGAACACTGCGGTTTTAATGTTTCACGTGTTCACAATTTAATTAATCCATCTTTATGGATTAAAACAAATAATAACATTGGGAATGAAAACACATTTGATTGCATTCCGTTATCAAACATAGTCAATGTTCGCTCTGAAGAAATTTCCAGCACAATAGGATCAGGGAGGGGTGTGTGTGTGAATCAGTGCGGGGTGGATAGATGGCGGGGGTAGGGGGGGGGTTAGAAGGCAGTCGGTGCAGAATGGATGGATTGAGGCAGGTGAATTAGTACGTGTTGGTTGGAGTAGGTAGAATTGTGAGGGGAGAGCACCAGGGATGTCAGTGGTGTTGAATGGGGGGGGGGGTCAGTACGGGATGGATGGGGGTAGACAAAAGTGCTGGAGAAACTCAGCGGGTGAGGCAGCATCTATGGAGCGAAGGAAATAGGCAACGTTTCGGGTCGAGACCCTTCTTCAGGCGCAAAACAAACCCTCCCGCACGCCGAGGCCTCCCACTCCCTCCCTCCCTCCTCCCGGCCTCGGATTGCGGGAGGGTTTGTTTTGCACCGCTACTGGATTTACAAGCAGAGGCCCTTAACAGGGCAGGTGGAGGGCGGGAGGAGATGGAGCTGCTGTTCGCGGCCGCTGCTGCCGCTGTTCGGGGCCCGTCATTCTCTCCGACCCTTCCTCACCCCGCACCTAGTATCTTTGCCCTGCACAGGCGCCGCCGACACTAAACGTCGCGTTCCTTTTCTCCAGAGATGCTGCCTGACCCGCGGAGTTACTCCAGTTTTTTGTGTCTATCTTGGGTACAAACCAGTATCTGGTTGCCAAGCCGGGCAAAATGACTCGGTGTTTAGGTTGCCCGGCGGCGCTTTGAGTGGTCAGTGGCACCCGGGCAACCGCCAATTTCGAGCCCTGGCATGGCAGATGCAGTATAATGTGGATAAATGTGAGGTTATCCACTTTGGTGGCAAAAACAGGAAAGTAAACTATTATCTGAATGGTGGCCGATTAGGAAAAGGGGAGATGCAACGAGACCTGGGTGTCATGGTACACCAAGCATTGAAAGTAGGCATGCAGGTGCAGCAGGCAGTGAAGAAAGCGAATGGTATGTTAGCATTCATAGCAAAAGGATTTGAGTATAAGAGCAGGGAGGTTCTACTGCAGTTGTACAGGGTCTTGGTGAGACCACACCTGGAGTATTGCGTACAGTTTTGGTCTCCTAATCTGAGGAAAGACATTCTTGCCATAGAGGGAGTGCAGAGAAGGTTCACCAGACTGATTCCTGGGATGGCAGGACTTTCATATGAAGAAAGACTGGATAGACTCGGCTTGTACTCGCTAGAATTTAGAAGATTGAGGGGGGATCTTATAGAAACTTACAAAATTCTTAAGGGGCTGGACAGGCTAAATGCAGGAAGATTATTCCCGATGTTGGGGAAGTCCAGAACAAGGGGTCACAGTTTAAGGATAAGGGGGAAGTCTTTTAGGACCGAGATGAGAAAATCATCTTTAACAGAGAGTGGTGAATCTGTGGAATTCTCTGCCACAGAAGGTAGTTGAGACCAGTTCATTGGCTATATTTAAGAGGGAGTTAGATGTGGCCCTTGTGGCTAAAGGGATCAGGGGGTATGGAGAGAAGGCAGGTACAGGATACCGAGTTGGATGATCAGCCATGATCATATTGAATGACGGTGCAGACTCGAAGGGCCGAATGGCCTACTCCTGTACCTATTTTCTATGTTTCTATGTTCCCAGAGTGTATTCAACACTGATTTTGATGCATCTTTAGGGATTGGGAAAATAGAGACCTATGGGGAATAGTCAGAATGGCTTATTAAATAGCTACACCCAGAGCTGCCAAGTTTTGTCAGAGCATTCCAGGATTCTAGTACCTGCAAATCAGTATTTTGCTGAGGAAATCAGTATTTTTATGCAGTGCCATTTTGCTGAAAAAAGTGCTATTTTTTTAAGTGCAGTCATCCCATGTAAGAGTACAAGAATGCATAACTTTGCTACCAATTGACTTGTCTTCTACGCACCATACTTGACAGTGCATTCATTGCCATCTCTTTGTATACTGCTGTTTGAACGGCTGCTTCCTGCTTTTAGCACCAGATGATGATGTAGAAGCCATTTTGGAAGCCTCCCTCTCCCTCCCTCGCTCTCTCTCCCTCCTTCCTCTCTTTCCCTCCCTCTCCCTCCCACTCTCTATCTCTCTCTCCCTCCCACTCCCTCCCTCTCTCCCTCCCTCTTTCGCTCCCACCCTCCCTCTCTTCCTCCCTCCCTTTTTTTCTACCTCCCTCTCTTATTCCCCCACTCCCCTTCTCCCTCCCCTAACAGTCTGTGATCCATAGTGCTGTGGCCATAGCGCTATGTGTAAAGCCCACAACACTATGTGTAAAGGCAATAGCGCTATTTGTAGAACCTTTGGCGATGTTCGTTTATATTCCCACACGTTAAACTGACAGCGCTGTTTAAACCTGTAGCAGGACAAGCTTACAAAAATAATCATCCAGATCTTGAGATTTAAAATACTAATTTTAAATCTCAGATTTAATCTGCTATAATTTTTTGAGGCACATTTATATCCTTGTATTTTTTAAGCAGCAAGATGAAACAGGAAGTCGGGCTGATTTTTAAAAAATCCGTATTTTACAAAGCAAACCGCAGATCCGTATTCTGATCGCATTTCCGTACAAAACAAGGAAAATCCGTACTACTTGGCAGCTCTGTACACCTGACCCTATTTCTAATAATTTTACATTCTTTTATCTCAACTTCAGGTACCACTGTACAGTAATGGCGTTATCCTCAACAAGACACATTCAGTTCATGTACACAAATAAACAAAAATTATTTAACAGAACATTAAATGCAATACAATAATAATTTGATCGTTCGGAAATACTTATGTTCCAGCCTCAGGCATACCAGGACATTGGTTGTTGTGCTTCCTTTAAGGGTCCCATTTCCTGCATACATTTGCACAACGAGAGACTTATTTTTAACACTCCCTTTAAACACGTAGTTTACGCGAACATTTATATTACTATGTAACATCTTAAAATAAATAAATATGTTGAGGTATTGCCACAGACAACATCCAAATAGATCAGAAAATCTGCCAGTTTACCAGTCCCAAAACAAAGTACTGGAGGAACTCAGTGGGTCAGACAGCTTCTCGGAAAGGAATGTTAGGCAATATTTCGAGTCAAGTCCCTTCTTCAGACAGATTGTAGTGGGGGGTGAAAGCAGGAGAGAGGGTAGAAGTGGCTCAAAGCCTGGCAAGTGATAGGTAGATGCAGGTGTGGGGAGTTTAATTGGCAGATGGGTGGAGTAAGTGAGAAAGGCTCGAGGTGAAAAGGAGACAAAGGGGGATCATCAGATAAGGAGAGAAGGAAATTAAAATGGAGATGGAGGGTGGAAGGGAACAGTGTGAAGCACATGTGACCAGCAAAAATAATGGGAAATTTTAATATTCAAACAGGCTGGGTAAGGTAAGCTGGATTGACAAAAATATGAAAGCCAACTCTTCTCAACATACCAAACCCGTGGCTAAATAATACACTTACTGGCAAATGACATAAATCCTCCAAAGCCCTCGCTGCTGTTGTTGGAAATGGTGGAGTTTGGTGAACTTGCTCGAGAATCTGATTCCACTTCAGAATCACTTGGAAGTCTCAAACTGTTGGGACGAAGTGGCTTCATGGACCTGCAACATGAATAGCTGAGATAATACTTGGTTCCTATTTCCTTGTGATGCAAGAGGCCCATCTAGTGTATATCAAAGGACTGCAATCAATTCCATTCCCCCCTTTATGTACCTGCAAATCAATCAGTCTTACTCCGATTCTCCTAACACCCACCTACATATGGGCAACATATGCAAGCCAATTAAACCCACCATCTTCACACACATCTTTTGGGTGTGGAGAAATCGGCAGTCTGGGAAGCCCATAGTCACAGGGAAAATGTGTAAACCCCTCACAGACAGCACCCAAGGTTGGGATCGAACTAGACCTTCTGCACCCGAGGCAGAGTTCTACATGGTGTGCCACCATACCACCCAGTGTACAAGAACACAACTGTAATTGTGAATCTACTTTGCACATTTTCCGGTCTTTATATCCTGGTGATCAGAACAATGCACAAAATATCCTAGCCAAGGTACTTTGACAAAAATACTTTGACAATTTGACAAAGCAAATTGAATACATCTTCACTGGCTTTCAATACTATTGCTCTGTAAAGGAACACCAATCCTTAAGCTGCTTTTCATGGCCATATTAACAGACAGCACTAGCTTTATTGATGTGTATATGTATTCCCAAATCGCCTTATTACTCCAAGTCCCTGCTATGTTCACCCCCCTGACTCTCACCATTTTGAGGTGAAACAGATGCTGCTCTTCAAAGACCAATGCCAGATGTCACCAAAATGTTGAAGTGAACACTTTCGTTCTACTCCCTTGAGTATTCAATGTTACACTGTATGCTGTAAGTTTACAGGCTGAGAAAGGAGGCCTGTCCAGCATCATGGAGAGTAAACAAGCATCAAACTACTCCCTAATTTAATTGCATCAGCTCTCAATGTGCTAACCTGTAAACATAACACCTTATCTCAACTATACTAACTGTCATAGGATCTGAGCTCTACAGCATTAAATGTTGTTTTTCTTGCAGTGCACAAAACGCAGTGTACACATTTTTTTTATTGTGATACACAATTGGCAGCTTTATGAACTTTATGGAGGTGAAGCAAATGATGTAGGAAAGAACTGCAGATGCTGGTTTAAATCATGGGGAAGACACAAAATGCTGGAGTAACTCAGCAGGACAGGCAGCATCTCTGGAGAGAAGGAATAGGTGTCCTGAATCGTTACCCATTCCTTCTCTCCAGAGATGCTGCTGCCCTGCTGAGTTACTCCAGCATTTTGTGAAGCATATGATCACAGTTCCAAATAATTGCATACATCAAAATCGCTGAGCCCAATTTTGCTGTGCCATGTATAATTCATGCTTTCCCTTTGTAAATGATTCATGCAAGTGAGCAAGCCCAGCACCTGTGCTTCTTAACTGAAAATTTGCTGGAGAGTTCATTGGAATAGAGCCCCTTGAAATTAGCTACCATAAACTTTGAACGTGCCAGTATTGGCCATTTCAAACCAAAGTAGGGCCTTTTTTTCCCTCAAGAAGAGAATAGCATAGCCTCCTGCATGATGAAGAGGGGCCAGACCGCCCTCAAAGACAGCTGCAAGACCGAAGACTGAAGCAATCTGCCGAGGAAAGCAGAACTATATCCATTCCATGACCCCACAGTCCAATGAGACCGTTTTTTTGTGTGTTTTTTTAAATTTTATTAGAAGTACAATCATATGGCACCAAAGTGCCTAATATATATTTACATAATACATTTTATGTACAGCTTCTTATTTTTTCTTATTATAATAAAGAAGAGTAAGAAAAAGAAATTAGATAATAAAGGATAGAAAAACGTGAGATATATAGTGTGTGAAAAAGAAAAAAAAAGAGTGAAAGTTGAAGAAAAGAAAATAGGAAAAATAAAAAAAATAAAATAAAAGTAAGGAGAACATTATTTATAATCTTGACCTTCCCCCACCCAGTCCTGAAACAGTTAGCCTCTACAATTGTGTTGTACCGTATGATTCCAAAAATACGACAAATGGAGACCAACTCGTTAAGAATTGGTCTGATTTATCTATTAGGAGGAATCGCATTTCCTCAAGATGTGCGGTGTCCAACATGCTTGAAATCCATATTTTAAGCGTTGGTATTGGTGTATTTTTCCAAAATTTAAGTATTAGTTTTTTTGCTATTATTAAACCATAATTTAAAAATAAATGTTGAGATGAGTTCAATTTATTCCCATCTTCCATTACTCCAAATATAATAATTTCAGTATTAGGTTCCATTCTTATCTTGAATAATTTTGTAAATATTTAAAAAATATCACTCCAAAATCTATAAAGTTTTATCCAGGAAACAAAAGAGTGTGTTATAGTTGCGTTTTGGGATAGACATTTATCACAAATGGGGGATATATTTGGATAGAATTTATTCAATCTAGTTTTTGAATAATATAATCTATGTAAAATTTTTAATTGAATTAAATTATGTCTTGCATTAATCGAACATTTGTGTATATATATCAAATACTTTCCCCATGTAACCTTCGTAATTTTTTATCATTAATTCCCGTTCCCACTCTTCTCTAAGTACCTCTGTCGATTGTAGGTCTATATTTAAAATACTATTATATAAATATGATATAAATTTTTGTGAGTCAGCCTTAATATTCATTGCTTCTTCCAATAAGTCAGAAGTTATTTTTTGATATCCTTGTATGTATTTCTTCATGAAATCGCAAATCTGAAGATATTTAAAATATTGGTTATTTTTCAATTTAAATTTTAATTGTAATTGTTGGAATGATGATAGATTTCCCATTTCATACATATCCCCGATCCTTTTAATTCCTAATCTTTCCCATTGGTTATATGTTTTATCAATAAGAGATGGTTTAAATAAAGGATTATTCGCTATTGGCATTAACAATGATACATTTCTTAATTTTAAGGATAATTTTATTTGTTTCCAAATTCTTATTGTATCGTGTATAATTGGGTTCTTCTTATATATTGTGTTGTTCAGTTTTTTCGGGGAGAAGAGGATCGTTCCTATATTACAAGGAAAACAATCCTCTTTCTCCATTCTGTCTGTTGGGTAGAACTGTCCAACCAATAAATTATATTCTTAATATGCACTGCCCAGTAGTAATACAAAAAATTCGGGAGTGAAAGTCCCCCGACATCTTTTGGTTTACATAAGTGTTTTTTAAAAATTCTATGTGATCTATAATCCCAAATAAAATTAGTAATATTAGAGTCTAATTTAAAAAAAAAGTATTTTAGTATATATAATGGTGTAGACTGAAATAGGTATAATAATTGTGGTAGAAAGATCATTTTTATAGCATTTATTCTACCTATTAATGATAAAGGAAGTGTTTCCCAAAATTTAATCAACATATTGAGTTTATTTAATAAAGGTATAAAATTAGCGTTGAATAATGCTTTATATTTTCTAGTAATTTGAATACCCAAATATTTAAATTTTTCTGTTGCAATTTTAAAGGGGAACTTCAGTAAGAGTGTAGATTCTTGAGGTTTTAACGTCATGATTTCACTTTTATTCCAGTTTATTCTATATCCAGAAAAGGACCCGAATTCCTCTAATAAATTTAATAAATTTGGTATGCTCGTTTGTGACTTTGTAATATATAGAAGTATATCGTCTGCATATAATGAAATTTTATTATTTGAGTCCCTAGTATTATACCCCTGAATATTCAGATGAATTCTTATACTTTCAGCCAAAGGCTCTATCATAAGGGCAAATAGCAGGGGTGATAACGCACATCCCTGCCTATTGCCCCTTGATAATTGAAAATTTTGAGATAACATATTATTAGTTAATATTCTTGCCATCAGTTTATCATATAATAATTTTACCCATGTAATAAAATTCTCTCCCATATTACATTTTTGCAGCACTTTATACAAGTACTGCCACTCTACCTGATCAAATGCTTTCTCTGCGTCCAGAGAAATAATTGATATATCTTCTTCCTCCATTTTATGCGAGTACATTATATTAAACAGGCGTCTCAAATTATTAAATGAGTATCTTTTGGGTATAAACCCCGTTTGATCAGGATTTATCAATTTGCTAATATATTTGCTTAATCTTCTTGCTAAGGTCTTTGCTAAAATTTTCTGGTCTGTATTTAAAAGTGATATAGCTCTATATGAGTCCGGATCGTCTAAATCTTTATCTTTTTTTGGAATAAGCGTAATAGTTGATTCTGCTAATGTTTCAGGTAGTTCATTTTCTTTAAAAGCGTGAGTATATAAATTAAATAAATAAGGAGTTGTTATCTCATGAATTTTTTTAAATAAAATTCATTACTAAAACCACCTGGTCTTACCATTTTTCAACGATTTTATTGTTTCACCTATTTCTTCGAGTGTAATTTGAGCTCCAAGTTCCTCTTGTTCCAAAAGGTCAAGTTTTGGAAGATTACAGTTATCTAAAAAAAAAATAATTTTACTATCTTCTATTTTAGTTTTAGATGTATATAAATTTTGATAAAATTGAGCAAATCTATTATTAATATCTTTAGGTAGTATTTGTAATTCACCTTTCTCTGATTTAATTTTAGTTATAGTATTTTCCTTTTCTTGTTTTTTCAATTGACGAGCTAAAAGCTTATGTGGTTTGTCACCAAACTCAAAATGTTCCTGTTTTGTAATTTGAAATAATCTTATTACTCTTGCCGATAAAATTTGATTAAGTTTAAATGAGATAGTTAAATGAGATGCATTGGATTTAATATTTCAAAACTGGATTTGTGAAAGGGTTTTATTAAAATGGAAAGTAGTTCATGTAGCTCCTTTATTCAAAAGGCAAGGGAGAAACAAATCAGGAAACTCTCGTCCAGTTAGTTCAACTTGTACCAAAACAAAAACTTCAAAGTTATTATTAAATATTTTCTATAGTAGAGTACTGAGAAAATTTCAAGGAAATTAGGCAAACATGGTCTTGTGAACAAGAGATCATGCTTAACCAATTTACCAGCTCTTGGAAGTGACGTGGAAATTAGAATTTCTTGGAGAGGCAAACCTGTGGATGTGTTTGGATAGCCAGATGTTCCACACCAAAAATAACCACAGGACTTAAAAGTAGGTGTCAACAAACAGCTTAGCCATGCAAGTATAACAGAAAATAGAGGCAAGGCTCTCTCTGGTTGCCAAGACGGAACAAATTAAAAATGTGAAATGCCCAACTTAGGTGGAACAAAAATATTACCTAAATAGTGAATGGTTTATAATATGTAGTTGTGTATTATTCACATTAGGGCAGTACTGATACAGCAGGAAATTAGGAAAGATAATGGAATGGTATCATTTTTGCAAGGCGGATTGGATAAAAGTGAGGTCATACTTCAATTACACAGGACATTGGTGAGATTACTGAGGAGCTCTGGAAAACGGTACAGCATTGGTCTGCCAAACAAGGAAAGAGTTCAGAGGTTTACTGGATCAATATTAAGAATGGGCAGATAGCAACAGGAACCAGTTGGACTTGCACTTTCTAGAGTTTGGAAGAGTGAGAGGGGACTTGATCGAAACACAAAAGATCCTGAATGGTTTTGACCATGTGGATGTAGAGAGGATATTTCCTCTAGTGGATCCAGAATTGGGGGTGGGGGGGCTTGGGGGTCATTGATCAGAAAGGAGTCATACATTAAAGACAGATGAAGTAAAATATTTCTCCAAGGGTCTTGATTCTTTGAAACTCTCTTCCTTAAAGGACAGTAGCAGCAGATTTTTAAAATATTTTTAAAGCAGAGTGATAAGCAGAGTGGAGAAAGGTTTTTGTGAGCAGATAGGAACATAGTGTTGAGATTATAATATTAGCCATGACTTTATTCAAGACTGCTGCAGACTCAATGAGGTAAAGTGGTCTAAGAAAGCTTCGAATTGTTTGTATGTTGATACACATGTACCTCAACCTGGATGGAGCAGAGCGCCTGAAGACTAAAGGGTCCCACTTGGCGATTTTTTCTGCGACTGCGGGAATCATTGACTGACGTATCAGGTCACCGAAAAATTCGCGGCGTGACGATGTATTGACGCACGGTGTATTTTCAAGTGTTGTAACATTTTTTTTGTAGACGCTGGATTTTGAAATGTTCAAATTCTTTTGGCGACACTGATATGATGCCGGCAGTTGCCGAAAAATTCGCCAAGTGGGACAGGCCCTTAAGATTATCCAAAATGTAGTGACAACACATTTGTGATCTGCCTGTATAAGTGAATTTTCTGCCTCCTAAATTCTTAGTGTCTGGATCACTCCAGGCAATACCCTCTGTGATGTGGTTTGACTTGAGAACAGACGAATAAGATGGTGTTCTTACCCTTCAGAATACTCTCTAGTAACTTTCTAACCACAAATGTTAAACTCACTGGCCTGTAGTTCCCAGGCTTTTCACTGCAGCCCTTCTTAATTTCCCTCCTGGGATAAATAAAGTTCTATCGTATCGTATCGTAAATAGAGGCACAACATTTGCTGTCTTCCAGTCTTCCGGCATCTCATCCAAATTTAATGACGACTCATAAATCTCAGCCAGGACACCTGCAATTTCCTCTCTAGCTTCCCACAGTGTCCTGGGATGTACAGTGCCCTCCATAATCGTTTATTTATTTGCCTCTGTACTCCACAATTTGAGATTTATAATAGAAAACAATCACATGCGAGTTGCTGGGTGTTTTAACTGGTGATGCTTTGCCAGGCTTGTATTGCAGAAAGCCATCTTCAGCTTATGCTTGTTTTGAGGGCTAGTCCCCTTCAGTTTTCTCTTCAGCATATAAAAGGCATGCTCAATTCAACAGAACCACTTCCTGTTGTTCTGTATATTGATTTTAGAAAAAGCGCTGCCACTTACAGCTGTGATTTTTGGCCATCTTGCTCAGAGTCCCCCTCCGCTGTGCAGGACAAGAGCATTTTTCCCATCAGTGAAAAATAAGAGTTATTAGTGTTTTAAAAAATGTTGAGATTCTCTCACCTGAAGGCCACCCCCCTTCCAGAGGGACTATAAAACCCAGATGTGTTGAGTGCCTCAGTTGGTCTCTGCAAGATGGGGGAGTGAGAGGGTCACGTCTCTCAGTCCGAGCTGCGAATAACACTGAACACATGTCTACTAAACTGTGAGTGGTTTTACTGACCTGTCAGTGCCCTTAATGTGGTTTGAAAATATAATTTGGAAATGCTAAAGCTGCCTTGCCTTTGGTTTGGAAATGCTAAAGCTGCCTTGCCTTTGGTTTGGAAATGCTAAAGTTGCCTTGCCTTTGGTTTGGAAATGCTAAAGTTGCCTTGCCTTTGGTTTGGAAATGCTAAAGCTGCCTTGCCTTTGGTTTGGAAATGCTAAAGTTGCCTTGCCTTTGGTTAGGAAATGCTAAAGTTGCCTTGCCTTTGGTTTGGAAATGCTAAAGTTGCCTTGCCTTTGGTTTGGAAATGCTAAAGTTGCCTTGCCTTTGGTTTGGAAATGCTAAAGTTGCCTTGCCTTTGGTTTGGAAATGCTAAAGTTGCCTTGCCTTTGGTTTGGAAATGCTAAAGTTGCCTTGCCTTTGGTTTGGAAATGCTAAAGTTGCCTTGCCTTTGGTTTGGAAATGCTAAAGTTGCCTTGCCTTTGGTTTGGAAATGCTAAAGTTGCCTTGCCTTTGGTTTGGAAATGCTAAAGTTGGCTTGCCTTTGGTTTGGAAATGCTAAAGTTGCCTTGCCTTTGGTTTGGAAATGCTAAAGTTCCCTTGCCTAATTAAAGTTGCCTTGCCTAATTAAAGTTGCCTTGCCTAATTAAAGTTGCCTTGCCTAATTAAAGTTGCCTTGCCTAATTAAAGTTGCCTTGCCTAATTACAGTTGCCTTGCCTAATTAAAGTTGCCTTGCCTTCTATATAATTAAAAGTCTAATCTTGACCACTTCCTGTTTGCGCTTTATATTGATTATAGAAAAAACGCTATCACGTACGGCTGTGATTTTTGGCCATCTTACTCAGTCCCCCTCCGCTCACCAGGTGCCGAGGATTTTTCCCATCGATGAAAAAGAAAAGTTATTAGTGTTTTAAAAATGTTGAGATTCTCTCTCCTGTCAATCATGCCATGAAGGCCACACCCCTTCTGGTGGGAGGGGGGAGGGACTATAAAACCCAGAAGTGTGGGCGTGGCTCAGTCTCTGCAAGATGAAGGAGAGGTCATGACTTGCTGTCTTTAGTGGCCTTGCACCCTGCTTGAAATGGTATGAAACTGCACTTGAATTTGGTGGCCTTGCACCCTGCTTGAAATGGAATTTCAAGGAATAGCCGTGAGTCAACTGCTATCCCACCAGCCCTGAGTGACTGAGCTGCCAGCACAAGAGGCTTGAGTGACTGAGCCGCCAGCCCAATAATCTATTTGGCCCACAATGTCCATACTAGCCCTCTGGAAACCAGTCCCTTCAGCCCACAAGACCCATACTAGCGCTCCAGAAAGCGCCCCCACCCCCCCCACTGGCCACCAATATTGGAATTGGTGGAGAGGTGGAATATTTTTTTTTTGTGTGTGTGTGTGTGCCTTTTCATATGTGATTCACATCTGCTCGAAAACCCCACGCGGTAACGGTGAAATATTTACATATTCCTTTTGAGATTTATCTCATGATTTCAAAAATCCCCTCATCTGAAAATTTGATTCATTATTTCCTGAGTTTTTTTTTACTAAAATTGTTCACCAATGACATATTTTTAAAATCTAACTGCTGACCTCGAAAACCCGACATGGTAACGGTGAAATGTTTACATATTCCGGTTGCAGGCCCTCCACCGCAACCGTGCGTTGAGGGGACGGGACCCAACGGGTCCCCCTTGGTCTAGTTATCCTTAATATTATCTGACAGAGCCATCCCGTCTCCGTTTTGCCCTCTAGATTTCCTTTTTTCGCGTGTTCTTCAGTTCCCGAAATTCCTCCAGGGATACACTTGATCCCAGCTGCTTATACCTGTCCCATTTCTCCTTATTCTTGACCAGAGCCTCAATTTTTCTAATCATCCAAGCTCAACTGTTTTGCCCTTCACTCTAAGAAGGTGCATGTACTGGATTCTTGTCAGCACACTTTTAAAAACATCTCACTTTCCTGACATTGCTTTTCTTTCAAACAACCTGCTCCAATCAACTTGAGCAAGTTCATGTCTAATACCTTTAAAGTTGGCCTTCCCCATATTTTGAATTTTAACTCGTGGGCCCGCCCTATCTCTATCCATATCTTAAACCTAATAGAACAGTGGTCGCTGGTCCCAAAAAGCACATCTACAAACATTTCATCCACTTACCCCTTCCAATTTCCCAAGACTAGATCAAGCATTGCCCTCTCCCTGTGGGGCCCTCAACATAATGCCAGAGGAAACATTCCTGAAGAGATTTGACAAATCCTGCCCTGTGTAAACCGTTTGCAACTATGACAATTCCAGTTAATATTGAGAAAGTTTAAATCCCCCACTACGGCAACCGTATTAGTCCTGCAGCTGCCTGCAATCTCCTCGCATATTTGCTCTTCCAATTCTCGTTGACAGTCCCACCTGCCCTTGTTTGGCCATATCCCTTCAAATCTGTCCTATTCATGTACCTGTCTAACTGTTTCTTAAATGTCGGGATAGCCCCTACCTCAACTACCTTGGCCTGATCTGTCTGACATAGCCTCACGATCTACTTGCACGATCTCCTACTGCATTTAAGGACCTTAGTTCCAGAGACGAAGCTTCATCAGCGTTCTATCACTTTCCCTGCAGTGCAATGTCGCAGATTCCTCAAGTCTTCCCTTTCCCAATCCAGCCCTTCCCTATCCCATGGCCTGAAGAATAGACTGTTCTTAGAATTCATTACAATCACTGCAAACAACATATTCACTCACCGGTTTCCATTGATGGGTTGAACGAAGTTGGGGGTGTAGCTTTCCCCTTGATCATCTTCACCCTCGTCTTCCTCAGCAGGGAAGCCATACTGAGGCTCAAAGTAGGGGTTGTCATAGTCCTTCTGATGGCTCAAACCCTCAGACAAACCATCGTTCTCCCGCTGCTCCAAGCTGACTTTAGCAAAGGCCTGAATCGAGGTGGCTGCGATGTGATTGTGGAAAGTCAGAGTTTTTTCATCAGCCTCCACAGAGTCGATGGACTCCTGCCAGAGCAGAGACACAGGACAGTAAATCACCTACCCTAACTGAACGGCTACTCCAGCCTGAGGAGGATAGAGGTGTGGGTGAGGCCAGGACCTGAAGTGGTGAGGGATAGGGCCCAGAGTGTAGAGAAGAGGACCCAAAGCATTCACAAACGGGACTGTGTACTTACATGGCTGCAGTAAATTGCAGGGTGATGAGCAGATGGGGAAGATATAACTTGGTGACCGACAGAAGGCAAGAAAGATGTGCACAGGGGAGGGGGAGCCAGATAGATGAGAACGGGGGACATTTTACCTGAAATGGGATAATTTAATGCCATTGGGTTATAGGCTAACCAAGCAGCATACGAGATGATGTTCTTCTAGTTTGCATCTAGCCTAACTATGGCAGCGGAGGATGCTGAGGACTTGCGCTTTGTCCATTATGGCTAGCTGGAGCTCCCAGTTGCTAGGCACTCCAGTTCCCCTTCCCTGTCTGCCCTCAGCCTTCTCCACTGCAAGGGTGAGACCGCACACAAATTGGAAGAGCAGCACCTCGTATTCCTCTTGGATAGCCTACAACCTGACAGTTTGGTCATTAAATTATCCAATTTCATGTAAAACAACATGCCGTTCACTCAACCCCCCAAGACCTTTCTTTCTGCTTCATCGCTTCATCTGCCTCATCCACCTTCCCCATCGGTCCACTTTATACCTTTCCCAATCTCCAGGTTCCCAATTTTTCCACAATTCGCCCCCCACCCCACTTCCCTTCTGGCCACTAATCCTCCCTTTAGTTCAACATTGGTCCCATAGCAGAAGCATCCACATCGCGGGGCTGGAAACTGGAAGTATCCCGAGCTAATTCTGCTACCACCATCATCTATTGCAACAAGTGATGGCTCCCACTTGTTGTTGTCGGAAGCTTTAGCGGCCTTTTCAGGACGGACGATGACAGCGATGTCAACATTTGAAACATGGAAGATGGACAAGAATGAAGTAGTTCTAACATTTCACTCCCAACTTTGCTTATCTCATTCAATCATGTGCACCCTTTTCTCTTCCCAACTTATCACTTCCAGTCTTGGTTACTATCGCCACCCTTCTCTCCCACACTTGACATATTTGTCAATTAACCTGTTGCCCTTCTCATCTCTTTCTACCAGCTATTTCTCCTTTACTCCAGTCACAAAATGTAATCTGTCCATTTCCCTCCACAGATGCTGCCTGACCTGCTGAGTTCCTCAAGCAGTTTGTTTTCTGCTCAAGATTCCAGCCTCTGCATCGCTCGTGTCTCCATTGGCACAGGTATTTTGAGATGGAAGAAATATAGCCAAGTGCTACACAGAGGAATATTCAGAGAGCCAGAGGACACCACAGGAGGTAACAAGGAAGCAGGTGGAGTCTTTAAGACTCAGAACAGACAGTCACTGGTGGGAATGGAGAGCAATGGCAAAAAAAATGAAAATGGTACTGGATGAAAAAGTAAAAGTTACCAGCTCGATCTGGGGGTCAGAAGAGCCTGTAGAGGTTCAAACATAACCCAAGCTTCATTCTTATGGAATGCTGAAATAGATCACACTTACATGATTGATTCCCTGTATGACTGTGCTGGGGCTGCTGCTTGCTGTTGTGCTTGAGCTTGAACGAGGATGATTGTTCTCCAGAGAATTTTCACTGTCCAGCCCCTGGTCGTCTGCATCTTCCCGGAATTTCTGAAATCCCTGGAACTCTATCTCACTGGGATCACCAAGGGCAGCATGGGTCAGAGGATCAATATCTGGAATTACAAGACCATGCTCAACACAAAGACAGAGATGGTCAAAACCGCCCATGCACTACCAAATACAGTTCCCCAAATAATTGAAACCTACTTTACCACAGCCCCCCAATTGAAAACTAGCTGCAAGAAACTAAATGTAGGATCAGACGTATGAGAGGCTGGATGAAAAGTTGATAAATCATTTACAGATCTCACCCCTGCCCAACTATGCCCTCCCCTATGAGCTCCACCTCACCATTCCTTCTTTTAATTCCATTCACCCAACTCAAGGATATTAAGAAATAGAAGGAGCGAGCTAGAAAGTCTCTCATGCCCTCCCTGCCATAACTGGCTGATATTAAACCTCCATATTTCTTTCCTGAACTAACCATTAGACAGTGACTGCCCTAATTTCCAATGTCCTGCCAGTCATTGTCTTGAACATTCAGTGACTGTGTTCCACAATAGAACATTGACATGGAAAATTCCAACGATTCACTCCTCACCAGAAAATAAATGTCTTATTTGACCTGGACTACTTATTCTGAGATTGGTTCCAGGCACCTCAGCCAAGAGCAACATAATACCTGCATTTATCCTGCCACTATATGTCACAATGAGATCATCTCTCATTCTTCTCGATTCAACAGTGTATTGGTCCAGTCTACATAACATCTTCTCAGAGAACAAACATGAATCCCACAAATTAATCCAGTGAACCCTTATTGCACTTCCTCTTTCATACAAATACCAGACCTGAACAGAAGTTGTAAGATCAACATTGTCAGGGTCCCACATAATTTCAGTAAGAGTTCTTTATTCTTTTTACTAGTACATGCCTTTTTCTACCTAAGGCCAACATACCGTTTGCTTTTTCTAATCGCTTTTCATCACCCGCATGTTTGTTCAGTGATTTATGTACAAAGATACCAGATCTATCTGAACACTACCTTGTAATCTCTCCCTCCTTTTTTCACGACCAATGTGGATGGATTCCCGTCGTTCCACTTCATTTTCATACCTGTTCATTTAGCCTGTCCATACTATATTCTACACTCTGTATATTTTCCCTTTGCTCTAACTATTGTACTTGAGTTTGGTTTGATTGTATTTTTACCTAGTGACCTCCTCATGGCCCAAACCGCCAAACCATTCAACAATGAATTTGGATATAACGCGTTGATTCCCCAAATCAAATCATTCATATGGACCATGCGCAGCCGGGACCAGATATCCAGCTACCTGGTCTGCACTTCTGTTTGTTTTCTCCCATTTCTCAAAGTGACTGTCATAGTCATACAGCATGGAAACAGGTCCTTCAGCCCAACTTTCCCATTCCGACCAAGATATCCCATCTAAATTAGTTCTATTTGCCTGCGTTTGGCCGCTATCGTTCTCATTTTTTTCCATCCATGTACCAGTCCAAATATCTTTTTTATGTTATTATTGTACCTGTCGCAACCACTTCCTCCGGCAGCCTCCTCCACCTACTCACCACCTGTGTGTGAAAAAATTACCCCTCACATTCCTATGGTAGACAAAAAATACTGGAAAAACTCAGCGGGTGAGGCAGCATCTATGGAGAGAAGGAATAGGCGACGTTTCAGGTCGAGACCTTTCTTCAGTTTGCCTCATCCGCTGAGTTTCTCCAGCATTTTTGTCTATCTTCGATTTTTCCAGCATCTGCAGTTCTTTCTTAAACTTCACATTCCTATTACATCTTTCTCTTCTCACCTTAAAACTATGCTTATTAGTTCATAATTCCCGTACCCTGGGCAAAACACTCACCGTAATTATTCCCTACAGGACTTTATACACCTCTATATGTCACCCCTCAGGCTCCTGCACTCCAAGGATTAAAGTCCCAGCCTATCCAACCTCTCCCAATACTCAGGCCCTCAACTTTTGGAAACATCCTCGTAAATCTGCGCGGCACTTTCCAGCTTAAAGGCATCAACCAAAACTAAACATAATATCCAAGTGCGGCCTCACCAACATTTTGTACAACGTTAACAATGTCCCAACTTCTATATCGAATTCCCTGCCTGGTGAAACCCAATGTGCCAAACTCCTGTGACACCACTTTCAGGGAACTATGTACCTCTACTCCTAAATTCCTCTACTAAACAACACCTCCCATGGCCCTACCATTCACTTAAGGTCCTGCCCTGGTTTGACCTCCCAAAATGCAACATACCACTTATCTGAATTAAATTCCATTTGCCATTCCTCGGCCCACTTGCCCAGCTGATCAAAATCCAGCTGTAATTCTTGATAACCATCTTCACTGTTGACGCAACAATATTATGACATTGTAAGCTGCAAAGTTACTAATCACTCCTGACACATTTTCATCAATCTTATTGATATAAACAACAAACAGCAATGTGCCCAGAACCCACAGTACCCATCCCTGTGGCACACCACTAGTCACAGGCTTCCATTCCGAAAATCAATCTTCCACCACCACTCTCTGCAGCCTACCATGAAGCCAATTGTATATCCAGTTAGCCAGCTCTCCCTGGACTTATGTGAATTCTGGAGGAAACTAGAGCAGAGAGGAAGTCCACATGGTCATAGGGAGAACGTTTCACAGACAGCACCCGAGGTAAAGATTGAACCCAGATCTCCGGCAATCAGGTAGCAGCTCCACCAGCTGCGCAACAGCATTCTGTTACCTTCCAAAACGTCCTGCCTGCATTCCTAAAAAAACTCTCAGAACACATTTAGTCATCTCTCAACCACAATGGCACCAGTGCCGAAACTTCCATGCAAAGTATTTTCATATCTAGAATCTCCTTCATCTCACTGCCATCTTTGTTGACTCGTGAGTACATATCCACAATATAAAACAGAGCAAAGTTTAATAAAATCCCTTTGTGATCCTGTAATCTCATAAACTGCTGGCACTGCATCCGGCTTAGTCACCATTCCAGCACAGCAGAATGCAGAGGGGTCTCTTGCTCTGGGTGTACTATTTAATGACATCTCTTTGGCTACTCACTGGGTGTGTCGCCTTTGATGTCACACTTCATCATCTCACTGACAAAGTCACCCAGGGAGGAGTAGGAAGAGCTGGAGTCGTCATAATCCACACTGTCACTCCCACTGTAATGAAGATGAGGATTGTCAGAATCACATATGAGGAGAAGATATATGCAAGCAGCACATCCAACTGGCTGGAGCATGTCAAGCAAATCAGTTCACAAATACAATTGTATGTGTCTGGGTCATGCAGTACCTTTGAACTGATGGAACTAACAACAATTCTATCACTGATTCTCCCTCAGGAGTAGTTTACTTATTTATAGCATTTCAAAAGCATAGGTCGATTAAGCAGTGAAGAAAGCATGCAGTTACATTGTTAGGTAGGACATATAAAAGCTGAGCAATTACAGTACTACTTTATAGAACATTGGTTAGGCCACAGCTGGAGTAATGTGTATAGTTCTGGCCATCACACTATAGGAAGAACATGATTGCAGCGGGTTAGACAGAGTGGACGTGGAAAAGCTTTTTCCATTGAGAGTAGGGAAGATTCAAACAAGGGGACATGACTTGAGAATTAAGGGACAGAAGTTTAGGGGGAACATTAGGGGGAACTTCTTTACTCAGAGAGTGGTAGCTGTGTGGAATGAGCTTCCAGTGGAAGTGGTGGAGGCAGGTTCGATGTTATCCTTTAAAAATAGATTGGATGGGTATATGGACGGGAAAGGAATGGAGGGTTATGGTCTGAGTGCAGGTAGATGGGACTAGGGGGAAGTATTTATTTTTAATTAAAAAAAAAAAATTAAAAAAAATGTTCGGCACGGACTTGAAGGGCCGAGATGGCCTGTTTCCGTGCTGTTATGGTTATATGGTTATATGGTTATATGCACTGGAGGGGTTGCATGCGATATTCACCAGGATGTTTCATGGACTGGGTGGTTCAGTTATGAAGGTGGTTCAGCTACAAACTGAGTAGGCTGGGTTGATCTTGGAGTGAAGGAGGCCAACGGGGGGGGGGTCCTGAACAATATTCCCTCATAGCAGCAGTGTCTAAAACTAGAACACATGGGTTTTAGTAAGAAAAAGTAGCTCAGAGGGGATCTCCGGAAGAACTTTCTCACCCAGCGGGTGTTGGCAATTTGGAATGTATTGCTTGAAGGATGATCAAGGCAGAGATTCTCACAACACAAGTATCTAGATGATACTTGAATAGCCAAGGCATAGAAAGCCACAGACCAAATGCACTTAGTATAAATAGTAATTTGATGGTCAGTATGAACATGGTAGGCTGAAGGGCTTGTTTCTATGCTGGATAACTACAACTCCATATGCAAACTGCTTTCATGGGTAATATTTTGTATATAAATTAATCACTCAGAAACATTCATGTATCAATAGAAAATGATCAAGATAACTAGGTCATTTTTGGACTGGCAATCAGTAACTATTGGGGCACAGCTGGGATCAGTGGTAAGACCTCAACTGCTTACTATCCACAGTAAAGACTTGGATGAAGGAACCAAATTCACTGATAATACAAAGATTAGGAGGAGACAAAGAATCTGCAAAGTGATTTAGACAGGTTAAGTGAGTAGATTGTAATGTGGAGTGAGACAATAAATTATTGCAGTCCAAAAGGGATCTCAAGGTCCAAGTACATGGAGCACGATTAGCTAATTTGGGGGTAGAGCAAGTAATCAGAAAGGCAAATGGAATGTTGACCTTTAATACAAGGGGCATGGAGTATAAAAATAGGGAAGTTTTGATGCAACTACAAAGCATGATGAGAACACACCTAGACTACTACATGCAGTTTTGGTTTTCATATTTATATTTGATATACTTACTTTTGAGCCAATGAAGAAAAAGGTTCACTGGGTTGCATTTGGGGAGAAAGGAGCTGATGTACAAAGAAAGGATGAACAGGCTGGGCCTTTACTCTTTGGATTATAGAAAAACAAGAGGATATCTTATAGAAACATATGAGGAAGATTGATAAGTTGGATGCCGACAGGATGTTTCCCTATCAAGTATTTCTAAAACCAGGAGGCATAATTTCAAAATGAATCCCAATAAGCGAGTTCGGTATTTCAACTGCGCATGCCCAGGTCATAGGTCACTCGGGAAAAACATTCTCGCCAGCTGAGCTGCTGCGTGTGTACGGACCTGCATATTAATTTCAATGAGATTTATAAATAAATGTATCCATCCAATATGTCAGCAGTAGGCCACAGCGTGCTGCAGGCTGCATAAATCCACATTTAAATTATTTAAATCCATATTTAAATTATTGACTCAATACAGCACCAGCCTTGAAAACGCAAGAGTGCCTGGAACAAACCTGTCAATTATCAAATCCCTGACATTAGCTTGAGTCACAGCCATTCTGATTCCATATTGATTTACACGAATTACAAGTTGTGTGGTCAACCAATTATGAGAATTTGCAGCCATTTGAACCGCAGCCAAACTAGAGGCTTCACTCAGGAGTGGGTCGCAGCTCTGCAGCTGACGGGACCTGTTCTCGCTCTCTTTGAAGGAGGTGCGCTTGCCCCAGCGAATGGACAAACGCAGAGCCAACCCATAATATGAGTGGGAGCATTTTCTCAGTCAGACTTTGTTGACAGTTGGGGTGGGGGATCTGGGAGAGAGAGCTGGCCATGCTGCACAGATGGAACAGCTTAATAACGACCCATTAAAATCCGCCCTTCGGCCACTCGGCAACCTGGGCTGATCTGATCTGACAGCCCTCTCGCAAGCTCGCAGCGTGCCCGATCCTAACGCAGAACCTCCACAAAACCTCTGGGCTTCGGGTAACACCTGCACAAAGAGCCTCTGCTAACAAGGGCTGGCGAATTGTGCTGGTCAACGTGCACTGGGCGAGATGGCTGTGGGAAACGCACCTCAACCACTGCAAACTTGGAACAGCACAGACCCTCCACTAAAATCTATATAATACTAAAGGGCAGGCATTTCGCAGTTAAATGTCTTATATCAGATTGGAGGCTCCTTCACAGGGCCAACCCTGTACTCAGTTTTTCTCGGAGATGAACCTTTACCTTAACGGTATATTCACACCGCCTGTAGGTAAAGCATCAGCCCACATCACACTGATACAGTCGCTGCCTGCCTCAGACGAAATATATTTTTACACATAAACTATGAATAAAGATAAGAAAATGTTTCAAACACAAGCAATATTTTCTTATTCCAGTAGTAAACACATTAAGGATTAAATGGAAATAATAAATTCTTTAACTTTTTGAATATCTCATAATTGCAGATTAATTAACTGAACTAGAACTGTGTAAGTAGTGTGTGAACAGCAGAACAAGAAAGGAAGCTATTGAGTTGACAGAATTCCCGATTAATTCCTTGGTAGAATAGTTAACAATTTAAACACAGTTTATACAGCGCTGTGTTTGCTTTTTTGTTTCCCCGAATGACCTTTGACAAATCCCATGATTCCTTGCATTAATCGGAATACCAAACTCGCTTATTTAACACAGATGGGGGAATTTCTTCCCTCGTAGGGAAAGAATAAGAAAGTACACCAGTCATTCGGCTGACTTCCGATTCCAGAATACGAAGGTACTGATCCTCCAGTTTGCATGTCGCCTCACTCTGGCAACGGAGGTGGCCCAGGACAGAAAGGTCAGTACGGGAATGGGAAGGCTGGTTAAAATGGTTAGCAACCGGGAGATCCAATAAGCTTTGTTATAAGAAACATGAACAAGCTTTAGGCTGCTAGTTGGTAACCTTTCTGACAAATCAGTTCCCTATTTTGGTCCAGTTAAAAGGAGACAAAGGAGTAAAAAAGAAGTCAATGTAAAATAAGACATTAAGTGTGTAACACACAGAGAGTTCAATCAGAATGAAAGATCAGCTCGAGTGGTCCAGGAATCTGATCAAATAAAGCTGATCAAAAGGATGAAAGGAACTGCTCTATTTTAGAGACGTTGTGTAGAATATGTATTTACTCGCACACGAGAGTTTTTTCAGAGGATCTAATCAGACAAATGGCTTCTTCCCGGATCATTATAAAATGGAGAGAGGGTTCAAGAAGGGAGAAATTCACATTATTATTCAAACTAACCTGTCATCAGTTGGCTCAGAGCCATCATCTTTCTCGATGGGAATGTTGAGGGCCTCGGCGAGCTGTGAGTTACTGTCATAGACCCGGTAATAAATGGGTTGAAGCTGATAGGCATACCATTTGGGCTTGTCTCCAATCAGAGCTGGGTCAAATACACCTGGTTAAAGAAAAACAATGCCAAACCTAGTGTAGTCTGCACAGAAAGTTAGAATCAAAACAGTCTTTCCCTCGACACATAGATTAAACTGACAAATTACTGAACAGCATTACCAATTTCACATTTCCATATGTTACAGGATTATTGATCAATGCCTTACCTTGTCTGGAGACAAAGATCATCAAACCATGGAATTAGTAGCAATCCCCTACTTTATGTCCATTGCAATTTAAATCAAGAATATAACCAATTCCAACATGTCGAGAGATTGGACTAAGGAGGACACAAACAATCTTCTTGATATAGTAGTGGCCAGAAGATCTGGGGTGACAGAGGAACTGAAGGAAATCCACATTAGGCAGGAAATGGTGTTGGATAGACTGATGGGACTGAAGGCTGATAAATCCCCAGGGCCTGATGGTCTGCATCCCAGGGTACTTAAGGAAGTGGCTCTAGAAATCGTGGATGCATTGGTGATAATTTTCCAATGTTCTATAGACTCAGGATCTGTTCCTATGGATTGGAGGGTAGCTAATGTTATCCCACTTTTTAAGAAAAGCGGGAGAGAGAAAACAGGGAATAATAGCCTGACATCGGTGGTGGGGAAGATGCTGGAGTCAATTATAAAAGATGAGATAGCCGAACATTTGGATAGCAGTAACAGGATCGGTCCTAGTCAGCATGGATTTACGAAGTGGAAATCATGCTTGACTAATCTTCTGGAATTTTTGAAGATGTAACTAGGAAAATGGACATGGGAGTGCCAGTGAGTTTAGTGTACCTAGACTTTCAGAAAGCATTTGATAAGGTCCCACATAGGAGATTAGTGGGCAAAATTAGGGCACATTGTATTGGGGGTAGAGTGCTGACATGGATAGAGAAGTGGTTGGCAGACAGGAAACAAAGAGTAAGGATTAACTGGTCCCTTTCAGAATGGCAGGCAGTGACTAGTGGGGTACCGCAAGGCTCGGTGCTGGGCCCGCAGCTATTTACAATATACATCTATGATTTGGATGAAGAGATTCAAAGTAACATTAGCAAATTTGCAGATGACACAAAGCTGGGTGGCAGTGTGAACTGTGAGGAGGATGCTATGAGAATGCAGGGTGACTTGGACAGGTTGGGGGAGTGGGCAGATGCATGGCAGATGAAGTTTAATGCGGATAAATGTGAGGTTATCCACTTTGGTAGCAAAAACAGGAAGGCAGATTACTATCTAAATGGCTTCGTTGGGAAAAGGGGAAGTACAACGGGATCTGGGGGTCCTTGTACATCAGTCTATGAAAGTAAGCATGCAGGTACAGTGGGCAGTGAATAAAGCGAATGGCATGTTGGCCTTTATAACAAGAGGAATCGAATATAGGAGCAAAGAGGTCCTTCTGCAGTTGTACAGAGCCCTAGTGAGACCACACCTGGAGTATTGTGTGCAGTTTTGGTCCACTAATTTGAGGAAGGACATTCTTGCTATTGAGGGAGTGCAGCGTAGGTTTACAAGGTTAATTCCCGGGATGGCGGGACTGTCATATGCTGAGAGAATGGAGCAGCTGGGCTTGTACACTCTGGGGTTTAGAAGGATGTGAGGGGATCTCATTGAACCATATAAAATTGTTAAGGGTTTGGACACGCTAGAGGCAGGAAACATGTTCCCGATGTTGGGGGAGTCCAGAACCAGGGGCCACAGTTTAAGAATAAGGAGTAAGCCATTTAGAACTGAGACGAGGAAACACTTTTTCTCACAGAGAGTGGTGAGTCTGTGGAATTCTTTGCCTCAGAGGGCGGTGGAGGCAGGTTCTCTGGATGCTTTCAAGAGAGAGCTAGATAGGGCTCTTAAAAATAGCGGAGTCAGGGGATATGGGGAGAAGGCAGGAACGGGGTACTGATTGTGGATGATCAGCCATGATCACATTGAATGGCGGTGCTGGCTTGAAGGGCCTAATGGCCTACTGCTGCACCTATTGTCTATTGGCAAGTCTACATACCTACTATCAATGCTGTATTGAAATCTAACCATCTCAGGAGTGATATACTACCACAGCTACCCAAAATGTCTAACTGGTTGCCTCTGAGAAGAGACAGGCAAACTGCCATGCACTGGTCAGCAGAAATGAACTATCATACTTCACAGATATGCTCCATTTCCACGCTCATTTATGGATTGGAAACTCAAGTATCTATATGAATCCGAGCAGCTTTGTCAACTTATCTGATCAGATTTCCCACCTTACATTGTTTTGAACTCCTGTGAGAGTGGATAGACAGAAGGAAGTGGATGAGCTTGTAGCGCAATTAGAAATTGGTAGGTATGACGTTGTGGGCATTAGAGACGTGGTTAAAAGAGGATCGGAGCTGGGAACTAAATATCAAAGCTTACACGTCCTATTGAAAAGACAGATAGGTGGGCGGAGGGGGTGGGATAGCTCTGATGGTAAGGAATTAAATTTGGTCCTTAGCAAAGGGTGACAAAGGATTAGAAAATGTAGAATCCTTGTGGGTAGAGCAAAGAATCTTCAAGGATAAAAAGACCCTGATGGGAGTTATCAGGAGATACAATCGGCATGTAGGAAAGGCAATGTTACGGTGGTCATGGGAGATTTCAATATGCATGTAGACTGGGAAAATCAGGTTGGTACTGTAAGTAAGTAAGTAAATGTTATTTATATAGCACGTTTAAATCAACTCGCTTTGAAACCAAAGTGCTTTACATAGAAGAAATAATTAGGTTTCCGTACATCCATAGAAAAATTTAAAAAAGAAAAATGACACACCACATTATAGAATTTAACATGAACGTCCCCCCACAGCAGAAACAGTACTGGAACCCAAGAGAGGTTATTTGTAGAGATGGTTTCTTAGAGTAGCTTGGAGTTGAGCCTACTAGATAAACCGGATTAGATTAAGGACCTTAAGGTAAAGGAACCACTGAGAGATATGATAAAATTCAACCTGCAATTTGAGAGGGAGAAGATAGAATCAGATGTGTCGGTATTACTGTTGAGCAAAGGTGATTACAGAGGCATGAGGGAGGAGCTGGCTAAAGTTGATTGGAAAGAGACCCTAGCAAGAATGACGGTGGAACAGCAATGCCAGGAATTTCTGGGTATAATTCGGAAGACGGAGGATCTTTACATTCCAAAGAGGAACAAAGATTCTTAGGGGAGAATGAGGTACTGTGATTGACAAGAGAAGTCAAAGACAGCTTAAAACTAAAAGAGAAGGCACATTATGTAAAGATTAATAGGAAGCTAGAGGATTGGGAAGCTTTTAAAAAACAGAAGGTAACAAAAAAGGCAATGTGAGAAAAGATGAAATATTATTGAATTATGTAAGCTAGCCAATAATATTAAAGATGATAGCAAAAGTTTCTTCAGATATATACAGCGTAAGAAAGAGGCAAGAATGGACATTGGAAAATGATGCTGGAGAAGTGATAATGGGGAATATGGAAATGGCAGACAGAGTCATAGAGTCACTGAGTCACTTCGGCCCAAATTGCTCACGCCGGCCAACATGCCCCAGCTACACTAGTCCCACCTGCCAGCATTTGGTCCATATCCCTCCAAACCTGTCCTATCTATGTACCTGTCCAACTGCTTCTTAAATGTTGGGATAGTCTCTGCCTCAACTACCTCTTCTGGCAGTCTGAAGAAGGGTCTCGAACCAAAACGTCACCCATTCCTCCTATCCAGAGATGCTGCCTGTCCCATTGAGTTACTCTAGCATTTTGTGTCTACCTCCTCTGGCAGCTTGTTCCATACATCCACCACCCTTTGTGTGAAAAAGTTACTCCAATTAAATCTTTTCCCCTTCACCTTAAACCCATGCCCTCTGGTGCTCGATTCACCTACACTGGGCAAGAGATACTGTGAATCTACCCAATCTATTCCTTTCATGATATTATACACCTCTATAAGATCACCCCTTATCCTCCTGCGCTCCAAAGGAATAGAGCCCCACTTACTCAACCTCTGCCTATTTCTCAGCCCCTCAGGTCCTGACAACATCCTCGTAAATCTTCTCTTTTGGCCTTTTTGACCACCCAATCTACCTGTGACCACCTTCAGGGAGCTTTGCACCTGCACTCCTAGATCCCTCTGCTCTACAACACTCCGCAGAACCTTACCATTCACTGTGTAGGTCCTGCCCATGTTAGGCTTCCCTAAATTCAGCACCTCACATTTTTTTGCATTAAATTCCATGAACCATTCCTCAGCCCACTTGGCCAATTGATCAAGATCCTGCTGCAATTTTTCACAACCATCTTCACTATCTGCTAAACCACCCACTTTTGTATCATCTGCAAACTTGCTAATCTTGCCATGTATATTCTCATCCAAATCATTGATATAGATGACAAACAGTAACAGGCCCAGCACCGAACCCTGAGGCACACCACTAGTCACAGGCCTCCAGTCCGAGAAGCAACCTTCCACCAACACTCTCTGATTCCTTCCATGAAGCCAATTTTTCTATCCATTCAGCTATCTCTCCTTGGACCCCATGCAATCTAACCTTCCAGAGCAGTCTACCATGAGGAACCTTGTCGAATGCTTTACTGGTCCAAATATACATCTACGGCTCTGCCCTAAACAACCTTTTGTTGATAAATTGAATAATATTTTTTGCATCGGGCTGCTCAATGGAAGACACCAGCAACGTGCCAGAAATTCAAGAGAGTCAGGGGGTAGAAGTTAGCGGAGTGGTTATTGCTGAGGAGAAGGAGCTTGGTAAGCCAAAAGGTCTGAAGGTGGATAAGTCACCTGGACTAGATGCACTGCACCCCAGGGTTCTGAAAAAGGTCGCTTTAGAGATTGTGGAGGCATTGGTAGTGATCTTTCAAGAATCACTAGAGTAAGGAGTGGTTCTAGACAATTGGAAGGTTGATAATGTTACACCACTGTTCAAGAAGGGAGCGAAGCAGAAGAGTTGAAACAAAAGGCTGGTTAGCCTGACTTCAGTGGTTGGAAAGATTTTAGAGTCCATTATAAAGGATGAGGTTTCTGAGTACTTAGAAGCACAGTCATAGAGTTATAGTCGTGCAGTGTGGAAACAGGCCCTTCAGACCAACGTGCCCACACCGACCAACATGTCCCATCTACACCAGTCCAACTTGCCTGCATTTGGCCCATATCCCTCTAAACCTGTCAAATCCATGTACCTGTCTAATTGCTTCTTAAACATTACGAAAATCCCTGCCTCAACCACCTCCTCCAGCAGCTCGTTCCATATGCCCACCACCGTTTGTGTGAAAAAGTTATCCCTCAGATTCCTATAAAATCTTTCCCCCTTCATCTTAAACCTATGCCCTCTAGTTCTCGATTCTCCTACTCTGGGCAAGAGACTCTGTGCATCAACACGATCTATTCCTCTCATGGTTTTATACACCTCTATAAGATCACCCCTTATCCTCCTGCACTCCAAAGAATTGTCCCAGCCTGCTCTTCCTGCTGCTTAGACCTTAAGTCCTGGCAACTTCGTTGTAAATCTTCTCTGCACCCGTTCTAACTTAACAACATCTTTCCTATAACATCATGCCCAGAACTGAACACAATACTCTAAAATGCAGCCTCACCAACATCTTATATAACTGCAACATGACCTCCCAACTTTTATACTCAATACTCTTGGCTGATTCAGGCCAGTATAACAAAAGCCTTTTTAACCAACCCAACTACCTGTGACGCCACCTTCAAGGAACAATGTACCTAAACTCCTGGATCCCTCTGCTCTACAACACCTCCCAGAGTCCTACCATTTACTGTGTGGGTTTTGGACGTGGCAGGTTGTGTTTTGCCTACTGGATCGAGTTTTTAGAGGGGATGATTAAGGAGATTGATGAGGAAAGGGCGGTGGACATTGTATACATGATTTTTTGTAATGTTTTTGATAAGGTCCCTCACGGTAGGCTGACCCAGAAGATTAAGACGTATGGAATTCACGATAATTTGGTCATATGGATTCAGAACTGGCTTACTCATAGGAGACAGAGGGTTGTGGTGGAAGGTAGATATTCTGGCTGGAGATCTGTGATCAGTGGAGCTCTACAGGAATCTGTGCTGGGACCCCTGCTGTTTGTGATGTACATAAATGATTTAGACGTAAATGTAGATGGATCGGTGAGTAAGTTTGCTGAGGACACCAAAATTGGAAGAGTTGCTGACAGTGCGGAAGGCTGTCAGAAGAGACAGCAGGATATAAATCAGCTGCAGAAATGGGAGAAATGGTATATGGAGTTTAACCCAACAAGTGTGACAGGTTGCACTTTGGGAGGTTGATTGTAAGGGAAAAGTGTATAATCAATGGAAAGACCCTCAACAGCATTGACGTGCAGAGGGATCTTGGAGACCAAGTTACTAGCTCACTGAAATTGGCAGCACGAGTAGATATGGTGGTAAAGAAGGCGGATGGTATGTTTGCCATCATTGCTAGGGACATTGAATATAAGCGTCAAGAAGTCATGATGCAGATTTGTGCGGAGTTTGCATGTTTTCCCTGTGACCACGTCAGTTTTCACCGGGTGCTCCAGTTTCCTCCCACATCCTAAAGATGTGCGGGTTTGTAGGTTAATTGGCTTCTGTACAAATATCCCCAGTTGGATGAGAAAGTGGCATTACAGGGTGCAGGTAATCAATGGTCGGCGCAAACTCGGTGGGCCCGAAGGGCCAGTTTCCATGCTGTATCTCTAAACTACAGTGCCCTCCATAATGTTTGGGACAAAACCCCATCATTTGCCTCTGTACTCCACAATTTGAGATTCGTAATAGAAAAAAAATCACATGTTGTTAAAGTGCACATTGTCAGAATTTAATGAAGGCCATTTTTATACATTTTGGGTTCACCATGTAGAAATTACAGCTGTATTTATACATGGTCCCCCCCATTTCAGGGCACCACAATGTTTGGGACACATGGCTTCACAGGTGTTTGTAATTGCTCAGGTGTGTTTAATTGCCTCTTTAATGCAGGTATAAGAGAGCTCTCAGCACCTAGTCTTTCCTCCAGTCTTTCCATCACCTTTGGGAACTTTTATTGCTGTTTATCAACATGTGGACCAAAGTTGTGCCAATGAAAGTCAAAGAAGCCATTATGAGACTGAGAAACAGAATAAAATTATTAGAGACATTAGTCAAACCTTAGGCTTACCAAAATCAACCGTTTGGAACATCATTAAGAAGAAAGAGCACTGGTGAGCTTACTAATCGCAAAGGGACTGGCAGGCCAAGGAAGACCTCCACAGCTGATGACAAAAGAATTATCTCTATAATAAAGAAAAATCCCCAAACACCTGTCTGACAGATCAGAAACACTCTTCAGGAGTCAGGTGTGGTTTTGTCAATGACCACTGTCCGCAGAATTAGAATTAGAATGCCTTTATTGTCATTCAAACAGACAAAGGTTTGAACGAAATTTTGTACCCTGCAGTCATAACAGCAAAAAAAACAACACACAATTAACACAGTTCCACACAAACATCCATCACAGTGATTCTCCAAACACCTCCTCACTGTGATGGAAGGCAAAATTCTTTTCTCTTCCCCATTCTTCTCCCGCGGTCAGGCAGTTAAACTGCTGTGTCGAGGCGATCGAGGTTAAAGCCCCCCGGCGGGCGATGGTAAGTCCCGCGGCCGATTAAGCCGGGCCGGGCGATGTAAGGCCATGCGACGGGCCGATTCAATCCATGCGATTCGGGGCGGGCGAAGTTGCCGTTGCGGGAGCTCCCGAAAATCGGTCTCCTACCAGGGACCTGCGAGCTCCCGATTTTGCCGTTCACAGGGCCTGCGGCCGAAGCCTCCGAAGCTCTGGTCGGGTCGCAGCCGAAGTGCCACCACAGCGTCCGAAGTCAGCCATCTCCGTGATGGTAAGTCCGCAGGCTCTACGACTGGAGACCTCAGGTCGATTCCGGTTGGAGGCCGCCAGCTCCATGAAGTTAGGTCCCAGCGAAACGGAGACACGACAAGGAAAAGGTTGCATCTCCATTCAAGGAAGAGATTGAAAAGTTTCCCCCACCCCCCCTCCACATATACACAACTAAAATAAACCAAAAACATACTCCTAACAAGACAAAAAAAAAAAAAAAAAAAGACAGACGGACTGCAGGCGTGCCCCAGCCATAAGGCGCCGCCACTGGAAACTTGATGAACAGAAATCAGAGGCTATACTGCAAGATGCAAACCACTGGTTAGCCGCAAAAATAGGATGGGCAGGTTACAGTTTGCCAAGAAGTACTTAAAAGAGCAACCACAGTTCTGGAAAAAGGTCTTATGGACAGATGAGACCAAGATTAACTTATATCAGAGTGATGGCAAGAGCAAAGTATGGAGGAGAGAAGGAACTGTCCAAGATCCAAAATATACCACCTCATCTGTGAAACACAGTGGTGGGGATTTTATGGCCTGGGCATGTATGGCTGCTAAAGGTACTGGCTCACTTATCTTAATTGATGATACAACTGCTGATGGTAGTAGCATAATGAATTCTGAAGTATATAGACACATCCTATCCGCTCAAGTTCAAACAAATGCTTCAAAACTCATTGGCCGGCGGTTCATTCCACAGCAAGACAATGACCCAAAAAACAGAGGGGGTTTTCAAAGCAAATTGTCAATTCTTGAGTGGACAAGTCAATCACCCGATCTGAAGCCAACTGAGCATGCCTTTTATATGCTGAAGTGGAAACTGAAGGGGACTAGCCCACAAAACAAGCATAAGCTAGAGGGCTGCAATACAGGCCTGGCAGAGCATCACCAGAGAAGACACCCAGCAACTGGTGATGTCCATGAATCGCAGACTTCAAGCAGTCATTGCATGCAAAGAATATGCAACAAAATACTAAACATGACTACTTTTATTTACTTGACAATGCTGTGTCCCAAACATTATGGTGTCCTGAAATGTGGGGGACTATGTATAAACAATGCTGTAATTTGGTGAAACCAAAATGTATAAAAATGACCTTTATTAACAATGTGCACTTTAACCACATGTGATTTTTTTCTATTACAAATCTCAAATTGTGGAGTACTGAGGCAAATAAATATATGATGGGTCTTTGCCCAAACATTATGGAGGGCACTGTAAACTGCTGATCACCCCATTACAGGAAAGATGTGGACGCTTTGGAGAGGGTGCAGTTGAGGTTTACAAGAATGCTGCCTGGATTAGAGGGTTTCAGCTGTAGGGAGAGTTTGGATAGACTTCAATTATTTTCTCTGGAACTTCGGTGATTAAGGGGAGACTTGACAGAAGTATATAAAATTATGAGAGACACACACAGTGTAGATAGTTAGAGCATTTTTCCCCAGGGTGGAAACATTTAACACTAAAGGGCAGAGTGATAAGGTGCGAGGGGGAAGTTTAATGGAGATCTGTGGGGCAAGATTTTTGGGGGGTTTTACGCAGAGCACTGGGGTCCTGCAATGCATTGCCCGGGGTGGTGGTGGAGACAGATACGATAGTGGCGTTTAAGGGGCTTTTAGATAGGCACATAAAAGTGCAGGGAATAGAGGGATATGGATCATGTACAGGCAGATCAGTTTAACTTGTCATCATGTTTGGCACAACAATTATGGGCCATTCCTGTGCAGTATTGTTCTATATCTATCTGTGTCTATGTGGCCTCACCAACACCTTGTACAAATTAGTTTCTCAGCGAATTTGTAACCTGCATAATTTAAAGGGCAGCTGCAGCATGTACACATATTGACTGAGGAACATGCGGTAAACAACACGGTGAATAACTATTTATCATATTGGAGATTTGCTGTGGGCTCTTAAAAGTTCTGTCCTTGGACTCCTGCTGTAATTTTCTAATACATTAATAACGGAATTGGGAACACAGTATTAATAATTTACAAATAATAAAAATGGAGAGAATACAAATGGACTTTAAGAGGAGACGAGCAGGAGCAACGTGCAACTCCATGGCTGATGAAATGCAATTCAGCAAGTGTGGGGAGATACCGTCTGGTTCCTTTAAATGGGGTATGGGAACATAGACCTAGGAAAATCTGAACAAATCTTTAAGAGCACAAAACTAATTAATGAAGTTAAGCAGAAATTGTCCCTGGACTTTGTAAACAGATATCAGACACATTCAACACGGAAATGGGCCCTTCGGCCCAACTCATCTATGTCACCCATCTACGCGAGTCCCATTGGGTTCCTGTCAAATTGTTCCCCTCGCCCTTAAAATCTACGCCCTCAAATTCTCAATTTCCCAACCACGGGAAAAAGGTTGTGTGCATTAATCCTATCACCCATTAGAGAATTGTGTTCAGTTCTGGGCACTGTGTTATAGGGAAGATGTTGTCAAGCTGGAAAGGGTAGAGATGATTTACGAGGATTTTGCCAGGACTAGAGGGTCTGAGCTATGGGCAGAGGTTGAGTAGACTGGACTCTTTTCCTTGGAGTGCAGGAGGATGAGGGGTAATCTTATAGAGGTGTTTAAGATCGTGAGAGGAATAGATCGGGTCTCTTGCCCAGAATAGGTGAACCGAGGACCAGAGGACTTAGGTTTATGGTAAAGGGGAAAAGATTTAATAAGAATCTGAGGGGTGATGTTTTCACACAAAGGGCAGTGGATGTATGGAACAAGCTGCCAGTGGAGGTAGTTGAGAAAGGAACTATACCAACACTTAAGGAACAGTTAGATAGGTACATGAATAGGACAGGTTTGGAGGGATATGGAGGTAGGTGGGACTAATGTAGCTGGGACATGTTGGCTATGACTATCGATGCCCCAGAAAGAAATTAAACTGTAAAATACTGGCTTAACGCCAGTTGAGTGGTGCCCAATTCGAAGGACAACACTTCAGGTCTGATGAGCAGAGAATAGGAAAAGACAAATCAGGAGGACAAAGGAACTTGATCATCGAGCATGGCCTGTCATTCTCAAGATAATAGCTTATCTAACTGTCAGCTTAACTCCATATTCCTCTCTACCATCAATAACCTTTCACATGAAGATAGACACAAAATGCTGGAGTAACTCAGCGTGACAGGCAGCATCTCCGGGGAGAAGGAATGGGTGATGCTTCGAGTTGAGACCTTTCTTCGGACCCTTCTTCCTTCCAGCATTTTGTGTCTATCTTTGGTTTAAACAAGCATCTGCAGTTCATCCTACACATAATTCTTCACCCTCTCGCTTGTGAAGAACCTACCTTTGCCTTAGAACAACTTAAAGACACTGCTTTTACTACCCTTTGAAGGAGTATCAAACCTCTATAAGCACAGGCACAACTGCAGGTTCAGTCACGTCAAACACCCTAAAACTGGCTGGAGCATACTTCTGTTAGAAAACTGACCTGACAACCTTCAGCAGTGCGACCCTCCCCAACTTACTGTTGTGGACCCTTTGGAAGGTGTAGTTGGTGGGATTCAGCGACCATTCTCCGGAATATTCCACGGCCTGAGTCCGAGCCAATTTCTCAGTGAACATGGATAACTTTGGTCTGGAGGCCAGGAAGGAATTTACTTGGAATGCAACAACAGGCCGAGGGAAGAGTCTGAGGATCCTGGTGTGAGCCAGAAAACCCTGCAACACGTTGGGGGAATTGAAGAACCGTACCATTGCAACCCTGTAAAGCAAAAGATCATCAAGTTAAAAAACAGTCATAGGGAGGTCATGTATCATGCAGCCACGATGCAGTCGCACAAAGCACATAGTCAATGTCATTCATCCTACTACACACTTTAACAGAAGACATGAGAATGCCAATTTCACACAGACAGATCCACTCATTACAAAATATATACGGCCATTTTTATGTGATAGCAGTCTAACCTGGTACTGAATGTTCCACTCAATGTGAGCTCAGACATTGGATAGAATGGTGGGTGGTGGTCAGGGAGTAGCTTCACATTTTCCAATACATGATTGCAGTTAGGAAGTGACTAGCAGCAAGTAAACAAGAGCAGAGGTGGCATGGCTTCGCCATGGGGATAATGATGTGGCTATTGCTGTAAAACCAAAAGTGGAAAGAAGGGCACTGGCTGTTTCTGTGTTCAGGGTAGGATGTGTGCAGGAACTCCATGCTGACAGCTTGTTATCCCTGTATAACATTTATTTTCACCACATGTTTATTTTTGTGGTCTAGTAGTTTCCCTCCTGTTCCTACCCACTTGGACTGGTGAGGTACGCTGGGAGATTAACACTTAAGAAATGCAGCATGGAAACAGGCGCTTGGCCCCCGAAATCCACATTGATTACCTGCTCACACTAATTCTATGCTATCCCACTTTCTCATCCACTCTCTATACACTGGGGGCAAATCACAGCAGTGCATGTCTCGGGGATGTGGGAGGAAACTGGAACAGCCGGAGGAAACCAATGAGGTCACAGGGAGAATGTGCAAACCCCAAACAGGCAGCACCCAAGATCAGTATCGAACTCAGGTCCCTGGCGTAGTGAGGCAGCAGCTCAAACCAGTTACGCCACTGTCACACATCTTAGATTGGATCAACAATGGAATAATCAATAACAACTTGGATGTGAATGTATAAGGCATAATTAGTAAGTTTGCAGATGACACTAAAGTGGGTGATATCATAGATAGTGAAGATGGTTAACAAAAACTACAACAGGATCTTGATCCGTTGGGCAAGTGGGTTATAGAATGGCGAATGGAGTTCAATGCCGATAAGGGCGAGGTGTTGCATTTTGGGAAGTCAAACCAGGATAGGTTCTTCACGATGAATGGTAGGCCATTGTAAAATGTTATGGAGCATAGGGATCTATGAGTGCAGGTACATTGTTCTTGAAAGTGGCGTCACAGGTAAATCAGATGGTCAAAAAGGATTTTGGTACATTAGCCATCATCAGTCTGGGTATTGAATATAGAAGTTGTCATGTTATGGTGTAGTTGTTTATACAAGATGCCAGTGAGGCCACATTTGGAGTATTGTGTTCATTCTGGACACCCTGTTATAGGTAGGATGTTGCTAAGCTGGAAACAGTGCAGAAATGATTTACAAGGATGTTGTCAGGAATCGAGGGCCTGAGTTACGGGGAGAGTCTGGGCAGGCTCGGACTTTATTCCTTGAAGCGCAGGAGGCTGAGGGGTGATCTTATAGAGGTATACAAGATCATGAGGGGAATAGATGGGTTAGATGAAGAGTCTTTTACCCAGAAAAGGGGAATCAAGAACCAGAGGTTTAAGGTGAGAGGGGAAAAATTAATGGGAACCTGAGGTGCAACCTTTTCCACACAGAGGGAGGTGGATATATGGAATCAGCTGCCAGAGGAGGTACTTGATGCAGGTACTCAAACAATTAATGTAAAAGACATTTGGACAGGTACATGGATAGGAAAGGTTTAGAGGTATATGGGTCAAACACAGGCAGGTGGGACCAGTGGGGCATCTTGTCAGCTTAGGCAGGTTGGCCAAAGGGCCTGTATGAGTCTATGACTGTGAAAGTGGCTAAAATGTCTGCTAACCGAGGACTTAAGTTATCGTTAATTGCACAATTGAAGGACTAACAGTGGACATGGATCTGGCCAAGAAGACGACTGGAAACCCTTTGCATTTTTGGTTTTGATGTAATTGAAGGGGATCGTTAGTTGAGGAATGCAGCAATGGCTCCATCAAACTTGGTGAGGTTTTACCTGGCTTTGAGATACCACATGGAACAAAAACATTATGAGACACATCTGCAGAGTGACTAAGGGAAAACTCACCGGGTGGCGATATCCACTGAGTCGACATCATTGCCGTAGATGAGGGGATTGAATTCGGTGGATGGGGTGGAGGTCTGCTCTTCCCGGGCCCGCCCAGTCAGCAGAGGCAGTTGTTGCGCTTCGTTGAACTTTTCCAGATTGAGGATTGGCTGAGTGTTTAAACTCATGCTCGCCAGTGCCTGTCCCAGGGCCAGGTACAAGAGCAGTGTCAGCAAAGTGCAGGTCAATCCCAAGACCAGCTCACTTCAGTGATAGCAAGACCATCACAGCGCCAGTCCCCCACCTCCCTGGACAAACTATGTGACAGGACAGCGTAGCTCCCATCCCCAAGCACAAGCAGCACACTGTCTCCACATCTCCCAACAGACAGGTGACCCTCTTCACAATCCATCAAACAGATCCACACCTTCCATTTTTGTAAAACCAAACAACACCACCATCCTGAAGGACAGGGGCAACAGTGCCTCGCAAAAAGAGTGTTGTGGGGTGGGGAAGAACACATTAGCAACAAGACTGTCAGACACGAAACATCCAACTTCCCATTGCTTCACGCCCAATGCTCATGGGAGGAAACACCGTGCTGCCTCAGGGAATGAAACATATATATCAGAACAGTGAATAGAACAGAACTGAATTCCCAACCAATGTTGTGTGGGGACCTTAACTGAAGCAATTTCACTTCACAGCATCATACATGTTTTAAGAAGCCAGCAGTGTCAGAGGGGATACAATGCACTGGCCTGTTTGATAGGATAGTGCAGAGGGAGCCTTTGTATGGTTTGATGAGGCAGTAGTTTTTACATAACCAGTCTTTGCCCGACCTGAGTGTTTGCCGGGATATTTTAGGAGCTTTATTTTGCATTTAACCAGTAGTAGCTACTCTAGCATCTGAGGAGTCGACATGAAGTCAGATCTATTAGCATCCAGCCAATGCTGCAACTGACCAGAACATTTTTGTTGTGATAGTCCAAATAAGGCTTTAGTTTATCTAACCAGCACTGTGCCTCTAGAGAACTTGCAAAATAGCTGTTCCATCATACAGATTATGACTAAATGAAAGGAGGACAGCTCCACTTTTCTCCAAATAGGAAAGCAGGCTGAAGGGAGGTACATTTATGGGAACTGGTTTTGCCATCGGCAACTAGATTACAGGCTTTGACTTCACTGAACAACCCTCTAGCAACTCTGCCTGACCCTCAGCAGCTGATGCACCACAGTGAGAGTATGGCTATAATGGAAAACATCATGCCAGTAATCTCATGACGCAGTCCACAGATAACATCAATGAGAGAAGGGTCTCGACCGGAAACGTCATCCATTCCTTTTCTCCAGAGATGCGGCCTGTCCCGCTGAGTTATTCCAGCATTATGTATCTAACATCAATGAGAGAGTTGGACGACAATCCAATCTCAAGTGCCAATAATGGAAAAGAAACGTTGGGAAAGCTAATTCCTCCTCAGCAAACTTACAGCACATCATCCACTTAACCTAACCATTATCTTCAGAAATGGTAGCATTTGCAACACCACTGAAACGTATCCATGGTGCAAACACTGACATTCTCTTGACTGTCATTGCCACGTTGAACCTTGGACAGACCATAAATCAATTATGGACATATGGCTTGTGCCACCACAGAGATAACCTGGAGGAATGCAAGAAAATATTATAAATTGAACCAATGAGATGCAAAGCTTCACTGAGAGACATCCTGACCTATTTGTTGCAACAGCTAAAATCAAGACAATGATGAATAAAGGATGTGCTAAATCCACTGGATAGTCTGTTGTCACCACAGTTGATTTGACAGCAGCTCGTCCACTTGTCTGAATTTTCAAAATAAGCCACCAAAGGCTGTAAAGCTGGAAATTGAAAACAGACCACACAACATCAAAATTGTGGTAATAAGTGAAGACTTTGAAAATTTTATATTTGGTAAATGGGACATGAGAAATAATTATTTCAGAGTGAAAGCCACTTATGATGCATCATATTCCAGTGGTTCGACTCCCTGACTTTTTTTACTGTACCTAGGTACACCTGATAATAAATTAAACTAAACTAATAACCACCTCTTGGTCAATGTTGTTTTTAAGCACAATGTTGTCAATCTGCGACTGCTCAACTGAAACATAAAGCAGAGGCCACAGATATAAATTCATCCTTCAAAATCCAGTAACAGAAACAGCAGCTGATACCATATCTTCCAAAGATAGACACAAAATGCTGGAGTAATTCAGCGGGTCAGGCAGCATCTCTGGAGAAAAGGAATAGGTGACGTTTTGGGTCGGAACACTTCTTCAGACTGAAGATAGTTCCTTCCTACACCATATCTTCCAAGTCTGCTGTGCCAAGACGACAAACTGGGCACAAGACCTGAACAGCACCTCCACAGAAAACTTCAAAGCTGATGGATGGACAATTGAGCAAGAAAAAATTTCTGTCAAAAGAAGTTGCACCTAACCCACATTGTGACCATTCGCGAGACAATTATACTTCAAGTAATGGAAATTTTACAGGCAGTGAATGTCCTTTTCCTTTTCAGGGAAGATCCATGTACTAATCTTTCCGAATTCTCTTCTTCCCCCTTGTTGAAGATATCCCATTAGAATTCCAGTATATCTTCAACTGTCTCAAGGCAATAGTGACATTTTTGTGGAACTGCAGATGCTGGTTTACAAAACAAAGTGACAGAGTAACTCAGCAGGTCAGGCAGCATACCTCACAATAAGATGACTGGACCTGATCAGACACTTGTTCAACTGTCCAAAATGATGCTGAACTGGGGCACATCATTGTCCCAACCCCATCTCACTGGGATCTTGATACCTTTCTGGATTTGAAGATGAATGATCAGCTCTTCAACCTGTAATGTCTTCTTTCCAAAACTAAAGGGCCTGCCCCACTTACGTGTCCTTGGCACGCAAATTGCGCGACCTCGTGGTCGCGTTGAGCCGAGATGGTCGAGCGAAGGTCGGGCGCGATTACATGCGTACGCACAGCCGCCTGGAGCGCGTGACGTCATTTGAAGATGGACACAAAGCTGGAGTAACTCAGCGGGACCGGCAGCATCTCTGGAGAGAAGCAATGGGTGATATTTCATGTCGAGACTCTTCTTCAGTCTGAAAAGAAGGGTCTTGACCCGAAAACGTCACCCATTGCTTCTCTCCAGAGATGCTGCCGGTCCCACTGAGTTACTCCAGCATTTTGTGTCCATCTTCAATTTTCTTGGCCCCGCTCTGGGAGTAGAAGTGGGGGGCGGATCCGGTCCGCAACGGCCGTGAGCGGCGATCGTTTGCCTGCTTCTGCTGCTGTTGAAGGTGAGACGTTGCGTCGCGCCAGGGTCTTGGGCCTGTCCCACTTTGGCCGTCAGTTCCGCGACAGGCCGTTGGCGCGCGAAGATTTAGTTCACTGCAAGAATTTCGGAGCCCTGCGCGATGTCGGGACGGGCCCCGCACAACTCCACACCCCTCCGCGCTTCTAAGTGGGACCGGCCCCGCGCGGCCATACGGTGCCCGTACGCCTCAAGCGACCACGAGGTCGCGTAATTTGCGAGCCAAGGACGCATAAGTGGGCAGGCCCTTAACATTACTAAGACCAGCATCTTTGGCCAGCTAGGGACTGTACAAGCTTGACACACATCGAGGTATTTTTGCGTCTATTGTCTATTGTCTAAGATGTTCCACAAGCCTGTTCAGCAAATTTGCCTCCTCCCCACTAAGCCATCAAAACAAACTGCCAGTCAGAGAATAATTGAAAAACAAAGCACTTCCTGTAACACAATAGCCATCCAGATGTGAAGGTCAAATTAAGGATGCCAAGCAATTTCCAGAACACTGTTTGCCATATTTTATACCGACAGAGAAAAGCAGTTGAAAACAGAGTCCTACAGTGCCTGCTGTGGAGCAGATGGAAAGATTATTGAATCAATGCTAGGAGCCTCTCTACAGCCAACATCCCTGGTTTTGAGGCAAAGATCACGAAATATCACGTTTATTGGCTGACCACTGTGTTTGGGCAACATACTCATTTCCTACAGTGAAACCTCTCCCCTCACTGCAGATCGGCACAGAAGACACATTGCAAGTAGACCTCAGGCAGGGAAGAGCTAGATCTCAAAGAGTGAACAGCTGGCCAAACAGGCAGAATACATAGTTTAACCCTCTGTCACCTCAAGTTGCAACAATCATCTCACCATCTACAGACATTACATTTGTTTCTAAGCTGGGATAAATAGTTCTGGGAGTGTTACTGTACCCAAGTGTTTGAGGAGACACTGGGCAGGAGCTTGACTCGGCATCAAATCATGCTGTATGTACCTTGGCAGTGATCAGTAGGTCAGCCATTTGAGGCTGAAACATGCTTGACATTCCAAATGCAGTTCAGTTAGCTAGGTTCCAAGAACCTTTCATGAACAAGTCAAAAACATGCAGAGAAGATGAAATGTGGGCATGTTTTAACTGCAGAATCTAGTGGTTACAGTAATTTAGGATATTGCTGGCCAAGTATGGACGATCCTGACTTCAGAGGGCAATTAATTCATTGTTAGCAAACAGAAGCAAGACATGCAAGATGATAATGGAGTTTGGGTATGGTGCAGGTGCACTGCCTACACAGTCAATTTGGCACTAATAGCATCCTAAGGTGGCAAACTGATTACACGTGATTGCAGTCATCAGCAGTTTGATGACAGATATTAGATATTCAAAAAAACATTTATATTTGCAAAGTACCAACATCCCAGATATCTCAGTGAAATCATTGCACACCACCAGCATGCACATCGAGTCATTTGGCAGAAACATTTCAGACAGGGCCACAAATAAGTGCATGCTTCCCGTCAATTGCAATAACAAAAATTCATTTAAAAGCCAAAATATAAATTGCAACTGAAATTCACTGTTGAATTTGACAGTCCTTGGTGAATTAGCTTGTGTGTCTGGAGAGCTAATAAAGACAGATGCAGGGTGGAGAGTGTGCATGACTGGTACTGGACAGTGGAGGGGAGGGGGGTAAGAGAAGAGCAGGGCAATCCTTTGGGAAGAGGAGAATGAGGTCTGTGCGGCTGATGGAAGAGTGGCTGAGCCAGGGAACAGCTGGTAGAATGGATGGGGTGGGGTGTGGGGGCAGCTGCAAGAATGGAGGGGCAGGAATGGAGTGGTGAGATGCAGGGCATACAGGGCAGGACGAGTGGGATGGAGAAGTTGAAGGGTAGGCTGAAGCAATTGTTGCCCACCAAAATCCTAGTTAGTGATATGCGGCAGAGGGGTGGCCAAATTGCACATGGCTGATGGTGGGAGTTCTGAGAGGGACCGGGTGAAGTGTTATCAATGGCCCTGCCTCGCCTTCAGTCAGCAGCCAAAAGCAGTCCCCGAAATAAATCACAGCAGAAAGAAAGCAGTAAAGAGATTTTAAAATAGACCACCTTCTCTGCTGTGACGAGTTCCTGCTGCATGATATCACTTAAGCTAACCAAACACTGGACGGTTAAGGACAAGATGGAAGACACCATGACAACACCAACACAGCAGCCAATCAGCCATGAGGATGAGGCCCCAACAGGAGGAATAAAAATTGTGGAGACACAGACAAAAGGAAAATCTATTACTAGAACATACAAGTAGAGAAACGAGTGAGAAAGAGTGCTAGATAAATTACTGTCACAATGAAGGTCTAAACAGAGCAGAGCATCAAAGAAGGGAGGCCATGAGGGTAGACAGAGATCGGAAGTGAACAGGTTGTGGCCCACTTGCTTCTAACACTTGACCAATGGGTGCAATGAGAATAGGTTCACCTCACAATCAAATCTACTTTGGCCTACTTACCGCAGTCCCTCATCTAAATTCCAGACTTAACAGCAGCTAATGCTTCTGATGGAAGCAGCATGTTCACAGCTTTAACTCAAGACTCAGTGATGTCAGGCTTGCTGTCTGGTTTTGCATTTGCCAGAGTATTAGTTGTGCCCATCTCACTTTGGCACATAGAGCAGTGCAAAGAGATGAGCTGAAGGAGCACTGAGTGCTGCACTTCCATACATTCCCGGAGAGAATTTAATGCATTCAATGTGTATTGATTCAACACCCACACAGCACAAAACCTCTCTTATGCTGCATTGATTGCTTTAAACTGCCAGCATGCCGAGCATTTGAAACACAGATGGGCTCCACTTATTTCATGCTCTGCCCCCATGTCAGTATCAACATTACCTTCAAATGCTACTGATGACACAAATGCATTGAGAAATAAATAATTAAATACACACAAATGATGATAGCACTATCATGAATAAACCCAGACTATAGACCATTGCAGGGAAGTGGGGTGGAGTGTTGGGCAGTGAGATAGCACATCTTAGCATTCAGGAGTAACTATCTTCCCACCCTCTCCCTACCAACCCCCCACCCCACTGTCCCAATAGCTCATCTAGTTATAGTTGGCAGAATTGACATAGGAATAATTTAATTATTTCAGATAATATTTATTAATTCCTAGACCAAATGCACATTGGCCATGAAATAGCCAGGGGTTTCCCCTTTACCTTGTGGAACATAGATGAGTGCTAGAAAGGCATAACATAATGGGCAATAGCAGGCAGGCAGATTCTCAGATTTGCTGTACCATTGCTGACGAGCGAGTCAGTCAATTGGCAAAGCGCTAGTGATTAAAACGCAGCACCATCTGAGAACTATCTGGTCCAGTAGCGAGGTCCTCAGTATCCCAAATATTGTCCAGGATAAGCAGGTAACCTTCACTGAGTACCCTAGCACAGATCCTCATGATGATAACCAGGTAAAACAATACCAGCAAAGGGTCAGGGAGCATTTGTAAGAAGCTCCTCCCTGTTGCGCAGGAACAATGTATGGAATCGTGGTGCAGCAGATGACAACCACAGAATGCACTTTTCAAACAGCCAACAGTAACAATTATTACAAGATAAACCAGGGCACCTTTCAATCAAAGCAAACGTTCCAAGGTCACACCACTCAATGAAGATCAATCAAAATCCAAACTACTATCCACTACAAGCAATTGCTGAAAATCAAATGCTGCACCCACCACCCAAAGAGATGGGACTTCACTGCAATCTGGCCCGCAATAGCAGAACTAAGGCAACAGTCCAGGCCATAAAATTGGATAGCTGGGACCATCTCCAACCACCCAACCCAGCATGGCAGATCATCAACCCAAAGGATGTGCAGGCTCATCCAACATGGAAATTGGCAGATCATAACCACATTAACAATGGGAGGCTGGTAGACCACAACTCCCGCCCTCCAGACTCTTTCCATAAACTTCTCACGTGGTATGGTCTTAGATGATCAAAACCACCTCTTACCTGCTTCAGATGCTTCTTTAGCTCAGTGGCTTCAGGTTCAGGCATAAGAGGCAACAGCTCTGCATTAGTTGGTGCAATAACCTGTCAAATATATTTTAAACACAAAAGTCAAACAGCCTAAAACAGGAGAGGATGTAATATGGATGTGAAACAGACATGGTAAGTTAACTGCACATATCTAATTGCATCCTCAAGTCTGCAATATCAGTTGCCTGTCATCTTTATGCTCACCTGCCTGTGCCTTAAAAATGTTGAAAGATTCTGCATTCTCCATCCTTTTAAAACTAAACAGGCAAAGTAATGTATTTTGGTAACTTAAACTAGGGCAGGGTTCTGGGGTCCTGAGACATTTATGACTATAAGTACATAATTCGATCAAAGTGGTGGCACAGTAAGACAAGGTGTTGAAGGCGGCGTATAACACACGCCTTCATTGGTCGGGACACTGCGTACAGAGGTTGGTAAGATCACACTTGTGCTGCATTGTGTGCAGATGTGCTTAAGCTAGTGAAGTTGAAAAAGTCACAATGATGTTGCTGGAAAGGAGGGCTTGGATAGGCTGGGATTGTTTTTCCGGGAGCAAAGCCAAATGGAAGGATGACCTTAGAGATTTATAAAATCACTAGACCAAGTGGGACCCGTTGGGCCCCGTCCCCCAACGCATGGGGGGGGGGGGCTTGCGTCGTCGTCGTTCATCCCGGGAGGGGAGGGGGCGGGGGGGGGGAGTGGGGTGCAGGGGATGGGTGGGTGGCCGATTGAGAGTTCCCCCCGATCGGCCCCCCACACTCCCTGCCTTGTGGCCAATCACCAGGATCGTGGGGCAGCAACCTCGTTACCATTGGCAACATCCCATTGTGATGTCATTGTGGCAGTTGGCAGCTTGAGAGCCCATTGTGATTGGTGCAGTGTGAGTGGCACTGTGACATAATCACTGGAAGCTCCTGGAAAAAAGGGCTGTCTGTGAGCAGTAAACCGACAGGGAGATTCCCCCGCCCTCCCCAGCCTTGTGCCCAAACACCAGGATTGTGGGACCAAAATGCAACCAGAACTTGATGAGCACCCTTCAGATATTGGTCGAGGGGCAGCAACCTCGTTACTGTTGGCAACGTTCTATTGTGATGTCATTGTGGCAGTTGGCATCCAGCTTGAGAGCCCATTGTTACCGTTGGCAACGTCCCATTGTGATGTAATTGTGGCAGTCGGTAGCCAGCTTGAGACCCCATTGTGATTGGTGCACTGTGTGAGACAATGTGACATCATCACTGTGAGGAGGCTGGAAACTGTCTGTGAGAAGGCGGTTTTGGCTGTTTTAAAAATGTCAATGATTAATAACCAGAAATATAGGTGGAAATGCGACGGAAAGATGTTTATCACCACCATGGGAAAAATGTGAGTAGGATGAGTGAAAATGGGAAGGCTGTGGCCAAGCGTTCGGAAGAAGATAGGAATTAACCAGATTGAAACAGAGACACATCGTGGGCACAAACAAGACGAAGACTTTTTGTTATATAAGAGACCAGGGGTGTACATAAGGTCACAGTCCTTTATATGGGAGTTTAAAAAGTGTGAGAAAATGTTTAAGGTTAGAAGGGAAAGATTTAAATTTAATTTTGAACAGCAAGTTTTGAACGCAGGAGGGTGGTGGGTATATGGAATGAGCTGCCAGAGGCAATGGTAGAGGCAGTTGCAATTACAACATTTAAAACTCACTTTAACAGATACATGAATAGGAAAAGTTTAAATATGTGTCAAATGGAACCAAATAGGAACAGTTCATGAAGGCATCTTGGTCACCATGGGTGATTATATATGCTATATAACCATGTCACATTTTTCCCACAATCATTTCACTTATAAGGTCTTTGCATGTTCACTCAAACTGCCTACACAGTGCCCTCCATAATGTTTGGGACAAAGGCCCATCATTTATTTATTTGCCTCTGTACTCCACCATTTCAGATTTGTAATAGAAAAAAATCACGTGGTTAAAGTGCACATTGCCAGATTTTAATAAAGGCCAATTTTATACATTTTGGTTCCACCATGCAGAAATCACAGCAGTGTTTATACATAGTCCTCCCCCCCCCCCCCCCCCTCCCCCCCAATTTCAGGACGCCATAATGTTTGGGACACAGCGATGTCATGTAAATTAAAATAGTCATGTTTACTATTTTGTTGCATATCCTTTGCATGCAAAAACTGTTTGAAGTCTGTGATTCATGGACATCACGTTGCTGGGTGTCTTCTCTGGTGATGCTCTGCCAGGCCTGTATAGCAGCCATCTTTAGCTTATGCTTGTTTTGGGGGCTAGTCCCCTTCAGTTTTCTCTTCAGCATATAAAAGGCATGCTCAATTGGGTTCAGATCGGGTGATTGACGGCCACTCGGGAATTGACCATTTTTTAAGCTTTGAAAAACTCCTTTGTGGCTTTAGCAGTATGTTTGGGATCATTGTCTTGCTGTAGAATGAACCGCCGGCCAATGAGTTTTGAGGCATTTGTTTGAACTTGTGGGACGTATCACTGATGGGGATGAGTCAGAGTATAGAAGAGAGATCGAGCAATTGTCCATATGGTGCCCTCAACACCAGCAAAACCAAGGAACTGATTGTGGACTTTGGAAGGAGTAGGATTGGGACCCACAGTCCCGTTTATATCAACGGGTCGATGGTTGAAAGGGTCAAGAGCTTCAAATTCCTGGGCGTGCACATCTCTGAAGATCTTTCCTGGTCCGAGAACACGGGTGCCATTATTAAGAAAGCACATCAGCGCCTCTACTTCCTGAGAAGATTACGGAGAGTCGGTTTGTCAAGGACTCTCTCTAACTTCTACAGGTGCACAGTAGAGAGCATGCTGAACGGTTGCATCGTGGCTTGGTTCGGCAACTTGAGCGCCCTGGAGAGCTAAAGACTACAAAAAGTAGTAAACACTGCCCAGTCCATCATCGGCTCTGACCTCCCTTCCATCGAGGGGATTTATCACAGTCGCTGCCTCAAAAAGGCTGGCAGTATCATCAAGGACCCACACCATCCTGGCCACACACTCATCTCCCTACTACCTTCAGGTAGAAGGTACAGGAGCCTGAAGACTGCAACGACCAGGTTCAGGAATAGCTACTTCCCCACAGCCATCAGGCTATTAAACCTGGCTCGGACAAAACTCTGAACTTTAATAGCCCATTAACTGTTATTTGCACTTTATCAGTTTATTTATTCATGTGTGTATATATTTATATAATGATATATGGACACACTGATCTGTTTTGTAGTCAATGCCTACTATGTTCTGTTGTGCTGAAGCAAAGCAAGAATTTCATTGTCCTATCAGGGACACATGACAATAAATTCACTTGAACTTGAGCAGATTGGATGTGTCTATACACTTCAGAATTCATTATGCTACTACCATCAGCAGTTGTATCAATGAAGTTAAGTGAGTCAGTGCCTTCAGCAGCTATACATCCCCAGGACATAACACCCCCACCACCGTGTTTCATAGATGAACTGGTATGCTTTGGATCTTAGGCAGTTCCTTCTCTCCTCCATACTTTGCTCTTGCCATCACTGATATGTTAATCTTAGTCTTATCTGTCCACATGGCCTTTTTCTAGAACTGTGGTTGCTCTTTTAAGTACTTCTTGGCAAACTGTAACCTGGCCATCCTATTTTTGCAGCTAATCAGTGGTTTGCATCTTGCAGTGTGGCCTGTATATTTCTGTTCATGAAGTCTTGTGGACCGGAAGTGGCGGCGCCTAACGGCAGCGGCTCGACTGCAATCCGTCTGTCTTTTTTTTATTTTTGTCTAGTTAACTGTAGTTGTTTGTGTTTTTTTATATTGTTTTTAACTGTGTATATGTGGGGGTGGGGGAAACTTTAAAAAATCTCTTCCCTGTATGGAGGACCCGACCTTTCTCTGTCGGGTCTCCGTTGTCGTTGGGGCCTAGCACCGTGGAGCGGCCTCCAACCGGAACGACCTGGGGCTCCAGTCACGGAGCCTGCGGACTACTCACCATCGTGGAGCTGGCCGAGTTCGGAGCGTGGAGAGCTGCGGTGACGCGCGGCTGCGACCTGACCCCGGAGATTCAGAGGCTCCAGCCGCAGGTCTGGTGGACGGTGACATCGGGAGCTCGCGGGTCCCTGGAGGGAGACCGCTTTTCGGGGCTTCCGCAACGGCAACTTCTCCCGCCCGAGTTGCGGGGTTGAAGATGACCTGGAGCGGGGTCTTACGTCGCCCGGCGCGGCTTTAAATGGCCGCGGGACTTGCTAGTGCTACCGGGGGCTCCAACATCAAGACCAGCGCGGCTTTAATGGCCGCGGGACTTACTTACCATCGCCCGCCGGGGGCTTTGATTCTGACATCGGGAGGAGAATGGGGAGTGCAGGGGAGAGACAAGACTTTGCCTTCCATCACAGCGAGGAGGAGATTCGCTGTGATGGATGTTTGTGTAAATTGTGTTGTGTCTTGGTTCTTTTTACTTGTTTGTATGACTGCAGAAACCAAATTTTGTTTGAACCTTATTTGAGGTTCAAATGACAATAAATGGTATTGTATTGTATTGTATGGACAGTGGTCATTGACAAATCCACACCTGACTCCTGAAGAATGTTTCTGATCTGTCGGACAGGTGTTTGCGGATCTTACTCTATTATAGAGAGAATTCTTCTGTCATCAGCTGTGGAGGTCTTCCTTGGCCTGCCAGTCCCTTTGCGATTAGTAAGCTTACCTGTGCTCTCTTTTAGGCTGTGGGCCGAGCATCAAAAATGTGTCTAGAAATCAACTTTCGTGACCCATGCCATGAAATTTTGCACGGATTTAGATAAAATATAATTGAGGAGGAAGTCATAACTCGTCAGTGCCAAAAGATGCACATTAATTAATTAAACTAATTAGAAAATTAGATCAAAAAAGTAAGCGCCATCTAGTGACCAATGCCCATATTACACCATGGGGAGCCTATTTCCGTGTTGCAGAATATTTAAACAATATTATTATCTATCTACCTATCTATCTATGACTTGTGAATATGACTGTAATCATATATAATTATATATAAAAATAATATAATTAATATAATTGTGTGTGTTTTTTAATGAGACTGCTGCAGAGGTCTGGCTCCTGAACCAGCCTAATTAATAGGTGAGTGCAGTTCTTCTGGGTTCCCCCGTTTACTGAACCCCACTGACTGCCAGTGTGCTGAGTGGGGGTCACAGACATAGTGGGACTGCGGCAGTGCCAGGCTGGGGGAAGGCTAAGGCATCTTCCACTGAGAGGAAAATGCCTAACCCTATACTAAACCTAACTCGCCTCCGTTCCAGAGCTGCCCACGGCTGGAGCCGCTTTGGGACCGGCTGCGGGCTCCGTACGTGTGGCCGCTCAGCGCGTCCAGCTCGGCCAGCGTGCCCTTCTGGATCATCGTGGTGACGGTGGTGGGGAGCAGCACTGCCCTGCACGCCGCCCGGGCCGCCTTCAGCACCCCCATAGCGCCGGCTCCATCAGTCCGCCCACTCGCTGCAACACCGGCCGGCCGACAGCCCGACCGACCCCTCGCAGCACTCACCAGCCGTCCAACCACTCGCAGCACCCACCGGCCTACCAACTGCCCGACCGACCCTTCGCAGCACTCACAGGCCTACCGACAGCCCAACCGACCCCTCGCAGCATCCACTGGCGGGCCGACAGCCCGACCGACCCCTCGCAGCACTCACCGGCCTACCAACTGCCCGACCGACCCTTCGGAGCACTCATAGGCCTGCCAACTGCTCGATCGACCCCTCGCAGCACTCACCGGCCTACCAACTACACGACGGACCCTCGCAGCACTCACCGGCTGTCCGACCACTCTCACCATCCACCAGCGGACCGACAGCCCGACCGATCCTCCACAGCATCCATCGGCCTACCGACAAGCCCGACCGACCGACTGACCCTGACCCTAACCCTGACGCTAACCCTAGCTGTACATTTGTTATTTATCATTTTTATTTAACAGTTCACATCATAACTTTATAAAGGTAAATCAATTGAAAAACAAAATGATCAACAAGGTTAGCATTACCTTTATCCTTGGAAACATTGTTATTGCTATTGATGTAATGAGGAGGCAGCCATGATCCCAGAGTCCTCGCTGCCAAGCGACCATAAAACGAAGCGCGGGATTGGTCAATTTGCGTCCGACCTCAATGTCAAACGTGCATTGATTGGACAATTACTACTCGGAAAATTGGAAGTTTTTGGTATATTTAAACAAAATGTGCAGATTCTGGTCTTGACGAGTTTCAGGTATGATTTATATAATATTTTTACACAATATGTTAAAAATTCAGGTAGTTTCGTGAGTTGGGTCACGAACCTGAGCGAAAAAGCTCCTTGGCTACAGCCTATTTCTTCTTAATGATATTCCAAACAGTTAATTTTGGTAAGCCTAAAGTTTGGCTGATATCTCCAACAGTTTTATTCTTGTTTCTCAATCTCATAATGGCTACTTTGACTTTCAGTGGCACAACTTTTGTCCTCATGTTGATAAACAGCAATAAAAGTTTCCAAAGGTGATGGAAAGACTGGAGGAAAGACTAGGTGCCGAGAGCTCTCTTATACCTGCATTAAGGAGGCATTTAAACACACCTGAGCAATTAAAAACATGTGTGAAGCCATGTGTCCCAAACATTATGGTGCCCTGAAATGAGGGCACTATGTATAAACACAGCTGTAATTTCTACATGGTAAAACCAAAATGTATAAAAATGGCCTCCATTAAATTCTGACAATGTGCACTTTAACCACATGTGATTTTTTTCTATTACAAATCTCAAATTGTGGAGTACAAAGGCAAATTTTATGGAGGGCACTGCATTCCTTTGCTGTCCTTGTATGTAATATTTTCAAATTACTTTCTATCTATATTTGAACAGTGGTAGAGCTGCTGCCCCACAGCGTCAGATCCTGATGTTGTCTGTGCGGAGTTTGTACGATCTACCTGTGAATGTGTAGGTTTTCTCCGGTTGCTCCGGTTTCCTCCCACATTCCAAAGACGAGCAAGTTTGCAGGTTAATTGGCTTCTGTAAATTGCCCCTTGTGTGTGGGACAATTAACTAGTGTATTGGTGATTGCTGGTTGGCGTGAACTCAGTGGGCCAAAGGGCCCGTTTCCAAACTGTATCTCTAAGTTAAGGTATCTATCATTGACTCGTCAGTAAATTTAGCTGCCATCTTTTAAACAAACTAATAAGTTAAGTCCAAGACAAATCCTTGTGCCCTACCTTACCAGACACAAGGTACTGGGCAACGGACTCATGGTACAGAGCCTTACTGGTAATGGTGCGAAGCAAACTGAAAATACCTGAAACAATAATCAATAGACAGCTAACTAATGAATATCAACACCCTCACCAACCCATGAAGCCATATTCTTCCAAATTCACTTGACATCATATGTTGTTCATCACCTGTTTGCTAATATCTCACCTTATTAGCATCCAAATCAACTAGCCACACATCATCTGGCATCTTGAAATCAGCCTTATAAAGGAAGAAACTGGCTGGAACACCAATGATGTAGGGGGTCGGAGCTAGAAGTAGCTTTAAAAAAAAAAGAATGGTTGCTTGTTACTGACAATTATATAAGCATCATTATTTACAGTGGTAAACTGTTGCTGGGAAAATTTTGCAACGGGTATAAACCCACCCAACAACATATACATCTATCATGATTATAATAAATATCAGCACTACATCAACAAGAGTCAGAATCCTATGCTCTATCTGATATGGTTTAAACCTCACTTTGTTTCTATAACCATTTCTACTAGGCCACAAGCAGGATATAAATATTCCCTCCTTCCCGCCAGGCACAAAACCCCATCTCCATCCACCCCACTGTGCATAAACTGCCCCACCCTCTCTGCCCCACACCGCACTCACCTCAATCAAACCATTCCCACTCCTTTCCCCCACTGAATATGAAACACCCCTCCCCCCGTGCAACTGCTTTTCCATTGGACTCTCAGGTGTTAGATGCAATAGTTAGAGGAACTGCAAACCAACTTTGTTCAAGTTTAAAGGCAATGTACCTAAATGAAATGATTGCTGCAACATGCTCATTAAACAAAGTGTTTACACACAAGTATGTTAGGAGGCCAAAATAAACCAAATGTCAACAGTAGTGCATCCTAGTGTCTTTCATAGCTCTTCTATCATTTCCATGAATGACAGGCAGTAGTCCTCTACATCACACTTGCATCACAGATAAAGATCAATAGCCAAAACAAGTTTTCAACTCCTACTTTTAAGTACACACTATCTTCACAATCAAATATCAATTGCAAAACTTCATCAATGCTTCTTTAAGAAAATGCCCACATGAGCCCTTTGGTGTCTTTTACCATCAGCTTTATGATTCCTTAACTTCTCTATTTAAGGAATTCTCCAACTACAATAGGTTTAAAATCAGACCTCTAGCACATTGTATCTCTAGATTATAATATATATTATATATATATATATTGGTAATATTTTAGTGAACCATATTATGTATGCAGATGATCTTGTGGTCTTTAGTCCATCTAGCACTGGTCTCCAGCAGCTCCTCACTATATGTTCTGTGTATGGTGTGGAACATGATATTAAATATAATGCTTGTAAGAGTGCTGTTATGATCTGTAGAACCAAAGAGGATAAATGTCTAAAATTTCCTGATTTTAAATTGTCTGACAATAATCTTAGTGTCTGTAATAAGGTAAAATATCTAGGGCATTTTATTACAGAACAAATGACATGAGGATATTTATAGGCAACGACGCATGCTGTATGTACAGGCAAATATTCTCGTGCGTAAGTTTGGTGCATGTGCAAATGTGGTGAAGATGTCGCTATTTTGAGCATATTGCACACCACTGTATACTGCGCACCTGTGGTCGAACTATGGAAAGGCAAGTTTGCAGAGACTAAAGGTGTCATATAATGATGCCACGAGAACACTGCTAAGGAAACCTAGATGGTGTAGTGCTAGTAACATGTTTGTGGCTGCAGGAGTCAGTACTTTAGAAGCTATCCTAAGAAATCATATGTATAAATTCATTTGCAGGATAAATGACTCTAAAAATGTAATTATTGTGGCCTTGTCAAACATAAGGTTTAGCACTACACACTACGAATCCCAGTTGTGGAGACACTGGTATCGTTGTCTCGTTGTAGGACATTGATCATTCTTTTATTCTGGATTTTAATTCATGTATTGTGTTTTTTTTTAATATATAATTTATGATGCTTTTATAAGTGATATACTAAGATTTTATATGCACTTTATGATATTTTTAATATACAATGCATTTTTATGTAATGTTGCCCCTTGTCTGGACCTTGAGTCCGAAATAAAGTTTATTATTATTAATATAATCGATATAACATAATTTCTTGCCCAAAATACCAATTTCCTTCTGCATCCTAAATAAACTCTGGGTGCTCTATTGGATCGAATTTCATTAGCTTCCATACTTCACGCCATACCTGTTCTGCTGAAGCCATGCAAGTGGGGAGCAAAGGAATAACTGGAAACATATATTCCAAAGGATAAATCATTGCAACAAAAGCCATCACACTCATGGAGAGTGCATTGTAGTCACGGGACTGCAACACCACCTGTAAAGTAAACAGAAGGAAGATCACCAAACAGGAACATTGATCCATATACACATGTAACAGTGCTATATAAGAAAGCAGTTTGAAAATATGGGATTTATTGACCTAAGCCCAACAACAGAATCTATTGGAAAAATGCCATTATTATGAGCATGTCAAAGGTCCTTGCAAAAAGTGCCCTGTAGATTTCAATTAAATTTTGCCCCTTTCACATTAAAGCTGCGCCCTCCCGTCTTTTACATTTCCATCTTGGGACAACGATTCTGGCTACTTACCCTTTCTACGCCTCACATCATTTTATATACTTTCATCAGGTCACCCGTCCACCTCCGATGATCCAGAAAAAACAATCCAAGTACGTCTAACCTCTACTTGCAGCTAATACCCACTCATCTAGGCAGCATTTTGGTAAACCTCATCTGCACCCTCTCCAAAGCCTCCACATCCTTACAGTAATGGTACAACCAGAAGTGCACACAATACTCTAAATGTGGCCTCACCAAAGTCATATAAAGCTTTTGGATAAAACTTATGATTTTGGATGATCAGCCATGATATTAAATGCCGGTGCTGGCGCGAAGGGCCTACTCCTGCACCTATTTTCTATGTTTCTAAGCTGCAACACAACTTCCTTAAACCTATACTCAATACCCCAACTGATGAAGCCAAGCATGCCATAGGCCTTCTTTACCACCCTATCTACATGTGTTGAGACTTTGAGAGCTACAGACTTGGACCCCAAGATTCTTCTATACATCAATGTTGTTAAGGGTTGCGCCATTAACTGTGTATTTTCCCCATACGTTCGATCTTCAAAGTGCAATAAGTGAGTTCGGTATTCCGACTGCGCATGCCCAGGTCATCGGTCACTAGCTATAAACAGTCTCGGCAACGGTGAAGCTGCATTGTGTGCAGACTTGCGATTCGTCTGGGGTCGGGGTCGGGCCTGGTTCTCCGTCGCTGCGGGTGCTCTTGAGTTGCTGCTGGGCCATCCCTGGTCCTCTCCCCGGTGTCCCGTCCCTGTCTGGGATGGCCCTGGGCTGGCGGGGCGGCACTGCAGCCGCTGGCTCCAGCTCGGCTCTGCCTGTCCTGCCGGGTTGGCCGGCAGCCCCCCACCTCCACCCGCCTCCCTTTAGTCCGACACAGAGATCCTGCTGAAGATGGGCAGCCGCCGGCCCTGCTCGAAAACGGGCGACTCGGAGCTGCTGCTGCTGGAGTCGTCCTGGTCGGAGAGAGAGTCTGTTGATTGGCTCCTTGCCAGCCATGGGCAGGCCGCGCGCCCAGCTGGAACTGCTGGTGATGGTTTTGCTGGCTGCAGCAGCAACCTCCTCCCCCTCCCATGCCCAGCCCCAAGTCTGGGCCAGCTCCAACTCGGGGCTGAAGGCCGCCTGCAGCGTGGCACAGTTGAGCACTGGGCTGGAGGAGGCTGAGCCCAGGCTGGCGCTCTGGCGCAGGCGAGGCCGGGGCCCTCGCTCTTCCTCAGGGTTGTGGACAGAAGCCGGTGGTGTGCAAGGTACGGCTTGTACTTGGAGTGGCGGCTGAGGGAGCTCAGCTGAACCAGGCCGTGGGCGAACTGGCACGTCGCCGCAGCGGCCCATCGGGGAGTGGGTTCCTCTGGAGTTGGAGCGGGGTTGGGCTGGAGTGGCGCTGGCTGTGGGTCTAGGGCCGCTGGTGTCATCGGACGGGGCTGTCGGTTGGCCAGGCGGGAGAGGTGGAGGTGAGCTGGGGTTGGCGCTTCCCCGCGCTGGCTGGGGGCCAGTGTCCCGTTGGTCCAGACGTCTCTGGCAACACCCTGGGCAGGGATGGGACTCGAGTGGGTTGCTCTTTTAAGTACTTCTTGGCAAACTGTAACCTGGCAGAAAGTGCAAGAATCCCATGGAGCTACTCCCCTCGACAACAGGTATGCTCCTTCAGATATTGTTGTGGCAGAAGACCATTCAGGGGAGAGCAACAGCAACAGTGTTTGGCATGGCTCGGAGGCACCACAAGGAAGGGAAAAGGCAGACAGAGCCATAGTGATAGAAGACTAGTTAGTTAGCGGCAGAGACAGGAGATTTTGTGGCAGCAAACAAGACTCCAGGATGGTGTGTTGCCTCCCTGGTGCCAGGATGTCTCCAAGCAAACGCAGAACAGTTAAGGGGGAGGGGGAGCAGCTGGAAGTTGTTGTGCACGTAGGCACAGATGACATAGGGGAAAAAAGGAATGAGGTATGCAAAGTGAATATAGGGAGTTAGGCAGAAGATTAAAGAGCAAGCCCCCAAGGGTAGTAATCTCCCGATTGTTCCTGGTTAATCTTTGTCTCATCTGTCCACAAGATCTTTTTCTAGAACTGTGATTGCTCTTTTAAGTACTTCTTGGCAAACTGTAACCTGGCCATCCTATTTTTGCAGCTAACCAGTGATTTGCACCTTGCTCAAGAAGGAACTACAGATGCTGGAAAATCGAAGGTAGACAAAAGTGCTGGAGAAACTCAGCGGGTGAGGCAGCATCTATGGAGCGAAGAAAATCGGCAACGCTTCGGGCCGAAACCCTTCTTCAGATCTTGCAATGTAACCTCTGTGTTCTGTTCATGAAGTCTTCTGCGGACAGTGGTCATTGACAAATCTACACCTGAAGAGTATTTCTGATTTGTCGAACAGGTGTTTGGGGATTTTTTTTTATTATAGAGAGAATTCTTCTGTCATCAGCTGTGGAGGTCTTCCTTGGCCTGCCAGTCCCTTTGCGATTAGTGAGCTCACCAGTGTTCTCTTTCTTCTTAATTATATTCCAAACAGTTGATTTTGGTAAGCCTAAGGTTTGGCTGATATCTCTAACAGTTTTATCCTTGTTTCTCACTCATAATGGCTTCTTTGACTTGAATTGGCACAACTTTGGTCCTCATGTTGATAAACAGCAATAAAAGTTTCCAAAGGTGATGGAAAGACTGGAGGAAAGACTGGGTGCTGAGAGCTCTCTTATAGCTGCATTAAGGAGGCATTTAAACACACCTGAGCAATTACAAACACTTGTGAAGCCATGTGTCCCAAACATTATGGCGCTCTGAAATTGGGAGACTATGTATAAAAACAGCTGTAATTTCTACATGGTGAAACCAAAATATATTTAAAAAAAACTTTAATAAAATGACAATGTGCACTTTGACCACATGTGATTTTTTTCTATTACAAATCTCAAATTGTGGAGTACAGAGGCAAATAAATAAATGATGAGTCTTTGTCCCAAACATGATGGAGCCACTGTCTAGGGCACTGGTGCAACCACATCTGGAGTCAGCTGTACAGTACGGGTCTCTTTCACCAAGGATGTCAATGTTCTGGAAGCAATAGTTTGCTGGAATAATACCTGGAATGGGTAGATGTCCATTGTGGAAAGTTTGGGCAGGCTAGCTTTGTATCTGTTGAGGTTTAGAAGAACAAGACTGGACAATTGAAACACAAGATCCTGAGGGGCCTTGTTAAAGTTACTGGAGAGGGAATGTTTTCTCGTGGTTACATTTCGTGATGATCACTGTTTACATGGTTTCAATTCTGCCCTCGGGTGCTCTCGGTTTGACTCTCTGCAGATTCTCTTGGTGGATATGCTGGATGGGTTTACGGGAATGTGGTGGTTTTCCCAGTAGGAGAAACTGAGGAAGACTGGCCAATGTACTAGAATGAGAAGCAATTTCACTGAAACGTACAGGAATTGAGAATTTACTGGGTAGTTCCCGAGTCTACGTCCTCTAGCCACGTAATCTAAAGCCAGCAGAAAAGGAATAAAGGCATAGACTATTTTCTAAATGGGAAGAGAATTCAGAAATTGGTGCAAAGGGACTTGGGAGTGCTGGTGCAGGATTCCCAAGAAGTTAATTTGAAAGTTGAATCGGTAGTAAGGAAGGCAGACACAATGCTAGAATGTGTTTTGAAAGGACTAGAATACAATAACAGGGTTGTAATGGGATAGTGGAGGATGGAGTTAAAGGGAAAGGGTTTCTTAAATGTGCGAGCGTAGAGACAGAGGAGTGTAAAATGAGGGTAGAAGCAATAGGTAGCAAGGTGAAAAGTAAAAGTGGAAGACGGACAAAACCAGGGCAAAAATCAAAAAGGGCCACTTTTCAACATAATTGTATAAGGGGTAAGAGTGTTGTAAAAACAAGCCTGAAGGCTTTGTGTCTCAATGCAAGGAGCATTCGTAATAAGGTGGATGAGTTGAATGTGCAGATAGCTATTAATGACTATGATATAGTTGGGATCACGGAGACATGGCTCCAGGGTGACCAAGGCTGGGAGCTGAACATCCAGGGATATTCAATATTCAGGAGGGATAGAGAGAAAGGAAAAGGAGGTGGGGTAGCGTTGCTGGTTAGAGAGGAGATTAACGCAGTGGAAAGGAAGGACATTAGCTTGGAGGATGTGGAATCGGTATGGGTAGAGCTGCGAAACACTAAGGGGCAGAAAACGCTGGTGGGTGTTGTGTACAGGCCACCTAGCAGTAGTAGTGAAGTTGGGGATGGCATCAAACAGGAAATTAGAAATGCGTGCGACAAAGGCAAAACAGTTATAATGGGTGACTTCAATCTACATATAGATTGGGTGAATCAAATTGGCAGGGGTGCTGAGGAAGAGGATTTCTTGGAATGTATGCGGGATAGTTATCTAAATCAACATGTAGAGGAACCAACGAGAGAGCAGGCTATTTTAGACTGGGTATTGAGTAATGAGGAAGGGTTAGTTAGCAGTCTTGTTGTACGTGCCCCCTTGGGCAAGAGTGACCATAATATGGTTGAGTTCTTCATTAGGATGGAGAGTGCCATTGTTAATTCAGAAACAATGGTTCTGAACTTAAAGAAAGGTAACTTTGAGGGTATGAGACATGAATTGGCCATGATTGACTGGCAATTAATTCTAAAAGGGTTGACGGTGGACATGCAATGGAAGACATTTAAAGACTGCATGGATGAACTACAAAAATTGTTCATCCCAGTTTGGCAAAAGAATAAATCAGGGAAGGTAGTGCATCCGTGGATAACAAGGGAAATCAGGGATGGTATCAAAGCGAAAGATGATGCGTACAAATTAGCCAGAAAAAGCAGCATACCAGAGGACTGGGAGAAATTCAGAGACCAGCAGAGGAGGACAAAGGGCTTAATTAGGAAAGGAAAAATAGATTATGAAAGAAAACTGGCAGGGAACATAAAAACTGACTGCAAAAGTTTTTATAAATATGTAAAAAGAGATTAGTTAAAACAAATGTAGGTCCCTTGCAGTCAGAAACAGGTGAGTTGATCATGGGGAACAAGGATATGGCGGACCAATTGAATAACTACTTTGGTTCCGTCTTCACTAAGGAAGACATAAAATAATCTGCCGGAAATAGCAGGGGACCGTGGGTCAAAGGAGTTGGAGGAATTGAGTGAAATCCAGGTTAGTCGGGAAGTGGTTTTGGGTAAATTGAATGGATTAAAGGCCGATAAATCCCCAGGGCCAGATAGGCTGCATCCCAGAGTACTTAAGGAAGTAGCTCCAGAAATAGTGGATGCATTAGTAATAATCTTTCAAAATTCTTTAGATTCTGGAGTAGTTCCTGAGGATTGGCGGGTAGCAAACGTAACCCCACTTTTTAAGAAGGGAGGGAGAGAGAAAACGGGGAATTACAGACCAGTTAGTCTAACATCGGTAGTGGGGAAACTGCTAGAGTCAGTTATTAAAGATGGGATAGCAGCACATTTGGAAAGTGGTGAAATCATTGGACAAAGTCAGCATGGATTTACGAAAGGTAAATCATGTCTGACGAATCTTATAGAATTTTTCGAGGATGTAACTAGTAGCGTGGATAGGGGAGAACCAGTGGATGTGGTGTATCTGGACTTCCAGAAGGCTTTCGACAAGGTCCCACATAAGAGATTAGTATACAAACTTAAAGCACATGGCATTCGGGGTTCAGTATTGATGTGGATAGAGAACTGGCTGGCAAACAGGAAGCAAAGAGTAGGAGTAAACGGGTCCTTTTCACAATGGCAGGCAGTGACTAGTGGGGTACCGCAAGGCTCAGTGCTGGGACCCCAGCTATTTACAATATATATTAATGACCTGGATGAGGGAATTGAAGGCAATATCTCCAAGTTTGCGGATGACACTAAGCTGGGGGGCAGTGTTAGCTGTGAGGAGGATGCTAGGAGACTGCAAGGTGACTTGGATAGGCTGGGTGAGTGGGCAAATGTTTGGCAGATGCAGTATAATGTGGATAAATGTGAGGTTATCCATTTTGGTGGCAAAAACAGGAAAGCAGACTATTTTCTAAATGGTGGCCGACTAGGAAAAGGGGAGATGCAGCGAGACCTGGGTGTCATGGTACACCAGTCATTGAAAGTAGGCATGCAGGTGCAGCAGGCAGTGAAGAAAGCGAATGGTATGTTAGCTTTCATAGCAAAAGGATTTGAGTATAGGAGCAGGGAGGTTCTACTGCAGTTGTACAGGGTCTTGGTGAGACCACACCTGGAGTATTGCGTACAGTTTTGGTCTCCAAATCTGAGGAAGGACATTATTGCCATAGAGGGAGTGCAGAGAAGGTTCACCAGACTGATTCCTGGGATGTCAGGACTGTCTTATGAAGAAAGACTGGATAGACTTGGTTTATACTCTCTAGAATTTAGGAGATTGAGAGGGGATCTTATAGAAACTTACAAAATTCTTAAGGGGTTGGACAGGCTAGATGCAGGAAGATTGCTCCCGATGTTGGGGAAGTCCAGGACAAGGGGTCACAGCTTAAGGATAAGGGGGAAATCCTTTAAAACCGAGATGAGAAGAACTTTTTTCACACAGAGAGTGGTGAATCTCTGGAACTCTCTGCCACAGAGGGTAGTCGAGGCCAGTTCATTGGCTATATTTAAGAGGGAGCTAGATGTGGCCCTTGTGGCTAAAGGGATCAGAGGGTATGGAGAGAAGGCAGGTACGGGATACTGAGTTGGATGATCAGCCATGATCATATTGAATGGCGGTGCAGGCTCGAAGGGCCGAATGGCCTACTCCTGCACCTAATTTCTATGTTTCTATGTTTCTAATGCTGAGGCTCCATACGGCACATTGGTCTGACGACATTTGGAGTATTGTGAGCAATTTGAGACCTCATAATCTGAGGAAGGATGTGCTGGCTCTGGAGAGGGTCCAGAGGAGGTTTACGAGAATGATCCCAGGAATGAGTGGGTTAACATTTGACAACACTGTGCCTCCACTCACTGGAGTTTAGAAGGATGAGGGGAATCCTCATTAAAGCTTACGGAATAGTGAAAGGCCTGGATAGAGTGGATGTGGAGAGGATGGTTCCACTTGTGGGTGAGTCCAGGACCAGAGGTCATAGCATCAGAATTAAAGAACATTCCATTCGGAAGAGATGAGGAGGAATTTATTTATTTAGAGCACGGTGAATCTGTGGAAATCTTTGCCACAAAGGCTGTGGAGGCCAAGTCAATGGATATTTTAAGGCAGAGAAATAGATCCTTGATTAGTCAGGGTGTCAGAGGTTATGGGGAGAAGGCAGAAGAAATAATTTAAGAGGGAAAGATAGATCAGCCATGATTGAATGGCAGAGTAGACTTCATGGGCCTAATTCTGCTCCTATCACTTATGAATATCTCAACATAGCAGTCAACTGTTTATGACTGAAAGAAGAAATTGTCTTAACTTGGCAGAGCAGATTCCATGACCAAATTTCCCACTCCACCTCAGTTCACAGCACCCACAGAATAAATCACCATCGAGCATGCATCCAAGCAGCAGTAAATTTCAGTGTTTCAGTAATTTACTATTTTGACCTTTTGAGTCTGTGCCTGCTCCATAAGAAATTCCATCCAATCACTTGCTTTCTTTGCTGCAATCTACCACCGCAAAGAATGGTATAATTTGCTAAATTGTTGATAATGTTGCTTTAATAGGGACAAATGTTTTAATAAATACCACAAAAACCAAGAGGCCAACACCAAGTTCAGCAGATCTCCCTTGCAACAACCTACCAGTGAGCAAAACATCCATCCACATCATCTCTTGATTCTACAAACAATTCTGGATCCAATCTGATGCTGAGATTCCAGAAGTTTACATTTCACTGACCAACCTGATATGTGAGCCCTTGATAAAATCAATATTGACTGCATTAAATGTGTTTCTTCATCCCTCCTTATTCTTTCAAAAGAAAATTCAATCGAATGACACAGCTGTTACCACCCTTAATAAATGCATGATGACCTAATGCCTTGTGATGGTCCTTGATGAATCATTGTCTTTCTAACTGACAATTTGAAATGGTGCTCAAATGTTTTCACTGATTTTTCTGGCACTAATGTTAGAGCGACAAATTATACAAGTAGCTCACTTACCCCAGCTCTCCAGAACATTGATTTGTTATTGTGTTCCTAGTCCTCCAATCTGTACCCAACTGAAAAGGACTTTGCTCAGGCAGTGAACTACTGTGTCGGAAACCTGGTACAGATCCCTGCCTTCCACTGCGGCTTAAACGTGCTTCTTCATCCCTCCTTATTCTTTCAAAAGAAAATTCAATCGAATTCTATCACAGTCGCTGTCTCAAAAAGGCAGCCAACATTATCAAGGACCCACACCATCCTGGCCACGCACTCATCTCCCCGCTACCATCGGGCAGAAGGTACAGGAGCCTGAAATCTGTTACATCCAGGTTCAGGAACAGCTACTTCCCCACTGCCATCAGGTTATTAAACTCGCCAACAAACACTCTGAACTGTAACAGCCTATTGCACTTTATCTGCTTATTTATGTGTATATTAAACTGAACTGTTCTGTATTTTTGCTTACTATATTCTGTTGTGCTGCAGCAAGCAAGAATTTAATTGTCCTATCTGGGACACATGACAATAAACTCTCTTGACTTGACTCAGTGTGGGTACTTCAGATGACTGGTGGTGGGTCAACTGGGGCAAGAATGTTAGATGGGATAGAAGTTCCTGCCTCCCCGTCCCCTTGCATGGTTGCACTACAAAGACCAAAAACTACCATTGGGTTCATTACTATAAAGAAATCTCTAGGCTTGGGAAAGCTGTGCAGCCAAATTAAGATGGGGAAGCCAGCCACTTGATGAGAGAGTCTATCAATGTACAGAGCATCTGCGCCAGTTCTGGTTCATCGGAAAGGGGTGGGGATGAAAAGATGTGACTGGTGGGTGGCATCACGTTGTAGGTGACGGAAGTGTCGGAAGATGATGTGTTGGATGTGCACTGTAGAGCCCTGGGGAATGCTGTAGAGCAGCAGGAACTAGTGCAAATATATAGTTCCCTGTAAATATAGTATCCCTGTAAATGGCATCCGAGATAGAAAAGTGGCTAGACTTCATCAGTCAAGGAACTGAGTATCGAAAATGGGACATTATGTAACAGTTGCACAGATGTTGACGATTCAACACCTGGAATATTGTGTTCAGTTTTGGTCATCCTGCTACAGGAAAGATCCCATTAAATTGGAAAGAATGCAATGAAGATTTATAAGGATACCGCCAAGATTCATGGGCCCGAGCTATAGGGAAAGTTTGGGCAGGCTAGGACTTTATTCCGTAAAGCACAGGAGGCTGAGGGGTGAACCATAGAGGTGCATGAACAAGAATAAGTAAATGCACAGTCTTTTTCCAAGAACTGGAGGGCATAAAGATAGACACAAAGTGGTGGGGTAACTCAGCTCACCTTTCTTCAGTCCCGACCCGAAACGTCACCCATCCTTTTTCTCCAGAGATGCTGTCTGATCCGCTGAGTTACTCCACCACAATGTGTCTATCTATGTAATAAACCAGCATCTGCAGTTCTTTGTTTCTACTCGGGAGCATAGGTTTAATATGAGAGGGGAACAATTTAATAGGAAGCTGAGTGGTAAATATTTCCACACAGAGGGTGGTAGGTATATGAAATGAGCTGTCAGAATAAATAGTGATAAATAGATAAGTGTGAGATATTGAATTTTGGGAAGTCAAGCCAGGGCAGGACCTTCACAGGGAATTGTAGAAGTGTTGTAGAATAGAGTGATCTGGGAGTGTGGGTACACAGTTCCCTGAAGGTGGCGTCAAAGGTGGATGGGATGGTCAAGGCGGCTTTTAGTACATTGACCTTCAATCAGTGTATTGAATATAGAAGTTGGGATGCTATGTTAAATTGTATAAGATGTTGGTGAGACAGCATTTGGAGTATTGTATTCAGTTTTGGTCACCTTGCTGTAGGTATAATATCATTAAGCTTGAAAGAGAGCAGAGAAGATTTATGAGAATGTTGCCAGGACCTGAGGGCCTGAGCTATAAGGGTTGGCAGACGAAGACTTTACTCCTTGGATCACAGGAGGATGACGGGAAATCTTGTTTGAAATCATGAGGGTAATAGATAGCATTTATGCACAGAGTCTTTTACTAGGATAGGGGTCAGGTACCAGAGGACATAGGTTTAAGGTAGGGGCAAGATTTAATTGGAACTTAATGCGAAACATTTTCACTGAGGGTGGTTGTTATAAGGAATGAGCTGCCAGATGAGGTAGTTCAGGTAGGTACTATATATAACAGCCCTAAAAAAAAATGGACAGGTACGTGGATAGGAAAGGTTTTACGGGATATGAGCCAAAAGCAGGCAAATGGGACTTGCAATGATGGACCATCTTGGTTGGCATGGAGGAGTTGAGCTGAAGGGCCCATTTTCGTGCTGTACAACTGCATGACTCCTCACCTTGTGTTCCAACAAGATGCAGCTGAGCACTTGCAGGCACGGTTCTACTCCGAGCAGCTCGAGCGGCAGGTGCAGAGGGAAATCCACCAATGAGAAGCGGGCTACGTCTGGCAGAGCAAAAGTGAGGGCTGGCTGGAGGTCCCGGGGCAGTATCTCCACATCTACTCTCTTCTGGCCAGGAACTGGTACAGGCGAGTGCAGGAGCCGGTAGATCCACGATTCAATCTCTCTCACATCATGCAGGATGACACTAGACTTTTCGTCCACTGTGAGAGAGCCAGTGAAAAGTCTCCACATGGTGTCTCTGAGAAAGAAAAGAAAAACCATTATTGCACACACAGTAACATACATGGGCTGAATAGAAAAGGCTGGATTGAGATAGAGGCTTTCAGTAAACCAATGTTTTTAACCCGATGTGAAGACAGAGCCAGAATACCAGTGTGTTCTTTAAAATGCCAGGAATAAAGAGCGGATAAGGAGGCAAGGAGCAAAACATCCAGGAAACAGAAAAGGTTTTGCTGCTCGCTGATCTATTCCCAATATTTTGCTAGTTATAAGAGTTCCACCAGGTAATGTGGTTCTAACCTCCAGCAGCATTGTAATTAACAAATATCTAAACAGAGCATTCAGTGACAGAATGTCAGACCCACTACTACTCTATACACTGGAGAGCATTCTGAGAAACAAGATATACATACATTTGGATAGACAGCGGCTGATTAAGGATAGTCAACATGGTTTTCATGGTCGATCATGCCTCATGAATGATTGTTTTTTTGAGGAAGTAACCAAGAAGTTTGATGAACACAGGATGGTAGTCGAAGTCTATTCAAGGCCTTCAGTAAGGCCTTTCATAAGGTTCTGCATGGTCAATTGCTCTGGAAGGTTAGATCACATGAGATCCAGGGAGAGTTAACTAACTGGATACAGAATGAACTGCAGATGCTGGTTTAAATTGAAGGGAGACACAAAATGTTGGAGTAACTCAGCGGGACAGGCAGCATCTCTGGAGAGAAGAAATGGGTGACATTTCGGGTCGAGACCCTTCATCAGTCTGACACTTCAGTTCTACACCTAGGTGGCGCCGTACATGGCAGCTGTGCCAACAGCCTGTCTTGCCATTTTCATCTTTTGCTGTTTTGGTCTGTGTTTACTTGTATGTTTATGTGTACCTTTAGTTTTTGTATTATGTGGGGGTGGGGGGTTGGGGGAAACCTTTTTTATCTCTTTCCTTGTCAAAGATGTGACATTTTCATCGCATCTCTGTCTGCACTGCAGTTTTAACATCGTGGAGCTGGTGGTCCCTTTATTCGGGATCAACTTCGGGAGCTCCTACCGCAGGAGCATCGACCTCCCCGATCGTGGGAGCTTCGATCGCCCCAATGCAGGATGTTCGATCACCCCAATGCAGGAGAAAAGGAGGAAAGAAAGTATAAGTTAATTGCTTTCCATTACAGTAGGGAATGTGAGGTCGCCGAAAAAACAAGATGGACGTGCTGCCTGCACTGGCGAGCACTCGGATCTCAATGTTTTGCGGGGACATGGCTCCATGAGGTCATCTTAGCGTCTAGTGCGAGTATGGACAGCTTTCTGACTGTTCGGGCGGACAGGGACTGCAGGGAGAGTGACAGCGGTCGATACAACTCTGGTCACATCACGGTGAAGGCCCGGACATTGATCTGATGGCTTGGGGTCTCCGCTTGTGCTGTGTGCCCTGGGGATTCTCACTCTCTGGTGGCTGTTTAAGTCTATGTTTAATTTTTATGTGGTTATGTATCTTGTTGCTTTTTTGTATGACTGTTGGCAAATCAAATTCCTTGTATGTTCACATACTTGGTTAATAAATTAATTACAGTTACATTCCTTCTCTCCAGAGATACGGCTTGTCCTGCTGAGTTACTCCAGCATTTTGTGTCTAACTGGATACAGAATTGGCTTAATTGTAGGAAGCAGAGGGTAGCGGTAGAAGGCTGTTTTTCAGACTGGAGGTCTGTAACTCGTGGTGTGTTTTAAGGATTAGTGCTGGGCCCACTGCTGTTTGCCATCTAGATCAACAATTTGGGTGCGAATATCCAAGGTATGATTCGTAAAATTCAGATGACATTAAATCTAGACAATGAAGATGGTTATCAATAATTACAGTTGGATCTTGATCGGCGATTCATGACAAAAAATAATAAACCTCTCCCCTCCAAAATAAACATTCGGTTGTATAATTTGCAAGGCAAAAACCCATCACCATGTTCACACAGCAATGGATGACAGAACAAATTGTGATTTTTTTTAAAGAAGAAAACAGAACAAATAAACTTGAAAATTATTGGAGTAACAGGTTGTAGTTATGACCACTGACAGTTAAAATGGAGGTAAAACAAAGATTTTATATAGGGAATGCTAAATGAGAAAAACAGCATCCAGGAAACAAAACGTACAAAAGAACAATTGAGGAAAATGGTGGAAGTAGTAGGCCAGGCAATCACTAGAGAGGGTAGGAAAAGCTGCCTTCTCACTGTCCACAGAATTGCTGATATCAGCTGTGAAGTGAGGGTGATATCAAGGACATTTTATCAATGACAAGCTACAAAAATAACAGCAAACAGTGGTGTTCTCCCTGGAGCATTGTCTCAAGAGTGCAATCTCATCAATTTAAATTACAGAAAGAAAACTCAAGCTTCATCAACAGCTCCTCCATCAATCAGCCTCTGGAGCATGGCAAAGCTCCAGAGCATCAGAGGCAGCAGACAGAGAGACCACAGCAATGTCATGATGCACCAACTGCCCCAGCACCACTGCGAACACATCATCTCGCAACCCTGAACTAGAAAGAAAATTCAAACTTGGGAATAAAATATGGTTTTAATCAATGTAGCACACTGAAAGATGATCTTAAAATGCCTTTTCACAGGATGGAACTCAGCTATCAGCTATGGTTACCCTGTCTTGTGTCTGTCTGTACCATTCCACTTTATTTGGTTTACTTCTCAGGTTGAACTAGTATAGGAAACCTCAATGTCAATGACCAATGATGACATAAAAATATCATTGCAAGCTGTCCTGAGTATCCTGAGGGATGTGGTTATCAAGCTATGATTGTGGGATTTAGTTAAAAAAAAAGATAACCAATACCAAAAACAGATAGGTAGACAAAAATGCTGGAGAAACTCAGCGGGTGAGGCCGCATCTATGGAGCGAAGGAAATAGGCACGTTTCGGGACGAGACCCTTCTTCAGACTGATGTGAGGGTGGGGGGGGCGGGAAGAAGAAAGGAAGAGGCGGAGACAGTGGGCTGAGGGAGAGCTGAGAAGGGGAGGAAAAAGTAGGGACTACCAGAAATGAGAGAAGTCAATGTTCATACCGTTGGGGTGCAAACTGCACAAGCGAAATATGAGGTGCTGCTCCTCCAATTTACGGTGGTCCTCACTCTGGCCATGGAGGAGGTCCAGGACAGAAAGGTCAGATTTGGAATGGGAGGGGGAGTTGAAGTGCTGAGCCACCTGGAGATCAGGTTGGTTATTGCGAACCGAGCGGAGGTGTTGGGCAAAGCGATCGCCAAGCCTACTCTTGGTCTCAACGATGTAGAGCAGCTGACATCTAGAGCAGCGGGTGCAATAGATGAGGTTGGAGGAGGTGCAGGTGAACCTCTGCCGCACCTGGAAAGACTGCTTGGGTCCTTGAATGGAGTCAAGGGGGGAGGTAAAGCGACAAGTGTAGCATTTCCTGTGGTTGCAAGGGAAAGTGTCAGGAGAGGGGGTGGTTCGGGTGGGAAGGGACGAATTGACCAGGGAGTTACGGAGGGAGCAGTCTCTGCGGAAGGCAGACAGGGGAGGAGATGGGAAGATGTGGCAAGTGGTGGGATCACGTTGGAGGTGGCGAAAATGTCAGAGGTTTATTTGTTGTATGTGACGGCTGGTTGGGTGGAAGGTGAGGACAAGGGGGACTCTGCTCTTGTTACGAGTGGGGGGATAGGGAGTGAGAGCAGAGTTACGTGGTATAGAATAGACCCTGGTGAGAGCCTCATCTATAGTAGAAGAGGGGAACCCCCGTTCCCTGAAGAATGAGGACATCTCCGATGCCTCAGATATGTTCAGCTTGATAAAACAGATATGTTCAGCTTGACTGGATCTCTGAAAAAGAAGGGTTAACACTGCAGAACTGGTAAAAAGAGGTGAACAGGATTTAAGATGCAGGCAAAGGTAGAGTGTAAGAGTGTACCAAAGGGAAGATTTGTGATAGGATGAAAGGCACCAGAGATTAAATGACAAACGGTGATAATCGAAGATATATGTGTCGAGGTGAAAAATCCATGAATATCAACTAAAATCAACAAACGGATGTGGAAGGAAGGTTGGAGATCTGAATAATACAATGCTGGGAATGTTACCCTCAGAAAGTATTGAATAATGTTATGTTTAGAATGCCCAGTGGAAGATGAGGTGCTGGTCCTTAAACACCTGTTGAGCTTTTTGGAATTGTGTGAGAGGCCAAAGAAAAGGTCAGGATGGAGAGAATTAAAGTGTGATGCAACTAGAAGCTCAACATCATGGCTGTAAACTGCGTGGAGAGGTTGGTTCCACAGTGATCACCGAACTTGCATTAGATTCCACGAGTGTATCATGGCCACACAAATACAGAGTAATAAATAGAAAATAGCATAAATTAATCACTTCATGCAGAAGATGTGTTTGTGGACTTGTGCAATGTTGACCGAGGAGGTAATGCAGGTAATGCATTTCCTGCAGCTGCACAGGAAAATGTTGGAAATGGGAGAGTACACCAGAGTATCTCAGAAAGCATAGTCTCTTCAGAAAGTTGAAAGAAGGAGACTGTTTTTGGTTGGAAATTTTGTATTTGTTGAAAATTGTAGAATTGTTTACAAGAATGATCCCAGGGATTATTGGGTTAACATATGATGAGCATTTGAAGGCACTGGCCTGTACTCGCTAGAGTTTAGGACGAGGGGAGATCTAATGTTGGAAGGGAATTTACAGTTAAGGAAAGGTGAAGAGGCATCACCAGAGCAAATGTGGAAATCTCTTTACCTCACCAACCTATCCGTCAGATCTATATGTCCATGATCCCCACTGTGAAGCTTAAAATCCCTGGATGTTAGCATCTTGAATGCCCTGTCCTGGACCCAGCATATAGATACAATCACGAGTAAAGAACATCAACACCTTTACTTTCTTAGCAGGTTAAAGAGATTCAGCATGTCATTGAATACTCTGACAAACCTCACAGATACATTGTGGAAAGTATCCTGACTGGTTGCATCATGGCAATGGCATGGAATGCCAGAAGCTGCAGAAGACTCAGCTCCCCACATTCGAAGATATCTACAAGAAGCACTGCCTCAAAAATGTAGTATTTATCATCAACGATCCCCACTATCCAGCCAAAGTCCTCTTCTCACTCCTATCATTGGGAAGGAGGAACAGAAGCCTGAAGTCCCACGTCACCAGGTTCAGGAACAGCTACAACCATCATGTTTTGAATAGACCAGCGCAAACCAAATCCTACCTCAGCAACAGAACACCATGGAAGCAGAAGATCACCTCTTCACTATCGTGGACGTACTATCAGAATTATGATTTTGCATTAATGTTTTGTTCTTTGCATAGTTGTTTTCTTTTTAGTCTTGCATAATTTATGTATTAATTTATGTATAACTGTGTTTTGTGCGTTATCCTAGTCTTTGTGCACATAATGCTGCTGCAAGATTTTCATTCTACCTGTACTCCCTGTACTTGTACAGAAGACAACAAATTCAACTTGATTTGAACTTAACCATTTCAGTCCTTAGTAAAGGGAGATTTCTCTTCAAAAACAGCACACTGCTCAACCAATCTACCATCATTGTAGATGGGATAAATTCTGAATATCTCAAAACTGGACTGTAGATTTTATGGTCCTGCATGTTCTTCACTTTAGTTCTTAGTTCTTAGTTTAGAGATACAGAGCGGAAACAGCCCTTTGGCTCAACGAGTCCGCGTCGACAAGTACGTCACTATCGCTTCACTAGCACCATTCTACACACTGGGCACAATTTACAATCTTTACCGAAGCCAATTAACCTACAAACCTGTATGTCTTTAGAATACGGGAGGAAACCGGAGCACTAGGGAAAACCCCCCACAGTCACGGGGAAAACATACCAACATCACCCGTAGTCAGGATCAAACCCAGGTCTCTGGTGCTGTAAGGCAGCAACTCTACCGCTGCGTCACCGTGCCTCAACCTTCAAGCCTGGAGGCCAATATTGGCCCAAATGAATATAAATGTTATGTTGAGTAACAATAACACCCCAGTGAAACCCAATAATGATGCTGAAGATCAGTTCACCACAATTTGATTTTATCCACTGTTCCAACCTGTAAGCCACTTAGTGATATATACCTCTCCACCTCCATCTATTGGCTTCTTCCAGTGCAAAAGAATAAATATCATGTATCAGTACACTGTGGGTGGCTCGATTGTAATCATGTATAATCTTTCCGCTGACTGATTAGCACGCAACAAAAGCCTTTTGCTGTACCTCTATACACATGCCGATAAACTAAACTAAACTGAACTATCCTATCCTATCCTTCTTAACAGAACCCACGACCACTTCAAATGCACTGACTGATTGTATTGTATCGTATTGTATTGAAAGATACACACACTCACCGTTGAATGCCTTTCAAACTTCCTGCCTTCTTAATGAGCAGGCGCTCACTGCAACTGTCCACCAGCCGCTTGAGGATATAGAGACATTCACGGAAGGTGGAGAAGAATGGGTAGTGGCTGAGAATGCAGAGCGAAGTTAGGGTGCTGTTCCGTGACCGATTCCCACTCTTTAGATGGCGCTTCATTCGGGGTGAGCGACTGATGTCAGGGGTGGAATCAGCACTATGCGTAGCCAAGGAGGAGCCACTGTCGGAATTATCGTGGTCATCTGACGTCTCCATCGCATTGCCCTTTTGACGTTGTTGACCTCTGCCAGACCCGTCCCGGCTTCGCTTCTGGAAGGAGCGGTAAAAGTTGACACAGACCCCATAACGAACAATGCCACTGTCCTTGTCTGTCAGGGTGAAGACAAAAGAATTGTCGTCGCGCAAGCTGGTGCGTTTCTGGCGCAAGCTGAGACATCCCTCGGGCTGGCAGAAGAAAACCACGTCTGGTGGCAGGGGAAAGTCATGATGATCCTCCAGTGGGTATCGACGCAGCAGCTGAGGGGTCTGAGCAATACTATCGCTGCTCGGCTGCCTGCAAACACAAAATCAAGAACAACAGGGCCATGACTCCACAAACAATCAGTATGCAACATTCCCGTCAGAGATCACACTGTGACTGAAACGTGATCCACCAATAACCACAAATCACCACTTAAGTCCACGCAGAACATTGGCATTGCTGGCCGCTCCAAAACCACCAACCACAAACAGCATTTCCTCCAAAAACCCAGCCCTCAGTCATATTGGCATTACTGTTAATCCTGGCCAAATTGGAGAGGCTAGGATACAAAAAATGAGTAAAGGCTTCTGGGCTGCTGGTCAATTTGGTCAATTTAAAAGTGCCTTCTGTAGAAATGGGACCAGCTGCAGAATGGTGCCAGTTTGTCTAGAGCCTAGATTAGAGCTGCAGGAAGAGAATGGGAACATCTGCTGATCCTGACAATTAGGTGCAAAATGCATAGAATGGATTGGATGAATGCAAACCAGACATACATATTGTAAATAATGTTGCAAAGCTTTACTTTGCTGGATGTTCATTGGATTAAGTATTGAACCTTGTCTGGTTTTCTTGCATATCAGGGCACATGTTGCGATGTTCGTTTCCTTTGAGAAACATTGTCTGAATACAATGTATTAGCCACTGTATTATTGGGTTAGGGAAATGTCTGTCATGTACGAGGTTAATCGATATCTGCTATTGGATTGTAAAGAGACCACCCCCATGTGGTTCGGCCGTTCGGGATCCTATAAATGTCCACTGCCACGAGGTCCTGTGTCGATCTTCTGGGAGAACGCTTGGGACTGCGTGACCTTCTGGAGTGTCTCTGTTTGAGCGAGGCCAAGAGGGCTTGATCAGGCAGATACGAGGATCGAACCCGCAGTGGTTAGGTACAGTAGTGGGAACTGTAATTGTGTTTTGTGAAAATAAAGTTTAGATCCACAAGTGCTTGACTCAGTGATTGACTGAAACTAGACTGGGGGAAGCTTAGAACTAGCAATTTACAATGGGGGCTCGTCCGGGATATCAACGGATCCCCAAACACAAGTTTGCGATCAAGGGTGTTGAGCTGTTTCGATCGCTAGTGCAGAAATCGGGCCCTCTGTGCGGTTTCCGCATTGATCTTCGGCGCTTCGCTAGTCGGAGCGGATCGATCATTCATGTGCTTGGGAAAGGGTCCAATCGAGATCATTAAAACAGAGTCTAGCAAGCACAGGGGGGTAGTTAGCACTCCTTTGGGTTAGGGGCCCATAAAACAGGGCGTGGAGTGGCCCAAAACTTGGTTGTAGTTGGCAGACTGCAGCTGCTTTAACGAGAGCCTGACACGCTTCGAGGGCGAGGGGTGGCCCATTGTACAGATTTGGTATCAAATTGGCAGGATATTGAAACACAGGTCTGGTCTACGTATTGATCTATCTTTGCCAGGAGCGCTGATTGGAAAGGTGCGTTCTGAAAATCGGCATTGATTGCCAGCGCGAAGAGGTTAGGCGCTGAACCCCCAGTGCCCAGCAGAGAGGGGTGTCTGCATGAAGATATCTGAGTCCCTCCCTGGAGTGACGGACGAGGAATCTCGTAAAGGCACTGGGCTCGGTGGCTAGAGTATAGATTGGCTGGGAATACTCTAGTCCATTCGAGATTTCATTGGGCAATTTAGTTTGAATTCGAGAGCACGTGTATGTGGAGAGATACGCACCAAAACTATGCGTCCGAGAACAAGTCTAGATTTGCAGAATCAAATTTCCAAATACAGAATTTCACATTGAAGTTCTGCCCGTACGGTAGAATTCGAATTCTGTGTAGATAGAACTTCGGAGTCTGTGCATGTTCATGATCGATTCCGAATAGCGGCTGATCAACAGTGAATAGTAACCCTATGATTGATTGTTGATTAGTACCCGATAGCAAAGAGTAACTGAGAGACGGGAACCTGGTTTACTTGGTGAAAAGTAACCCGAATGCAAAGGGTACCCTTAATTCTTGTTATTGGATCCAAATTGTGTAAATATTTTGAGTATGTAGATAGATTTAGAGTGTATTAGAAACACAGAAACATAGAAATTAGGTGCAGGAGTAGGCCATTCGGCCCTTCGAGCCTGCACCGCCATTCAATATGATCATGGCTGATCATCCAACTCAGTATCCCGTACCTGCCTTCTCTCCATACCCTCTGATCCCTTTAGCCACAAGGGCCACATCTAACTCCCTCTTAAATATAGCCAATGAACTGGCCTCGACTACCCTCTGTGGCAGAGAGTTCCAGAGATTCACCACTCTCTGTGTGAAAAAAGTTCTTCTCATCTCGGTTTTAAAGGATTTCCCCCTTATCCTTAAGCTGTGACCCCTTGTCCTGGACTTCCCCAACATCGGGAGCAATCTTCCTGCATCTAGCCTGTCCAACCCCTTAAGAATTTTGTAAGTTTCTATAAGATCCCCTCTCAATCTCCTAAATTCTAGAGAGTATAAACCAAGTCTATCCAGTCTTTCTTCATAAGACAGTCCTGACATCCCAGGAATCAGTCTGGTGAACCTTCTCTGCACTCCCTCTATGGCAATAATGTCCTTCCTCAGATTTGGAGACCAAAACTGTACGCAATACTCCAGGTGTGGTCTCACCAAGACCCTGTACAACTGCAGTAGAACCTCCCTGCTCCTATACTCAAATCCTTTTGCTATGAAAGCTAACATACCATTCGCTTTCTTCACTGCCTGCTGCACCTGCATGCCTACTTTCAATGACTGGTGTACCATGACACCCAGGTCTCGCTGCATCTCCCCTTTTCCTAGTCGGCCACCATTTAGATAATAGTCTGCTTTCCTGTTTTTGCCACCAAAATGGATAACCTCACATTTATCCACATTATACTGCATCTGCCAAACATTTGCCCACTCACCCAGCCTATCCAAGTCACCTTGCAGTCTCCTAGCATCCTCCTCACAGCTAACACTGCCCCCCAGCTTAGTGTCATCTGCAAACTTGGAGATATTGCCTTCAATTCCCTCATCCAGGTCATTAATATATATTGTAAATAGCTGGGGTCCCAGCACTGAGCCTTGCGGTACCCCACTAGTCATTGCCTGCCATTGTGAAAAGGACCCGTTTACTCCTACTCTTTGCTTCCTGTTTGCCAGCCAGTTCTCTATCCACATCAATACTGAATCCCCAATGCCATGTGCTTTAAGTTTGTATACTAATCTCTTATGTGGGACCTTGTCGAAAGCCTTCTGGAAGTCCAGATACACCACATCCACTGGTTCTCCCCTATCCACGCTACTAGTTACATCCTCGAAAAATTCTATAAGATTCGTCAGACATGATTTACCTTTCGTAAATCCATGCTGACTTTGTCCAATGATTTCACCACTTTCCAAATGTGCTGCTATCCCATCTTTAATAACTGACTCTAGCAGTTTCCCCACTACCGATGTTAGACTAACTGGTCTGTAATTCCGCATTTTCTCTCTCCCTCCCTTCTTAAAAAGTGGGGTTACGTTTGCTACCCGCCAATCCTCAGGAACTACTCCAGAATCTAAAGAGTTTTGAAAGATTATTACTAATGCATCCACTATTTCTGGAGCTACTTCCTTAAGTACTCTGGGATGCAGCCTATCTGGCCCTGGGGATTTATCGGCCTTTAATCCATTCAATTTACCCAAAACCACTTCCCGACTAACCTGGATTTCACTCAATTCCTCCAACTGCTTTGACCCGCGGTCCCCTGCTATTTCCGGCAGATTATTTATGTCTTCCTTAGTGAAGACGGAACCAAAGTAGTTATTCAATTGGTCCGCCATATCCTTGTTCCCCATGATCAACTCACCTGTTTCTGACTGCAAGGGACCTACATTTGTTTTAACTAATCTCTTTCTTTTTACATATCTATAAAAACTTTTGCAGTCAGTTTTTATGTTCCCTGCCAGTTTTCTTTCATAATCTATTTTTCCTTTCCTAATTAAGCCCTTTGTCCTCCTCTGCTGGTCTCTGAATTTCTCCCAGTCCTCCAGTATGCTGCTTTTTCTGGCTAATTTGTACGCATCATCCTTCGCTTTGATACCATCCCTGATTTCCCTTGTTATCCACGGATGCACTACCTTCCCTTTAAGATTTAGAAAGTTAAGATTTAGAGTGTGTTAAGTTCGCGGACCGCTATTTGCATTGCTGCTTGTGTGAATGCTTGAGGATTTTTGGGTGTTAGATAATGGAAGTAAAAGTGCGTTTGAAGTAAATATTTGTAATTGTTTAGATCGTGGTATTATTAGAATCCGAGTCGTGGTGGTTCGATCAGGGTTTGTACTCTTTCGATCGCTGTGTCGGGGGAGGAGTCGTTCCGCTGACCGATTGCGCCACGAGGAAGGTTTATTAGAGTGTGATTTATCGGATGCTTGTAGTTTATATTGGGGTGTGTCTGGGGTTACTTGTAATCGGGGGAATACTTTCTTTTTTGATTATAGTTTTATTCGCGTGGTTCGGATTTGTTTGTCTGCGCGAACTTAAAGTGGTTTGAGTGGGAGAGATTGCTACTTGGGAGAGACTGTGATTGACAGTTAGAGTCGTGGGTTGAGAAACCAGAGATCCTTTGTTTGAAAGTTTAGAGTTGAATGAAGTGATTGTGATCTAACTGATAAGAAAGCTGGGAGAGCGATTGAATACGAGCGATTGATTTGAATAATTGAATATGAGCTATTGAGTGGGTGATTGGGTAACGTTTGGAAGGGAACAATTGTGTGATAAGTGTGAATCTGAGAGACGATTAGCCATTGTGTGGGAGCGACTCCTTGACCTTGGAGTCTGAAAGGAAGGAGCGAGTTTGAATAGGTGTGAGTGCCTGGAATTTTATTTTGTATTGTAACTATTGTGCATAAAAATGGGGAATGTCTCAGAGAAGGACATCAAATAGACCCGGAAGCCCGATAAGAATAATTTGCGAGAAGCTTCTGCATGAAGCAGACAGATTAAGAGGATTATCTGGAGAATTAAATGGAGTTTTGAGAAGCGAACTTTGGCCGCTGGGTGGACTAAAATCTGTAATAGGAATAAACTACGTAGAAACAATTGTTAAATGATATGGAAACAGTGAAGAAGGGAATGAGCTGATTGGAATATGGAGAATGTTCTTCACTAGAAGGAAAATAAATAAAGAGATCGTTCTGCTGTCTACTCTAAGAATGGCAGCGTACAAATTAGGGATTAGAGGGGAACACGAGAGAACTGGTCCTTCTCGGGACATTCCGGAACAGGGAAAGGAAGATAGTGGATGCCAACAGCAGTAGCAGGAGAGAATAAAAATTCTAAAAGGGAAACTACTGAGATGGCTCTTAAAGGGGAGGTGCCGACTAAAATCAAACTTATTAAGTAAGTAAGTATTTTATTTATTGTCATTCGATAAAAACATGCTTCCACATGAATCATGAACGAAATTTGTACTCGGGTCCGAGCAGCATAATAGTGCAGTAAGAAATCAATAAAGTGCAGTAAAGACATCAATAAATTCTAACATATAAAAACCATCCACAATAAAATCTAAATAATAATGAGCCTATGAATAAATAGTAAAAAGTTTTAAAAAAGCAACATGGTTAAAAGACAGCAGCATAATAATGTCCATAGCAGCAGCAGTAGCAGCAGACAGTTCACTGAGGTAGTGGGGGTTCAGTCAGTGAGGTAGGGAGTTTAAAAGTCTCATGGCCTCGGGAAAGAAGCTGGCTTTAAGCCTTGTTGTCCTGGCCTTTATGCTGCGCAGCCTTCTCCCTGAGGGGAGGGGGACAAAGAGTCCATTTGCCGGGTGGGGTCCTTCATGATGTTTGAGGCTCTGCTCTTGCACCTGCTGATGTAAATGTCCTCAATGGCAGGGAGGCAGTTATTTGTGATTTTTTGGGCAGATTTGACCATCCTCTGCAACGCCTTCCGTACCACACTGTGATACACGATGTGAGGACGCTCTCCACCACACATCTGTAAAATGATGTCAGGACTGGGGTGCTGAGGCCAGCACGCTTCAGCTTCATCAAGTAAAGGCGTTGGTGGGCTTTTTTAATGATGCTAGCCGTATTGCAGGTCCAGGTGAGGTCGTTAGAAATGTGCACCCCAGGTATTTAAAACTGGACACCATCTCCACAGCTTCTCCTCCGATGTAGAGGGGAGGGGGGGTGTTTGGTAAGAGTGCAGCAGTATCTGTAGTCCTCAAAGGGAGAGAAGCTCACAATATGCCAGGGTAGGGAGAATGTTTCGGAATGGAGCCACAGCATTCCTCACAGCACTCTCATGTCCTCAGTTCGGAGACGCCATGCGCAGCTTGCGAGCAGGGCACTCGGGAGGAGTCAGCGGCTTCTTTGACTCCTCCCACTAAATTCAAATCTAAAGTGGAAAAATCGTGGAAGGACCTTCTAGCTCCTGATTGCTCCACCAGTGGGGGATATATGGGAGATCAAGGAGCTAAAAGGATGGTTCCGCCGAGGTGGGTACCAAAATTAATTAAGAAATCCAGTAGTGGGAAAGTGAAGTACAGAGACAGAATGAGTAGCTTTTCTGAGGGTGAGACAGCAGGAGGATACGGATGTGTTAAAGAAGGAACTGCAGATGCTGGAAAATCGAAGGTACACAAAAATGCTGGAGAAACTCAGCGGGTGCAGCAGCATCTATGGAGCGAAGGAAATAGGTAACGTTTCGGGCCGAAACCCTTCTTCAGACTGATAGGGGGTGGGGAGAAGAAAGGAAAAAGGAAAAGGCGGAGGAGGAGCCCGAGGGCTGGGGGAGGGGAGGAGACAACCAGATGGCTGATGAAGGGGAGGGGACAGCCAGGGCTAGCAGAATTGGGAGAATTCAACATTCAGGCCACCAGGATGTAGACTGCCCAAGCGGAATATGAGGTGCATTTCCTCCAATTTACGGTGTTGCTCGCTGTGGCCATGGAGGAGACCCAGGACAGAGAGGTCAGATACGGAATGGGAGGGGGGGTTGAAGTGCTGAGCCACCGGGAGTTCAGGTTGGTTATTGCGGACCGACCGGAGGTGTTCGGCGAAACGATTGCCAAGCCTCCGCTTGGTCTCACCGATGTAGATCAGCTGGCATCTAGAGCAGCGAATGCAATAGATGAGGTTGGATTGATCCTGACATTGATAGTATTATTATTTCGGAGCAATTTCCCGACGATGGGGGTATAGAAGGGATTCCCCATAGGCAGTTTGTTTGTAGAAAGCTGCCTAGTCCACCTTGGGTATTAGGTCCCGCAGTAGGTGTAAATGACCCCCGGGCCGAAGACGTTCACACTTTAATGCAGCCTGGTCCAACGGCAGCTCAGAGACCTGTATTAAGAATTCAGAAACAGGAAATAACTACGGAGGAGGAGGATCTTAAAGCTTGGATAGACCTGCCATTCCGAGAGCCGACTTTTTCCTCGGTTTGGTTGGAGAGGGTATAGAGCTGTTAGGCCTGATCAGTGCTACAACTGTGGGGAATGATGACATTGGAGTCAACGTGTCCTGTGAGGGAATACAGAGAAGGAAGGGGGCAAAGAAGAGGGCCACGGGGTTTCAGAAATCAGTGGATCCCGAGAGGTTACCGGGACACTTGGGACCCTGAAGGTAGAGGATGAGGACACTGGCAAGGAGATCAGGGGGCAGGGACATTTTGGCAATCACACCCGTTCCGTTAGCCCTAACCTGCCAGTTAATACCACCTATGAAATCTGAAGGCATCCTCACATGGCCCAAAATTAACAATAAAAACCAGCAAGAACATCACCCCCTTCCAAATCCTAGGAGATGACACAAAGAATCTAGTTATCGAGAAACCTCACTAAAAGGAAGGACCGAAAAGGGAAACATAGTAACTGGTGACAACAAGAATGGGAACTAAGGAGAACTGAAATGGCACTAGGGAGAGAAGAAACAAACTTATTGTGCAGGAGGTTCAGGAGTGGGAAAAGGAGCTATTGTACTAACTTGTTACTAAGTTGTGCCTGCAGGACAGTATAATCGACAACATACTATCTGGGGAGTGAAGTAAAGAATATACAGACCCCTTGAGAACAGGCAGAAGGCAGCACAGGTAATGTAGCTCCCCAGATATAGGAATCAACAAGCAGGAGGAAATGATACTGTCCTGTCCCTTTAAGACAAATATGGGAAGGCCCACAGATAGAGAAAGCTGCTCCTCAGTATCCCTACTCCCTTGAAACTGACATCAGGGAAGAAGAAGAAGAAGATACCTACCCTAGTGCCCAACTTTAACATCATCTAGCCTTTGACACCAGTGAAGGAAGGAAAGTAACTATCTAATCTTTCCTAAAGAAACAACGCCGACAACCTATTGGGGCAAGCTCCACTTTAAAGAACTGAACTTTAATAAAAAGACATTCCTCTGTGGTTTGGGGTAAAACACCTACTTTGGGTCTAAATTATGATTATTAGAAATAATGTTTTTAAATTTTGAATTCGGTCTCTAAATTGTATGGTAATGAATTGGGAAGACTTTAAAGTTTGAGATTTGGAACAGACTTGTGAGATTTGGCTTAGGAATATTTGGATTATTAATTGATATTGTTATTGTCTCATCCCCAGACAGGCAGCCAAAGATGGGAAGGATTATTCAGAGAACATCAGGAAGGATGGAACTTGGGAAGATCTGGTAACATGGAAATTATTCAGGGAACATGAGAGTTGGAATTGGAAATGGTCAAAAGAGGAACTGTGAACAGCAGGACTTCCCTTTAAGAGACCAGACTAGAAATTACTCAGTGGTTGGGAAACTAGTATAAGAGAACCCCTATGGACTGAGAGCCGAGCCAACAAAATAAGGAATAAGTACTGGAGGAGAAGTCTATTGAATTATAAGGAGAAACTTGAATGGGTGTGGAGATATCAGTCGATGTATTTGACGAATGGATCTAAATTGTTTAACCCTTGATGTTAAAGCGGCTTCTATTATCAAGGTGGAAATAAATTGTCCCTAGATTTGGCATTCTTAATTGGATTTATGATAAAACTGACAACATATGGAAATTGATTGATTAAATTTGAACAGCTGGGAATTCCACAGGAATTGGAATGGAATTGTGTTATCGGCCACAATGCTGTGGAATGAGAAGGATGAGATGGACACTGAAATTTAAAATAGTAAATTGAAGGCTGAGACTGAATTTGGTTGAATTGAAACATTCATCATGGTTTGCTTTAAATAAGGCACACCTGTAAGGAAATCTGGACTGAACGCAGCTGAAATTTATATGAGAAACCATCATCAGATATACATATTATAACATTGTGTGAATACGGAGACAGCTGATTAGTGTTGATCCTAGGATAGTAAAGAGTATATTATAGAACAGAATAGAAATAGGAATACAGTGATAGAGCAGAATATAATAGGATAGTGATAGTGAAATGGAAAAGGGATAGTATTGCAGAATTCCGGTGAATGTATGGGAAAGCATTGGTGCATGAATGGTAACTTGCTTTGTCCCAAGTTTTTCAGGAATTATAGGTTATAGGTTCGACTATGGAAAGGGATGGAAGAATGGGCAACAACACAGAGGGAGGAAATTGGTGCCAGTTTGTCTAGAGCCTAGATTAGACCTGCAGGAAGAGAATGGGAACATCTGCAGATCCTGACAATTAGGTGCAAAATACATAGAATGGATTGGATGAATGCAAACCAGACATACACATTCTAAATAATGTTGCAAAGCTTTACTTTGCTGGATGTTGATTGGATTAAGTATTGAGCCTTGCCTGGTTTTCTTGCATATCAGGGCACATGTTGCGATGTTCGTTTCCTTTGAGAAACACTGTTTGAATACAATGTATTAGCCACTGTATTATTGGGTTAGGGAAATGTCTGTCATGTATGGGGTTAATCGATATCTGTTTTTGGATTTTAAAGAGACCACCCCCATGTGGTTCGGCCCCGCGAGGTTCGGGAACCTATAAAAGTCCGCTCCCACGAGGTCCTGTCGATCTTCTGGGAGAACGCTTGGGACTGCGTGACCTTCTGGAGTGTCTCTGAGCGAGGCCAAGAGGGCTTGATCAGGCAGATACGAGGATCGAATCCGCGGTGGTTAGGTACAGTAGTGGGAACTGTAATTGTGTTTTGTCAAAATAAAATTAAGATGCGCAAGTGCTTGACAGTGATTTTTGACTGAAACTAGACTGGGGGGGAAGCTTAGAACGAGCAATTTACATTACAAGGTGGATGGTGTGGGCACATTTAGTAAAACCATTCCAACTCAGAGCTCTTGACTTCAGCAGCAAAATTATTTTCCACAAGCTTTCCATGAAATTCTTCCATTTTAGGTCACAAAGTTATGGCATCAGCAGACAGACATTTACTTATTTTTCTCTCATAGCCCCAACACATTTGTAAATGCTTGGTAGACAAAAATGCTGGAGAAACTCAGCAGGTGAGGCAGCATCTATGGAGCAAAGGAATAGGTGACTTTTCAGGTCGAGACCCTTCTTCAGACTGATGTGGGGGCGGAGGCGGGAAGAAGCAAGGAAGAGGCGGAGGCAGTGGGCTGTGGGAGAGCTGGGAAAGGGAGGGGAAGGAGGGAGAAAACAAGGACTACCTGAAATTGGAGAAGTTACTGTTCATACCGCTGGGATGTAAACTACCCAAGCGAAATATAAGGTGCTGCTCTTCAAATTTGCGGTGGGAAGCACTCTGGCCATGGAGGAGGCCCAGGACAGAAAGGTCGGATTCGGAATGGGAGGGGGAGTTGAAGTGCTGAGCCACCGGGAGATAAGGTTGGTTAATGCGGACTGTGCGGTGTTGGGCGAAGCGATCGCCTAGCCTGCGCTTAGTCTCACCGATGTAGAGCAGTTGACACCTAGAGCAGCGAATGCAATAGATGAGGTTGGAGGAGGTGCAGGTGAACCTCTGCCTCACCTGGAAAGACTGCTTAGGTCCTTGGATGGAGTCCGGGGGGGGGGGGGGGGGGGGCGGTAAAGCGACAAGTGTAGTATTTATGCTTGTGAACAGTAGTACTTGGTCCCCTGCACTGCTGCACCTGGTGCACAGCGAAACAGTCAAGTTCCTTTTCACTACCCCTACCCCCAAATGAAATGAAGCAAAGGGCTGAATAAAATCGCCTGAACCCTACCCCTAATGTAATGCTGCATGAGTTATTACCTGGCACCAATAATGACCAGATAGTCCAGTAAGCGTGGGCATGCCTTCTTTGGAGACATCCTGTTCAGGCCTCCCCTAGGTCATTGCACCGTCAGGAACACAGCTCACGATAGTGGAAGCACATCAGAGAGAAACTCTCTTCTGATTTCAGCCAAAAGACACTGCATCACAGATCGTGAAAAGTCACATCTTATGGCGGAGACTTGGAATCTGCAAAACAAGGTAAATTGAGTTATTAGATAACATCGAGACAGATTCATCTCACACCACGAAAAGCACACAACAAACAAATACGTACAAAGTGCAGACAGTAGATCCTTTCACAGTTTTTACAGAGAAAATCACATCCAGTGGGATAATTCTTCTTTGGTGCATTGACTCAAGTACAGCTGTACTCATTTCTCAGCTGGAAGTTGAGTGGTGGACAGAGATCTCCACAGGAACCAGAAACCACTTCAAAACTTTGTACATTAAAACATTCAAACTATGGATTACCAAATGGGAAGATAAACTTGTTACACCACACATGGAAGCAGTTGTGTTAATGTGGCATGTGTGTGCTATAGCAAGTGGTCGAAAAATCTTCCTCTAACAAGGAGGTATATTAGGTTAGTGTGAGCTGTGGCAATTCAAGCAGCAACAAGAAAATGCTGGGGCATTTCCTTACAAGGCATCTTGATCCCAACAGTAGGTAGACAAAAATGCTGGAGAAACTCAGCGGGTGAGGCAGCATCTATGGAGCGAAGGAAATAGGTAACGTTTCGGGTCGAAACCCTTCTTCAGACTGATGTGAGGATGGGGGGGCGGGGCGGGACGGGCAGAAGAAAGGGTGGAGCCAGTGGGCTGAGGGAGAACTGAGAAGGGGAGGAGAAAGTAGGGACTACCTGAAATTAGAGGTCAACGTTCATACCGCTGGGGTGCAAACTGCCCAAGCGAAATATGAGGTGTTGCTCCTTGATCCTAACAGTGGTCCTCAAATATTTTCAAAAAGTCACATAGCATAGAAGCGATCTTCTTGAACCACCACATCCATGCAGAACATCAAGTACCCATCTATACTAATCCCAATTGCCATCAATTGGTCCCTAGTTTTCTATGTCTTGGCAAAAGAAGATGCTTCTCGATGATGCATCTCAAATATTGTGATGGTTGCTGCCTCTAACAATCAGTCAGACAATGTTCCAAATTACAACCAAACTGGGTGAAGCAGTTCTTCCTCAGATCCTCTATAAACCTTAGTTGCAGCATGCCTTGTCTACATTCCTCACAATTCTGAATACCTTCAGTGATAAAGCTGAATTATGTTAAAAATATAAGAAAAGCTTACAGCTTATATTTAGTCTCAAATCAGGCTTTTCTCCAGTAGAATAATACAGAAAGGCAAGTTAAGTTGCCTCAGGTTTCAGGGTATTGAGATAATGAATACTATAACATTTGTCTCCCAAGTGACGAGAGAGGAAGCAGAGAAGCTATGATAAGCTATGATATGTAAAATGCCTTGTACCAAATGTCCGATGTTTATGAGGGAGGAGGTGATGAGAGAGGAACCAGGGAAGTGGAAAGATAAGATGCCATAAACCAAATGGCCTATGTTTATGAGGGACCAAGTGACAGAGAGGAAGCAGCGAAAGAGCTAGGGTGATCTCTTTGAAGATAAAATGACCTAAAACAAATGGCCAATGTTTTTAGTATATCTTGTACCATGTAAACAAAAGGCCTTTGATGTGATGCATTCTGTGGAAACCTTTTCCTGTACCTCTGACCATGACTAATGTCTGTGGAATGTGCTAAGGGGACAAAAAAAAACTATTTAAGACAATGTAATTCTGTTGTTCGTAGAAGGGGACCGAGGACAGTCGAATGTCTACATTGGTCACTTAGCTGGAATTCTCGCTCCCTTCCATCGGCCGATGTTAAGTAAAGTTTTGAACTGGTCTACCAAACGTTTGTGTGTTGTCTGTTTATTAAGAAGCGAACCTGTTTAGTTGTTATAAAAGTAACTTTTTCATCAGCAGGCCTTCCTTCAGCTTCCTCCGTTGAAAGGAAAACTTAATCTAGAAACAAGGAACTGTAGAGGCTGGTCCACGTAAAATTACACAAAATGCTGGAGTAATTCAGCGGGTCAGGCAGTATCTTTGGAAAACATGGATAGATGGCGTTCCAGATTGATGGACCCTTCTTTAGACAATCTATCCAGTCTTCCCTGATATCTGAAACATTCCATCCGGGCAGCATCCTGATGAATCTCCTTTGCTCTCTCTCCAATGCAATCACATCTTTCTGAAAGCATCATGAACAGAACTATAGTCTTCCAATTACTGCCAAAACAGGATGTACCATTGCCACCTTGCTCAAAAATTCAATGCCCCTGTTAATGAAGCCAAGTTTCCCAAATGCATTCTTAATTTACCATATTTAATTGCCTTAAAATGAAGTCTCCGCTTCTTAATGTTCCCTTAAGGGCCTGTCCCACTTGCCGATTTTTTCGGCGACTGCCGGCGTCATATCAGGGTCGCCAAAAGATATTGAACATTTCAAAATCCAGTGGCGACAAAAAAAAGTTGCGACACTTGAAAAAACACCGCGCGTCAATACGTCATCACGCTGCATCACACCGCGAATTTTTCGGTGACCTGATACGTCAGTCAATTATGCCAGCAGTCGCCCAAAAAAATCGCCAAGTGGGACTGGCCCTTTAGACCCTCCCATTTTGTTATGCATTTTTACTCTCCTCTGGCAACACAGCTGCAGCAGTTAGTTCTGTGAAAGGGAAATCATGCTTGACTAATTCATTGTTCTTTGAAAGAAGTAACATACCATGAATAAAGAGAAACCTTGTATGTACAATTCTTGGGTTTCCAGAAACACAAATACATGCCGCATTAAAGCTCATGGGTGGAACATAGCATTGAGCAATACAGCGTGAAAACAGGCCCTTCGGTCCAACCAGCATACCCCACACCTACATGGGCAAGTTGGGCTGAAGGGCCTGGTTCTGCACAGTGTGACTATGACTGTATTTGCATTATTTTAAAAAAAATCCTTGCCAAATTGGACACTTCCGCATTTTTCCCCCATTATATTCTATTTGTTAGATCCTTACCTTCATAACCAATCTCAGCCAACCAGCATACCCCACCTACACTGGTCCCATCTGCCTGCATATGGCCCATATCCCTCCAAACTTATCCTATCCATGTATCTGTCTAAATGTTTCTTAAACGTTGTGATTGTACCTGCCTGAACTGCATCCTCTGGCAGCTCGAAACACCTATCACCCTTTGTGTAAAAAAAGTGCCTCTTGCGTTCCTATTAAATCTTTGCAGCATAATGGTGTGGACCAATGATTGGCTGCTAACAGGAAACAAGCAGGCATAAATACAACTTCATTCTGATTGGTAAAATAAAATTCATAGTGTGCCAATGGGATTAGTGCAGGACGTCAATTTTATATATTGTATGCAGAATACGGATGATTGTGTTAATGGTACTGTTGCAAAACTTGCTAATAACAAAACATGTGAAAATAAGTCACAAGAAGGTTCGAGATAGGATATGAATGAAAGGATCTAACAAATAGAATGTAATGTTGGTAAATGCAGATTGTCCAATTTGGCAAGGATTTTTTTTTAAATTATGCAATTACAGCCATAGTCACACTGTGTAGAAACAGGCCCTTCAGCCCAACTTGCCCGTGACGACCGAGGTACCTTATCTATGGTAGTCCTACCTGCCCACATTTGGCCCATTATACCACTAAACTTTTCCTATCCATGCACATGGCCAAATGACTTAAATGTTTTTATTGCAACTGTCTCAACGACTTCTTCATTCCAAATACCCACCACCATCTGTATGAAAAAGTTGCTCCTCAGATTCCTAATAAATCTTTCTCCTCTCACCTTAAACGCATATCCTTGTTTTTGATTTCCCTACCCTGGGAAAAAGACTGCATTCAAACTATCTATTCCTACCATGATTTAAGATCACCTGTGCTCCAAAGAATAATGCTGGCCTGCCCAACCTCCCTTTATAACTCGGGCCCACAACTCCTGGCAGCATCCTCGTAAATCTTTTCTGCACCCTTTCTAATGTCATGGCATCTTTCCTGCAGGAAAGATAACATATCCCTTGACAACAGAATATTGCACTGAGACAGAAGGACATTTAGAACATGATGCCATGTTAAACTGATCTCATCTGCCTGTACATGATCCACATCTCTCTATTCCCTGCACTTCCAAGTGCCTATCTAAAAGCCTCTAAAACACCATTATCCACGACCACCACCAATGCATCCCAGGCCCGCACTCATCACTTTGTGTAAATAAAATCTTTCACCGCACATCATTACATTTTCCTCTCATTTTTTTTATTTTTAATTTATTTAATTTTTTTAATTTATTTTTATTAGAAGTACAATTGTATACAATCATATTTTCATAATACATTTTATGTACAGCTTATTTTTATAATTTTGTAATAAAGAAGAAAAAGAAAAAGAAGTTAGATAATGAAGAATAGAAAAATGTGAGATATATAGCATGTGAAAAAGAAAAATAGAGAGTGAAAGAAGAAAGTTAAGAAATAGAAAATAGAAGAAAAAGAGTAAAAGAAGAAAAGAGAAGAAAAAGAAAAGAGAAGTAAGGAGATCGTATTTATAATCTTGACCATTCCTCACCCAGTCACGGATTAGCTTTTACACTTGTGTTGCACCATATGTTTCCAAAAAGACGACAAATGGAGACCAACTCGTTATGAATTGGTCAAATTTATCTATTAGGAGGAATCGCATTTCCTCAAAATGTGCGGTATCCAACATACTTGCAATCCACATTTTGAGCGTTGGTATTGGTGTATTTTTCCAAAATTTCAATATTGATTTTTTTGCTATTATTAAACCATAATTTAAAAATAATTTTTGAGATGGGTTCAATTTGTTCCCATCTTCCATTACCCCAAATATAATCAATTCATTATTGGGTTCCATTTTTGTCTTAAATAATTTTGTGAATATTTCGAAAATATCACTCCAAAATCCATGAAGTTTTATACAAGAAACAAAAGAGTGTGTTATAGTTGCGTCTTGGGTTAAACATTCATCACAAATGGGGGATATATTTGGATACAATTTATTTAATCTTGTTTTTGAGTAATATATCTATGTAAAATTTTAAATTGAATTAGATTATGTCTTGCGTTAATCGAACATTTGTGAATATGTCAAATACTTTTCCCATGTAGCCTTCGTAATTTTTACCAATAATTCCCATTCCCACTCTTCTCTAATTACCTCGGTCGCAGGTAAATCTATATTTAAGATACTATTATATAAATATGATATTAATTTTTGTGTATCAGCTTTAATATTCATTACTTCTTCTAGTAAATCAGGAGTTATTTTTTGATATCCCTGTATGTATGTCTTCAAGAAATTGCAAATCTGAAAATATTTAAAATAATGAGTGTTTTTCAATTTAAATTTTAATTGTAATTATTGAAATGATAGTAAATCTCCCATTTCATACATATCCCCGATCCTTTTAATTCCTAAACTTTCCATTGATTACATATTTTATCCATCATAGATGGTTTAAATAAAGGATTATTCGCTATCGGTGTTAACAATGATAGGTTTCTTAGTTTTAAGGATAATTTTATTTGTTTCCATATTCTTATTGTATCTTGTATAATTGGGTTTTTCTTATATATTGTATTGTTCATTTTTTTCGGGGAGAAGAGGATTGTTCCTATATTACAAGGATAACAATCCTCTTTCTCCATTTTTATCCATTCTGTCTGTTGGGTTGAACTATCCAACCAGTAAATTATATTCTTAATATGTATTGCCCAATAGTAATATAAAAAATTTGGGAGTGAAAGTCCCCCGACATCTTTTGGTTTACATAAATGTTCTTTTTTAATTCTATGTGATTTATAGTCCCAAACAAAATTAGTAATGTTAGCATTCAGTTTAGAAAAAAAATATTTTGGTACATATACTGGTATAGATTGAAATAGGTATAATAACTGTGGTAGAAAGCTCATTTTAATAGCATTTATTCTGCCTATTAATGATAAAGGAAGTGTTTTCCAAAATGTAATCATTATATTAAGTTTATTTATTAAGGGTATAAAATTGGCGTTGAATAAAGCTTTATGTTTTCTAGTAATCTGAATACCCAGATATTTAAATTTTTCTGTTGCTATTTTAAAGGGGAATTTCAATAAGTGTGTAGATTCTTGAGGTTTTAACGTCATAATTTCACTTTTGTTCCAATTTATTCTATATCCAGAAAAGGACCCAAATTCCTCTATTAAATTTAATAAATTTGGTATATGATCCACATCTCTCTATTTCCTGCACTTCCAAGTGCCTATCTAAAAGCCTCTAAAACACCATTATCCACGACCACCACCAATGCATTCCAGGCCCGCACTCATCACTTTGTGTAAATAAAATCTTTCACCGCACATCATTACATTTTCCTCTCATTTTATAACTATGTGCATTGGGAAGCGCATAACCTGGGGGAAAGGTTCCCACTGCAGGGCTCTCGCTTAACTTTTTTCCCCTATTGCCAGCTTTGGCAGCTTTTTAGGTTACCAAATGACAGTTTAGGTGGTCATTTAAGATGGCTTGCATGACGTGTGCGATAATGTGCTTGGACGAAGTGCGTAGTTACCAGTCGGAATTATACTGAATGAAGCATTCACATATTATTTCTGCTTAAAAAAAAGTCACAAACTAAACATATTCACCAATCAAGACATGATATATCCCACAATGACATGCAGCAACATTATAAGACAGTATCTCAACTCTTTTTACACATTGCAATTAATGCAATTTCTATTAGTTCTTTCCACTTCCACTTCCAAACAAAAATGTGGTTGGATTATTCCAGCGTATGATCAACCTGTGTCAATAAATCCTGGACCATGGTAACATATATGCGTACGTATAGTTGTGAATGTTGCTCATGAAATAACTACAGTACTGATACTCCATATTAAGAGCATTGATTTGCCGTTAAAATGAATTCTGTAATAACGTGTCAACGGCAGCAGTGACAATCGAACACTACGGTTTTAATGTTTCACATGTTCACAATTTAATTAATCCATCTTTATGGATTAAAACAAATAATAACATTGGGAAGTAAAACACATTTGATTGCATTCCGTTATCAAACATAGTCAATGTTCGCTCTGAAGACATTTCCAGCACAATAGGGTCAGGGAGGTGTGTGTGTGTGTGAATCGGTGCGGGGTGGATAGATGGCGGGGGTGGGGGGGAGAGTTAGAAGACAGTCGGTGCAGAATGGATGGATTGAGGCAGGTGAATTAGTACGTGTTGGTTGGAGTAGGTAAAATTGTGAGGGGAGAGCACCGGGGATGTCAGTGGTGTTGAATGGGGGGGGGGGGGTTCAGTACTGGATGGATGGATGGGGGTAGACAAAAGTGCTGGAGAAACTCAGCGGGTGAGGCAACATCTATGGAGCGAAGGAAATAGGCAATGTTTCGGGTCGAGACCCATCTTCAGACTGTTCCCCCCATTCTTCTTGAATGGGAGGATCAGTACAGGATGGATGGGGGGGGGAGATCAGCGCAGGATGAATTGGGGGGGGTCTGTGCAGGATGAATGGGGGATCACCACAGGATGAATGAGGGGAAGGGGGGAAGGTTGCAGGGTAAATGGAGGTGGGTCAGTACGCGATGAATGCATGGATTAGTACAGGATGGATGGGGGATCAGTACAGGATGGATGGAGAAGTGCAGGATGGATGGGAAAGGGGTAAGTACAGGGTGAATTGGGGAACGAGTGTAGGATGGGTGGGGGGGGGGGGGGTTGGCAGGAGAATCAAATGCGAGGTGGATAGGGTGATCAGCGCAGGATGAATAGATGGGGGGGGGTAGATGGGGAGGGGGGGGTAGATGGAGAGGGGAGCACAGGGGATGTCAGTGAGGACTGAATAGAGGCGGGAATGGGGATCAGTGCGGGATGGAGTGGAGGGTCCCAGGATAAGGGGGTGGAGGGGGGCGTACAAGAGAGAGAGAGGGAGAGGGGGAGCGAGGTGGGGAGGAAGAAAGGTCAGCGCTCCTCGGACAACATCGCCCCGCTGCCTTGGCCGTTGGGAACTCCTCACCACCGCCTCCCTCCTCCGCCAGCCAACAGCAAGGTGCGGGGCCGAGCGGTGCAGCTCAGAGATCCTATAGCTATGGGATCTTTGGTGCAGCTGCTTCAGACTCGACGTTTCGTGTCGGCGGCTGTTGTGCGGGGCAAAGATACTAGGTGCGGGAGGGTCGGAGCGAATGACGGGCTCCTCCCGCACCCCGCCCGCCCTGATAAGGGCCAATGCTTGCAAACCTGCTAACGGCGCTTTCAAACAAACCCTCCTGCACTCCGAGGCCTCCCCCTCCCTCCCGCCTCCCGGCCTCGGAGTGCGGGAGAGTTTGTTTAAAAGCGCGGTTAGCGGGTTTGCAAGCATCGGCCCTTATCAGGGCGGGGGGGGGGGGGGGTGTGCGGGAGGAGGAGGCGGTGGAGCTGCTGTCGCGGCCGCTGCTGTTGCTGTGCGAAGCCCGTCATTCGCACCGATCCTTCCTCACCCCGCACCTAGTATCTTTGCCCCGCACAACAGCCGCCGATACGAAACGTCACGTTCCTTTTCTCCAGAGATGCTGCCTGACTCGCGGAGTTACTCCAGTTTTTTGTGTCTATCTTCGGTACAAACCAGTATCTGGTTGCCAAGCCGGGCAAAATGACTCGGTGTTTACGTTGCCCGGCGGCGCTTTGAGTGGTCAGTGGCATCCGGGCAACCGCTAATTTCGAGCCCTGCACTGTCTACTCTATTTATGCCTCTCATAATTTTATATACATCTACTGCCTCTCCTTAACCTCTGACATTCCAGAGAAACCAATCCAAGTCTATCCAAACTCTCCCTGGACCCGAAATCCTCTAATCCAGACTGCAGAGGTAAACCTCGTCTGTACTCTCTCCAGAGCCTCCACATCATTCTCGTAATAGGGCCACAGAACTGCATGCAAGACTCAAAATGAGCCTAACCAAATTCAAAATCGTCATGACTTCCTGACGACTATATTCCATGCCCCCAGCAATGAAGCCAAGCATAACATAGGCCTTCTTTACTACCCTATCTACTTGTGCTTCAGTGAGCTATGAACTTGGGATTCCAAGATCCCAGTGCACATCAATGTTGTCAAGAGTCTTGCCATTAACAATACTTTCCACTTACATTCAATCTCCCAAAGTGCACCACCTCACACTTGCACTGATTAAACTCCATCTGCCATTTCTCTCCATTTCTGCAGCTGATCTATATCCCGTGTTATGTTCGACAGCCTTCCTCCTGCCTGCCATTCCTCCACCTTTGGTGTCATCACAAACTTATTCACCAATCCATCTACACTTACAACCAAGTCATTTATATACATCACAAACAAAACAGATCCCTGTGGAATTCCACCGGCCACAGACCTCCAACCAGAATACTGACCTTCCACCACAACCTTCTGTCTTCCATGAATAAGCCAGTTCTGAATCCATATGACCAAGGCATCGTGAAACCTGTACATTGTAATCTTCAGGATCAGCCTACCATGACGGACCTTATCAAAAGCCTTACTAAAACCCATGTATACAACATCCAGTGTCTTACCTTCATCACCTCCTCATAAAACTCACTCAAGTTGGTATGACATGAACTGCCGCATATAAAGCAGTGCTAGGTACCCATAGTTAGCCCATTCTCCTTCAAATGGGCGTAAGTCTTATCTCAAACAAGTCTCTTCAATAGTTTCCCTACCACTAACGCGAGGCTCACTGGCCTACAGTTCCCTGGATTCTCTCTACTTCCCTTCTTAAACAAGTCCAGCCCTCCATGACCTCGCCTATGCCTAGAGAAGAAACGAAGATCCTCATCAGGCCCCCAACAATCTCCACTCTTCCCTCTCTCAATAACATGGGATAGATTCCTTCAGGCCCTGGGGACTTATTCACCTTAATGCTCTTCAAGAGGCTCAGCACCATATCCTTTTCGATTTCAAACTGTCCTAGCATATTGTGTAGGCAAGAACTGCAGATGCTGGCTTGAATCTAAGGTAGAGACTTCCGGTAGCGCCATGGAACACTAAGGGCGCTGCATTGAGCTCCTCTCCCGTAAAATCGTTAAAAAGCCGTTTTTAAAGTCGGGACCGAATCTAAAAATAACTCACCGGAGCTGCTTGGCGTTGCAGAAGGGTGAAATCATCAGAAAACGACGCTAAAATCGCGGTAAAAATCGGGACTTTTAAATGAGAAAAGAGAAAAGCTCACGAGCACCCAAGAAAACTACTATAAGTCTTCAGCTGGAAAAAGTTTTGGATACTCTGCAAACAACAGAAGAAGGCTCAGAAGAAGAGTCTTACAGCCAAGGGAGCTGTGCTGGAAATGGCTGCAAAAGGAGAAAAGAAGGAGGAGGTAAAGCAAATGCTTTTAGATATAACTGCGACAATCAATACTACACTGGAAAAGATGCAGAGTATGGAGACTAAGATGCAGAATATGGAGACTAAGATGCAGAATATGGAGACTAATATGGAGACTAATATGGAGATATTCTCTCATAAAATTGATGGTGCTTGTGCCGAGTTAAAGGAGCTGAAGAAACAACATAATGAGTTTGATAAAAAAATTAAATCGGAATTTGTTAGAATCGAAAAGGATTATAATCAGAAATTTGCTGGTGAAAAATGCTAAGATGGACAACATGGATGAGAGAATGGAAGAGATGGAAATGATATGAAAGAGATGATTACGGAAATAAACAGTTTGAAAAAAATTAAAGAAAGATGAAGCAGAAAAACTTGCAAGAATGACTGACAAATGTTTGGACTTGGAAGCGAGAGCGAGAAGGCAGAATTTGAGAATTGTTGGAGTAAGAGAAGGTCGAGAAGGACATGTATCTCAAACACGTACTTTCGTTGCTGACTTACTCAAAGATGTTTTTAAACTGCCCGAAGAATTAAGAATAGATATTGTTCACCGAGCTGGATGTGTCTCAAGAGGCATAAATGCTGTTCCAAGACAGATAATTGTGAAATTTCTTGATATCTCTTCAGTGGAATTTATACTGAATAAGATTGTTCATGGGGTAAATTTGATATATGGTGGGGATAATATTCGATTTTTCCGTGATTATCCTCCGGAGATTGTCCAGAGAATGAACTTGTTTACACAGACAAGAACATATTGAGGGGTATATCGAAGGTCAGATATGGGGTGGTTTTCCCAGCAAAAATGAAAATTACTTATAACGGAACAGAGCGCTCATTTATGGATCCCGAAAAAGCATTTAAGTATGCAGAAGATATCGTGAGAAAAGCATCGAAAACATCGGAAGAGGTCGAAGAGGAGGAACAGTGAATTTTTTAACTTTTAAGATAGAGCTGGAACTGGTTAAGATGGTGGATTTTCCAGACAGCTTATCTGTCTGGAATGTGTATTTGAGAACATTGTCCATGTTTCACCTTGAATGAAAAGCTCAAAGATAAACAAAAGGATGTTGAAGATACTGTATAAGGGACATGGTTGAGATAATATTAATATTTAACTTTCTAACTATTATATTCTAATTATAATTAACCAACTAATTTAACAAATTTAATTATACTAATGATTAGTGATTGTATGTAGTAAATATGAATAAATCATGAATAAACCATTGCTTATAAATTGTAATTAACCAAAATGTCTATAACATTACTAACGTTTTTTTTTTGTGTGGGAACGCAACATAAACTTGGAAAGATCCAGGAATGAGGTTAACCCCTCGGTACCTGCTCGTATGATAGTTGGTTAGATCAATTGGAAAGGTATAAATACTTATAGAACTGAGAATATGTTGTGTTTTATATTTGTTTTTTTATTACCTTATTTTTTACTTTTTCATATTTTCTCTCCGAGTTTTTTTGTTGCTTTTTACTAGTGCTAGTTTGATAAATTTAAATAAGAATAAACAAGATATGAGACGGTCTGTAGTTTTTTACGAGGTGTTAATAAGGGATTGGGGTTCAATGTAAAACAACATCAATGGAAGTCTATAAATTTTTCGCCACCTTAGGTGGCTATTCGTCTTTAAGGTATCTTTTCTTAGATACCTTAATTTCACTTTTTTTTTAATCACTATATAAATTTGTATTTGCTTAGTTTTTGTGTAATCAATTTTAAATCACAATTTTTTCTTGCTTTATCTAAGGTACTTTTGGAGGAGATGTAATTATAAACTTTAAAACTTGGAATGACCACCCAACGCCCAGAATTCTGAGGTATTTGTTTACACCATAGATTCAAGAATACTACTTTGATATACAATGCAAGATGATAGACAAATAAAGAATGGAGGAATCACATTCTGTAGTTGGAATATAAGAGGGGTAAAGTTTTTGCTCACCTAAAATCTTTGAAAAGTGACATAATTTACTTGCAAGAAACTCACATGAAACAACAAACACAAATGAGATTAAAGGCGAAGTGGATAGGCCAAACATATTATTCGTCATTTCTAAATCTAGAGGTACGGCTATTCTTATTCGAAAAGATATACCTTTCAAATTAAAGAATGCTATATCAGATTAAATGAGGGAAGGTATATCATAGTTTCGGGAGAAATTTATGCTACCCCAATAACTATGGTAAATATTTACGCTCCGAATTTTGATAACCCTCAATTTTTTGTATAAAATTATAGATATAATATTAGAGTTTAATTATCAAAATGTGATAATAGGGGGGATTTCAACTGTGTTTTAATCCATACTTAGACAAATCAGTAAAAACAAAGAATGAATAATTTAAAATCTAAGACTAGTGAACTTCTAAATACATATATAAAAAATACTAATATAACAGATGTATGGAGATCTGCTAATCCAGCAGGAAGGGAATATTCGTTTTACTCTTCGGCACATAAAACATATTGAAGAATTGATTATTTTTTAGTGGATATGAAATTAATGCCATATACAATTAATCCAGCATACCACATTAATAGTATTTCTGATCACTCTCCATTGACTTTTTCAGTAAATATTGAGGGAATGCCGGGTAAAAACTTTTTTTGGAGATTTAATACATATATATTAAATGACTTGCAGGGTTATCAATACTTAAAACAACAAATGAAATTATTTTTTGAGATAAATGATACACCAGGTACCTCACCTTCTTTACTATGGGAAACTTTTAAAGCATTTATTAGAGGAATTATAATTTCATATGAAATTTTTCAAAATAAAAAGAATAAAACAGAACAAACGTTGTTAGAACAAGAAATAAGACAGTTAGAGTTATATAATGCTAAAGATTCCACTATAGATAAACATAATAAGATAATATTACTGAAATTTAAACTTAATCGAATTCTCTCGGCAAGAGTAATAAGATTATTCCAAATTACAAAACAGGAACATTTTGAGTTTGGTGACAAACCACATAAGCTGTTAGCGCGCCAACTGAAAAAACAAGAAAAAGAAAATACTATAAATAAAATTAAATCCGAGAATGGTGAATTATTAATACTACCTAAAGATATTAATAAAAGATTTGCTCAATTTTATCAAAATTTATATACATCAAAAATTAAAACAGAAGATAGTAAAATTTAAAAAATTTTAGATAATTGTAATCTACCAAAACTTGATCTTTTGGAACAAGAAGAACTCGGAGCGCAAAATACAATCGAAGAAATAGGTGAAACAATAAAATCGTTGAAAAATGGTCCAGATGGTTTTAGTAATGAATTTTATAAAAAATGTCATGAGATAACGACCCCCTCTTTATTTAATTTATATACTCACGCTTTTAAAGAAAATAAATTACCTGAAACATTAGCAGAATCAACTATCACGCTTATTCCAAAGAAAGATAAAGATCTAGAGGAACCGGGCTCATATAGAGCTATATCACTTTTAAATACAGATCAGAAAATTTTAGCAAAAACCTTAGCCAGAAGATTACGCAAATATATTAGTAAATTGATAAATCCTGATCAAACGGGGTTTATACCCAAAAGATATTCATTTAATAATTTGAGAAGCCTGTTTAATATAATGTACTCACATAAAGTGGAGGAAGAAGACATATCAATTATTTCTTTGGACGCAGAGAAAGCATTTGATCAGGTAGAATGGCAGTATTTATACAAAGTATTACAAAAATTTAATATGGGAGAGAATTTTATTACATGGTTGAAATTATTATATGATAAACCGATGGCAAGAATATTAACTAATAGTATGTTATCTCAAAATTTTCAATTATCGGGGGTAATAGGCAGGGATGTGCTTTATCACCCCTGCTATTTGCCCTTATGATAGAACCTTTGGCCGAAAGTATAAGAAGTCATCCGAATATTCAGGGTTATAATACTAGGGACACAAATAATAAAATTTCATTATATGCAGACGATATTCTGTTATATATAACAAACTCACAAACGAGCATACCAAATTTATTAAACTTAATAGAGGAATTTGGGTCCTTTTCTGGATATAGAATAAATTGGAACAAAAGTGAATTCATGACGTTAAAACCTCAAGAATCCACACACTTACTGAAGTTCCCCTTTAAAATAGCAACAGAAAAATTTAAATATCTGGGTATTCAGATTACTAGAAAACATAAAGCTTTATTAAATGTCAATTTTATACCTTCAATAAATAAACTTAATATAATGATTAAATTTTGGAAAACACTTCCTTTATCACTAATAGGTAGAATAAACGCTATAAAAATGATCTTCCTACCACAGTTATTATACCTATTTCAGTCTATACCAGTATATGTACCAAAATATTTTTTTTCTAAATTAAACTCTAATATTACTAATTTTGTTTTGGGACTATAAATCACATAGAATTAAAAAAGAACACTTATGTAAACCAAAAGATGTCGGGGGACTTTCACTCCCGAATTGTCTGTATTACTATTGGGCAATACATATTAAGAATATAATTTACTGGTTGGATAGTTCAACCCAACAGACAGAATGGATAAAAATGGAGAAAGAGGATTGTTATCCTTGTAATATAGGAACGATCCTCTTCTCCCCGAAAAAAATGAACAATACAATATATAAGAACCCAATTATACAAGATAATAATAATAATAATAATAATAGATTTTATTTATATAGCGCTTTTCAGGACTCAAAGTCGCTTTACATTGAGAGTCAGGAATAAACAAAACAAAATAGAGCAGTAAGACAAAGGGGAGGGTAACATGGGACTAAGGGTCTTGAGGCGAGACTGGAAGATGGTGAGGGACTCAGAATTTCGGACCGGTTGTGGGAGGGAATTCCAGAGCCTGGGAGCTGCCCTGGAGAAGGCTCTGCCTCCAAAAGTGCAGAGGTTTGCTTTCGGAGTGGAGAGGAGACCAGCTGATGTGGATCTGAGGGACCGTGAGGGTTGGTAGGGGGGGGAGGTCAATGAGATAAGGGGGGGCCAGGTTGTTGAGGGCTTTGTAGGTGAGGACCAGGATTTTGTAGGTGATCCGGTGGGAAATGGGAAGCCAGTGAAGTTCTTTGAGAACTGGGGTGATGTGGTGCCAGGATTTGGTGTGCGTAATGAGTCGAGCGGCTGCATTTTGAACCAGTTGGAGTCGGTTGATGCTGCTGGAATTGATTCCGAAAAGAAGAGAGTTACAGTAGTCCAGTCGGGAGGAGATGAAGGCATGGATGAGTCTTTCAGCAGCGGGGGGTGTGAGAGAGGATGTGATTTTTGCAATGTTGCGGAGGTGAAAAAATACAATAAGAATATGGAAACAAATAAAATTATCCTTAAAATTAAGAAACCTATCATTGTTAACACCAATAGCGAATAATCCTTTATTTAAACCATCTATGATGGACAAAATATATAATCAATGGGAAAGTTTAGGAATTAAAAGGATCGGGGACATGTATGAAATGGGAGATTTACTATCATTTCAACAATTACAATTAAAATTTAAACTGAAAAACACTCATTATTTTAAATATTTTCAGATTTGCAATTTCTTGAAGGGATATCAAAAAATAATTGGATTTTTTGGAAGAAGTAATGAATATTAAAGCTGATACACAAAAATTAATATCATATTTATATAATAGTATTTTAAATATAGATTTACCTGCGACTGAGGTAATTAGAGAAGAGTGGGAACGGGAATTAATGATAAAAATTACGAAGGCTACATGGGAAAAGTATTTGACATACATTCACAAATGTTCGATTAATGCAAGACATAATCTAATTCAATTTAAAATGTTACATAGATTGTATTACTCAAAAACAAGATTAAATAAATTTTACCCAAATATATCCCCCACTTGCGATAAATGTTTAATCCAAGATGCAACTATAACACACTCTTTTGTTTCCTGTATAAAACTTTATAGACTTTGGAATGATATTTTCGAAATATTCACAAAATTATTTAAGATAAAAATGGAACCTAATAATGAATTGATTGTATTTGGGGTAATGGAAGATAGGAATAAATTGAATCCATCTCAAAAATTATTTTTTAATTATGGTTTAATAATTGCAAAAAAATTAATACTTAAATTTTGGAAAAATACACCAATACCAACGCTCAAAATGTGGATTGCAAGTATGTTGGACACTGCACATCTTGAGGAAATGCGATTCCTCCTAATAGATAAATTTGACCAATTCACAACGAGTTGGTCTCCATTTGTCGTCTTTTTGGAATCATATGGTGCAACACAATTGTAAAAGCTAACTCGTGACTGGGCGAGGGATGGTCAAGATTATAAATAAGATCTTCTTACTTCTTTTTTCTTTTTCTTCCTTTTTTTCTTTTATTCTCTTTTTCCTATTTTCTACTCTTTAACTTTCCTCTTTCACTCTCTATTTTTCTTCTCCACACACTATATATCTCACATTTTTCTATACTTCATTATCTGATTTCTTTTTCTTTTCTTCTTTATTATAATAAAAAAAATAAGAAGCTGTACATAAAATGTATTATGAAAATATGATTGTATACAATTGTACTTCTAATAAAATAAAAATATTTAAAAAAAGAATCTAAGGTAGACACAAAATGCTGGAGTAACTCAGCAGACAGGCAGCATCTCTGGAGAAAAGGAATAGGTGACATTTCAGGTTTGAAGAAGTCTCGACCCGAAACGTCACCCATTCCTTCTCTCCAGGGATGTTGCCTGTCCTGCTGCGTTACTCCAGCATTTTGTGTCTGCCCTAACATATTTGTATTCTCCACACTGATCTCCCGTTCGTCTCAGTGAATACAGATGCAAATTACTCGTTTAGCACCTCACCTATATCCTAAAACTCCAAGCATAGATAACCTCCTTTATTCTTGAGGAGTCCTACCTTATCCTTGGTCACCCTCTTGTCTTTAATGTACGTATTAAAAATATTGGGGTTTTCCTTTATATGACTTGCCAATTACATTTCATGGCCCCTTTTGGCTTTTCTATTTGCCCATTCGAGTTCTTTCCTTCTGGCTTTATATTTCTCATAAACCCATCTGATACCACCTTCTTAAACCTGACCTATGCTTTATTTTTCTTCCTGATGAAGTTTACAACCCCTTTGGTCCTCCACAGACCCCTGGCTTTGCTGTTCTTATCCCTCCTCCTTACTGGAACATACTGAATCTGCACTTTGATCAGCGAGCCTTTAAACGACTTCCACATGTTCATGTGAACTTACCCAATAACAACAGCTCCCAATGTACCCTCCTTAGCTCCTGCCTAATCTGTTTTGCTCCTTCACCCAACATCCAGGCCTATCCCTATTCAACACATCTTAAAAACCTATGGAGTCTCCGTCACCTCTTTTATCTTCTATCATGTCTGAAACATCAAAACACTGGCACGTTGATCTGCCAGTCGCTTTCGTCTCGCAAACAATTCAGTAAAGGCCGCATCATCATAATTCCAAGCACTGATCCAACCTCAATGTTCATCAACTCTACCCGCAATACTCCTTGCATTGAGGTAAATGCACTTCAGCCCTTCATTATCCTCATATCCATGAACAATTCTCTTGTTGAGAGATTAGAGAGCTTAGCATTACAGAAGGATCTGGGCATCCCATGATGATTCCCAAAAGTTTTGAATGCAAAAATATAAAATAATTATGAAACCTAATACATTTATTGTGCATTGAAAGGAGAACCAAAAATAAAACTATGGAGGTTGAGTCAATTAGTCATTGGTGACCTCACACTACCTGCATCTGGACACTGTGTATTGATTTTTATTTTATTTAAGGAAGGTTGTCATTGCAATGAAAGCAATTCAGAAAAGGTTTATCGGACTAATAATGGAACAGACAGCTCGTCTTTCAAAGGTTGGACAATTTTTCTCTCAGGCTACATCCTTGAAACTGTTCCTCAATGAAAGTTAGAGCAGCATCTTGAAACTGTTTTATGACAGTGGCAAATCATATTTGTTAAGCAAATGGATGAAATGTTACACAGGAATTATTAGGATTGCAGACTTAACCTTACAATTAAATCAGCCATAAATAGTATAATATTCATCATTGGAGCATATTCATGCTATTCACTCTCTAAATTTGAATGTTAATACTATAAATGAAGTCGGTAACTATTTTGGCTCGTGGCAAATGGGTGCCACTGGCAGTACTGACATTTATTCCCTATTCTTAATGACAGAGCCTCATATTAGGCCTCAAGGATGGTGATTCCGTTCCCCGAAAAACATCTTGCTGGCCTAAATGGAGAGAATCTATGGTTTAATGAATGGAAGAATGCAAACTGGACTGGCTGCTTCCATTCTAGACTTGGATTTGAACACACCTGAAAGGAGAGCGCCAAAGCAGGAAATCACAAAGATTAATGGCATAAAAGGACATTCACTCCATCATGTCTGAACCAGTTCCCTAGTATGCAATCAAAAACTAGTTTTACAACCCTGCTGTATCCACAAACACTTAGGTTGCCACAAGATGACTTCCACCCCGACAGTCATAACTCTTCTTTCCCCAATTCCACCCAAACACATTATTTGAAATCGAAATATTTAAATATATAACCTCATCACAATCCATTCACCTTTAAATACTGCCAAGGTTTTATCGCAGCCTCTACCTCCGCCCTCCACCCCCAAACTCCCCCTACCACCGGAATAGTGTTACACATTTTCCAAGCACCATACTCCACCCATCAGAAAATTCTCATGCACTCTGGGTCACCACCTACTCCTCTGCATTCTAGTGCCTCAAGTGATCAAGAGATATTTTATGAAATAACTAAGAGTTCTACTCAGTATATACCTTATAGTATGTTCAGAGTGCTTTCACATGCAAGGGAAAAAGGTTGATAATCTGTTTACCAGCATCCAGCTTCGATGTCAAATCATAACGAATAGCAATTGGCATAAGAATTGTTGGTGTAATTGCAATGTGAACCTAATAAATCAGCCAATTACAAATTCAAATCTCTCGGGTACCAGGAATCAATTGCTGGAAAAGAAGAAACCAAACTGCCAGATAAAAAGGGGTCCCAACCCAAAATGTCATCTATCCACGTTCTGCAGGGATGCTGCCTAACCCACTGAGTTACTCCAGCACTTTATCTTTTAGTAAACCAGCATCAGCAGTTCCTTGTGTCTACCTTATTTAATGCATTTAATAAGTGGATTATTACTACAGGGAGTACAGCAACAGTTATTACTGTAGAAGGTTGGTTGCAAAAAACATGCCCGCATGGGGTCTCCAGCCTCTAATCTTACTAACTAGCCAGGCACGCATCATGTGAAAGATAACTATTTTTCATAAGTATATGATGCATGCATTTGGATAGACTGGCATTCGTTAGGGACCGTCAGCATGGTTTTGCACATGGGAGATCGTGTCTCACAAATTTGATTGAGTTTTTTAAAATAAGTATCCTAGCAGGTTGACAAGAAAATGTCTGCAGACATAGTGTGACAGTAACGTACCACATAATAGGCTGCTCTAGACCATCAGTCAGAATATTGAGTACAGAAGTTAGGAGGTCGTGGTGCAGTTGTATAAGATGCTGTTGAGACCGCATTTAGAGTATTATGTTCAGTTCTGGGCACCATATTATAGGAAAGATGACGTCAAGCTGGAAACGGTACATAGAAGATTTACGAGGATGTTGCCAGGACAAGAGGGTCTGGGCTACAGGGAGAGGTTGAGTAGGCTGGGACTCTATTCGTCGGAGTACAGGAGGAGAGGGATGATCTTATAAAGGTGTATAAAATCATGAAGAATAGTTCAGGTAGTGCACAAAGTCTCTTGCCCAGAGTAGGTGAATCGAGGCCAGAGGATATAGGTTTAAGGTGAAGGGGAAAAGATTTAATAGAGATCTGAGGGGTAACCTTTTCACACAAAGTGTGGTGGGTGTACGGAACAAGTTGCCAGAGGAGGTAGTTGAGGCTGGGACTATCCCAATGTTTAAGAAATGGTTAGACAGGTACATGGATAGAACAGGTTTGTAGGAATATGGACCCAACGTGGGCAGGTGGGACTAGTGTAGCTGGGACATGTTGGCCGCTGTGGGCAAGTTGGGCCGAAGGGCCTGGTTCCACACTGCATCACTCTATTGTATCACATGGGATCCAAGGAGAGAGGATCCAGATGATGAGGATGAGCACCCACAACTGTGCGACCACATACAAATCAAATTCAATTTTCAAATTCGCAGACGACACCATCAAATAATATCAAATAATGATGAGTACAGGAAGGAGATTGAGCACCTTGCGTCCTGGTGTCGTGACAACAACCTTTCTCTCAATGTCAGCAAGACAAAAGAGATAGTGATCAACTTCAGGATGCGAAGCAGTACACATACCCCAGTTTGCATTGACAGTGTCGAAGAGATGGTTGAAAACTTCAAATTCCTAGGATTCCATATCACCATCAAATTCTGCTAGACACCCATATTGAAGCAACGATGAAGAAAGGACACCAATGCCTCTACTTCCTTAGAAGGCTTAGGAAGTTTGGCATGTCCCCTATAACTCTCGCTAATGTCTACAGATGCACCATAGAGAGCATTTTATCAGGATGCATCACAGCTTGGTTTGGGAACAGCTCCATAAAAGACCGCAAGAAATTGCAGCGAATTGTGGATGCAGCCCAGACCATCATACGAAGCAACCTCCCTTCTAATGACTCCATTCATACCTGCTGAGTTACTCCAGCATTTTTTGGTTTATCTTAGATCTGTCAGGGCAGTTCTTATGGATTTTGGGGAGGAGGTAGAAATGGGCAGTGCACAGCTGAGACTGTGGAGGACAGATCGCAGATTATATGGAATCAGAAACTGTTTGGGAGATGCTGGCCTGGGGATTGTCTGTGGGGTCATGGTCAAGGGGTACATATAAGATGGTGTCCGAGACCTGGTGCCTGGCCTCAAACACGGGAGAGATCAGCTCGTCAGACAACAACAGCACCTCCCTTGTCAATGGGTTTAATGATGATGGCGAGATTGTTTCAAAGTGAATGGAGGGCCATAGGTTTGAGGGACGAGAGTGGAGTGGGTAAGGGAAGTAGAAGTCAAAATGGTTGATGTCACGCCGTCAGTTAGAAATAAAAAGGTCTGGAGACGGAAGGAGACTTCGGCGAGGTACTGTAGTAAAAGAGTACTAAGTAGTAAAAGAGCGAAAAGGACAGCAAGACCCAGAGGTACCATTATAGAAGTTCTCTGTTGGAAGCAGTAAGAACCAAGAGAGTCAGCATGTAGTGTTGCTGGAGCCAGCATTGCAGAGGCTCCTGGCCTGCAAGTCAGGCAGGTCAACAGCTCGGGCCTGCTGGTGGATGGGGAGAGGCAGGGGCGGAAAACCCGGGGGGGGCAGAGGGGACAAGGTCGGCAGCAAACATCCTCCGCTATAGAATCTTTGGTCGGCAGTCAGATGGGCCAGCGCAGTGAAGCAGCGCTAAACCCAGCTAACTCTGCCTGTCCCGCCAGGTGAGCTTACAACCCTTCCTGGACTTGCGGGAAATATGGCCAGTGCGGAGAAGCCGCGCTGGTGTCCCGGCAGTCCAGCCAGGGCTGTAGGTTAACCCGGTGAAGACAGGCAGTTGAGCTGCATTTAGCGCTGGATTGAGCCTCCGAAGCCTCGCGCGCGTGTGAGTGTGCGCATGCGCGCGTGGCCATCAAAAAAAAATTGTGTCCCGTCCCTCCATGTTTTGATAGCGAGTTCCGCTCTTGGGGAGAGGCGAGGATCAACATAATGAGTGGTGAAGGTCACAGTTATGCAAGACACTGGGTGAGGCTGCAGTTGCAGTATTGTGTTCAGTTTTCAGTATTGTGCAGATGACACAAAGCTGGGTGGCAGTGTGAACTGAGGAGGATGCTATGCGAATGCAGGGTGACTTGGACAGGTTGGGTGAGTGGGCAGATGCATCGCAGATGCAGTTTAATGTGGATACATGTGAGGTTATCCACTTTGGTAGCAAAAACAGGAAGGCAGATTACTATCTAAATGGTTTCAAGTTGGGAAAAGGGGAAGTACAACGGGATCTGGGGGTCCTTGTTCATCAGTCAATGAAAGTAAGCATGCAGGTACAGCAGGCAGTGAAGAAAGCAAATGGCATGCTGGTCTTTATAACAAGAGGAGTTAAGTATAGGAGCAAAGAGTCCTTCTGCAGTTGTATCGGGCCCTACTGAGACCACACCTGGAGTATTGTGTGCAGTTTTGGTCCCCTAATTTGAGGAAGGACATTCTTGCTATTGAGGGAGTGCAGCGTAGGTTTACAAGGTTAATTCCCGGGATGGCGGGACTGTCATATGCTGAGAGAATGGAGAGGCTGGGCTTGTATACTCTGGAGTTTAGACGGATGAGAGGGGATCTTATTGAAACATATAAGATTCTTAACGGTTTAGACACGCTAGAGGCAGGAAACATGTTCCCGATGTTGTGGGAGTCCAGAACCAGGGGCCACAGTTTAAGAATAAGGGGTAAGCCATTTAGAACAGAGACGAGGAAACACTTTTTCTCACAGAGAGTTGTGAGTCTGTGGAATTCTCTGCCTCAGAGGGCAGTGGAGGCCGGTTCTCTGGATACTTTCAAGAGAGAACTGGATAGGGCTCTTAAAGATAGCAGAGTCACGGGACATGGGAAGAATATGGGGTACTGATTGGGGTGATCAGCCATGATCACATTGAATGGCGGTGCTGGCTCGAAGGGCCAAATGGCCTACTGCACCTATTGTCTATTGTTTTGTCCAGCCTGCTATAAGAAATATGCCGCTAATTTGGATAATCCTCAATTTTTAACAAAATACTGAATATAATTTCAGAGCTTAAATATCAAAATGTGATAATGGGGTGAGATTTCAATTGCGTTTTAGATCCATATCTGGATAACTCTACACAACAAAAGAGGCTTAACATAAAATCAAAAGCCAGTGAACTAAATACATATATAAAAAATACAAATATAACAGACGTATGGAGGATCGCTAATCCAGCTGGAAGGGAATACTCTTTTTACTCAATGGTACATAAAACTTACTCACGTATCGATTATTTTTTAGTGGACACGAAATTAATTCCGTACACAACTAATTCTAAATATCATAACAGTATCATTTCTGATCACTCTCCGTTAACCTTTTTCTTAAAAATAGAAGGAATGCCCAATAAAAAATTGTTTTGGAGGTTTAATCCCCAAATTTTAAACGATCCACAAGGTAGTATATATCTAAAACAACAGATGGAATTTTTTTTTTGCGACTAACGACACGCCAGGCATCTCACCCTCTTTATTATGGGAATCTTTTAAGGCATTTATTAGAGGATCTATAATTTCATATCAAGCATTTCAAAATTAAAAAAATAAGAAAGAACAATTGCAGTTAGAACAAATTAGACAATTAGACCTAGATAATGCTAAAGAACCAACCATAGATAAACACAATAAAATAACAATATTGAAATTTAAATTAAACAGAATCTTATCTGCAAGAGTTATAAGACTATTTCAAATTACAAAACAGGAAAACTTTGAATTTGGCGATAAACCACATAAACTCTTGGCACGTCAACTGAAAAAACGGGAAAAGGATCATACGATTTCAAAAATTAAATCAGATAAAGGCGAATTGTTAACATTACCTAAAGACATTAATAAAAGATTTGCTCAATTTTATCAAAATGTATATACATCAAAAACATCAGCAGATAACATTAAAGTTATAAATGTCTTGGATAATTGTAACCTCCCAAAACTTAATCTGTTGGAACAAGAGGAATTAGGAGCACAGGTCTCAATTAAAGAAATAGAAGAGACAATAAACTCACTGAAGAACGGTAAAACGCCAGGACCAGATGGATTTAGTAACAAATTTTATAAAAGATTCTACGAGACAATCTCACCACGTCTACAAAAATTGTACACATACGCTTTTAAAGAACAAGCACTACCAGAAACATTAGCGGAATCAACTATTACACTTATACTGAAAAAAGATAAAGATCTAGAAGATCCAGGTTCATATAGAGCCATTGCATTGTTAAACACAGATCAGAAAATACTAGCGAAAACTCTAGCAAGAAGACCGAGTAAACACATCAGTAAATTAATAAATGTGGACCCAAGAGATATTCATTCAATAATCTGAGATGTCTGTTTAATATAATGTATTCATATAATACTGAAGAGGAAGACTTGTCAATTATTTCATTGGATGCAGAAAAAGCATTCGATCAGGTGGAATGGGACTGTCTCTTCAAAGTACTGCAAAAATTTCAAATGGGAGAGAATTTCATTTTATGGGTAAAATTATTATATGACAAGCCGACTGCTAGAATACTGACCAATAATATACTCTCTCCGAAATTTCAACTATCCAGGGGCAATAGACAGGGATGTGCACTATCACCCCTGCTATTCGCTCTTGTGATAGAACCCTTAGCAGAAAGTATAAGAACGCATCCGAACATCCACGGTTATAATACAAAACATTCAAATAATAAAATATCATTATATGCAGACGACGTATTATTATATATTACAAAATCGCAAATTAGCATACCAAATATATTAAATTTAATAGAGGAATTTGGATCCTCAGGATATAGAATAAACTGGAATAAAAGCAAAATTATGATGATAAAACCTCAAGAATCGACACACCTTTTAAAATTCCCCCTTAGAATTGCTACAGAAAAATTTAAATATCTGGGTATTCAAATTAGCAGAAAATATAAAGCTTTATTCAATGCAAACTATATGCCCTTACTTACTAAATTAAATGCTTTGATTAAATTTTGGAAAACACTACTGATGTCTTTAATAGGCAGAATAAATGCCATAAAAATGATTTTGTTGCCATAAATCTTATATTTATTTCAATGAATACCAATATATTTACCGAAAATCTTTTTTTTAAAACTCGACTCTGATATCACAAATTTCATATGGGACTATAAATCCCACAGAATTCAAAGAAGACACCTGTGTAAACCCAAAGAATTCGGAGGCCTGACACTACCCAATTTTTTGTACTATCACTGGGCAACGATTATCAAAAATGTAATTTACTTGTTGGACAATTCTGCCCAACAGGTAGATTGGATAGTAATGGAAAGAGAGGATTGCTCTCCTTTTAATATAGGAGCGATCCTTCTTTCACCGATAAAATTGAATAATACAATATACAAGAAAAATCCAATTATTCATAGTACAATACGAACTTGGAAACAAATAAAATTGACATTCAAATTAAGAAACCTATCGCTTCTCTCTCCCATTGTTAATAACCCATCGTTTAAACCATCTATTATCGACAAAACGTTTACACACTGGGAAAGAATAGGAATTAAAACGTTTGGAGATATGTATGAAATGGGAAACCTTTTAACATTCCAACTACAACTTAAATACAACCTGAAAAGTAATCAATACTTTAAATACCTTCAAATCCGTGACTACTTGAAAATTCATACACAAGAACATAAAACTTCGACTTCAGATATATTAGATGAAGCTATGAACAGAAAGGCGGACTCAACAAATTTAATATCATATTTGTATAAAATCATTTTAAACATAGAGATACCACCGTCGGATACAATTAAAAGAGATTGGGAACAAGAATTATCTATAAATATCTCGAAAGACAGATGGGATAAATATTTGCTACATGTACACAAATGTTCGATTAATGTAAGACATACCTTAATTCAATTCAAAATTTTACACAGATTATATTACTCGAAAACTAAATTGAATAAATGTTTTTCCAAATGTGTCTCCCATCTGCGACACATGCTCATCTCAAGATGCAACTATAGCACATTCTTTTGTCTTTTGCATAAAACTTCAGAAATTTTGGAAGGAAATTTTCAAAATTTTTACAAAAGTATTTAAAATAAAACTGAACCCCAACGCAGAACTGATTATCTTTGGAACAACGGAGGTCGGCCCTGAGCTGACTTAGTTCCAAAAGAATTTCCTTAATTATGGCAATAACAGCAAAAAAACCTATATTAAAATTCTGGAAAAATGCACCAACACCAACGCTTTAAATGTGGATCTCAAATATGTCTGAAATGTTACATCTAGAAGACATGAGATTCATCCTAGCAGGCAAATCAGACCAATTCTTAAAGATTTGGTCTCCTTTTATCGATTTATTACAAGCATATGTTGCAACATAACCCTGGAAATTAACTGTTTCAGAACCGGGTGAGGGGTGCGCAAAGATATGAAGCAGCTATATCCCTTTTATCTTCTTTTTAATTTTTTCTTTTTTTCTCTTTTCTCTTCCTCTCTCTCTTTTTACTGCACTTTTCACAATCTATTACTTTCACCACCTTATCTAACTTTCTTTTTCTCTCTTTTTGCTTCTACTACTTTTTTATTATTAAATTTAAAAACAAGAAGTTGTACATGAAATGTTTTATATTATTCTTGGTATATACTATTGTGTATGACTTCTAATAAAAATATTATTAAAAAAAAATAAAAATAAAATGCTGTTAAGCCTGGACAAGTGCAACGATGATTTCCGAGTAAAACCAATGGTTCTTTGTCACGCACAGCACAGTGAAGGCCTTCAGTGAGCTATGAACTTGGACTCTAAGATACTTCTGAACATCAATGCTGCAAAGGGTTTTGCCATTAACAGTACTTCCCCTTATACTTCCCCATTATACTTCCCCTTGCATTCAATTTCCCACTTGCACAGGTTAATCTCTCCATCTGCCGTTTCTCAAACCATTTCTGCAGCTGATCTCTACCCACTTTACCTTCTGACAGATTTCTCACCGTCTGCAATTCCTCCAATTTGGATATCATCAGCAAACTTACTCACCAACTCATCTACATTTACGTCCAAGTTATTATATATTATAATGAAGTACAAAATAATGACGGGAATAGATAGGAGGAAGGCACGGTCTTTTTCCCCAAGATTGGGCAATCAAGAACTGGAGGGCATAGGTTTAAGATAAGAGAGGCACGATTTAATAGAAACCAAAGGAGAATTTGGGTGTATGGAACGAGCTGCCACAGGAGGTACAGGCGCCTCGCGTTTTGCCCGGGGGTTACATGCTTGAAAAGCAGCACATAATTCAAAAACGTGTAAATTAAACAAAAAGGTAACTACGTAGTCAGCAGTAAATTTGAGCGCATTATTCCAAAATTACAATGGGCTGAATGTGAGATGTGGACCAAACCCAAGTAAATGGGACTAGCTAAGATGGGGCATCTTGGTCAATATGGATGAATTGGGCCAAAGGGCTTGTTTCCATGCTGTTTGGTGTATGGTCAGGTTATCAACAAGAAAATAATGATTTTTAATTGGAAAGCATGAAAAATGCTCCAACTCCACCTTTAGTTTTGAAATTATTCTTAATCAAACACATTCATAATTTACTTTGATGCCAAATAAACACATTGGGTTAAACAACCATATGTGTATGCTCCAACCTACCCATATTGTAACCAAGAATTTCACAAAGGGACTGAAAATTATCCTGGGTAAAAACCAACATAGGGAGAAGCTGCAATATTTTACTATCAAAAGTCCATGTGCATGAATATCGCTTTCTCTCACTACAGTTAGGTGCACCTGGCAGAACGTGGTGAATAAACAGGTTGTGCCAACAGTAACTGGGCAGCTCAATTACAATGGAGGAAACAATTAAACAGAAGGCAATGTAACATTACGTCTCCAAAAAGTCTTTAGGATGCAGCAGCAAAAGCCGATGTTTTGTGAACATTGGCTTCATGATGGATCACTACTGCACCACATTCCCCAATATTCCAACCGAAATGTCAGTATCTCTCCAGCAGCAGGTCAGTGTTTCCTTCAGCTGAGGAATCACCGTGACATCATTCTTGACGCAATGCGATACACCACACAGTGCAAACCATATGGTCCCAATTCAACCAAACCCAGCTCAGAGGAACAGGCCACCTTAAACTTAACCTTAACTTAAACTTAACCATCCTAACCTTAAACCTAGCAAGGTAACATAGTGAGGAAATCAACAGGTTTATTCACTGCAATCCTAATGTTAGATATCAATTAGTCTTCATCCACCAGTCTTTGTATCATTTTCTACCTGCAACAGCTTAGACCCATACATCAGGTTTCACTGAACAACATATACACAGCATCTAAAAGAGCAAATCAGACGCGTGATGCTATGTAGCAGATGAAATAGCAACACATTTGGATCGCAGTCACAGGATCGGTCCGAGTCAGCATGGATTTACGAAGGGGAAATCATGCTTAACTAATCTTCTGGAATTTTTTGACGAAGTAACTAGGAAAATGGACATGGGCAAGCCAGTGAATGTAGTGTACCTGGACTTTCAGAAAGCCTTTGATAAGGTCCCACATAGGAAAATAGTGGGCAAAATTAGAGCACATGGTATTGGGGGTAGGGTACCGACATGGATAGAAAATTGGTTGGCAGACAGGAAACGAAGAGTAGGGATTAACGGGTCCCTTTCAGAATGGCAGGCAGTGACTAGTGGGGTACCCGCAAGGCTCGGTGCTCGGACCGCAGCTATTTACAATATACATTAATGATTTAGATAAAGGGATTAAAAGTAACATTAGCAAATTTGCAGATGAGACAAAGCTGGGTGGCATTGTGAACTGTGAGGAGGATGCTATGAGGATGCAGGGTGAGTGGGTAGATGCATGGCAGATGCAGTTTAATGTGGATAAATGTGAGGTTATCCACTTTGGTGGCAAAAACAGGAAGGCAGGTTATTATCTGAATGGTGTCAAGTTGGGAAAAGGGGATGTACAACAAGATCTGGGGGTCCTTGTTCATCAGTCACTGAATGTAAGCATGCAGGTACAGCAGGCAATGAAGAAAGTTAATGAGGGAGGAAATAACGAAAGGAACTGAGTATCAAGAGGTCCTTCTGCAGTTGTACAGGGCCCTGGTGAGACCACACCTGGAGTATTGAGTGCAGTTTTGGTCTCCAAATTTGAAGAAGGACATTCTTGCTAATGAGGGAGTGCAGCGTAAGTTCACAAGGTTAATTCCCGGGATGGCGGGACTGTCATACGTTGAGAGAATGGAGTGACTGGGCTTGTATACGTTGGAATTTAGAAGGATGAGAGGGTAATCTTATTGAAACATATAAGATTATTCAGGGATTGGACACGCTAGAGGCAAGAAACATGTTCCCAATGTTGGGGGAGTCTAGAACCACAGGCCACAGATTAAGAATAAGGGGTAGGCCATTTAGAACGGAGATGATGAAAAACTTTTTCACCCAGAGAGTTGTGAATCTGTGGAATTCTCTGCCTCAGAAAGCAGTGGAGGCCAGTTCTCTGGAGGCTTTCAAGAGAGAGTTAGATAGAGCTCTTAAAGATAGCGGAGTCAAGGGATATGGGTAGAAGGCAGGAACGGGGTACTGATTGTGGATGATCAGCCATGATCACAGTGAATGGCGGTGCTGGCTCGAAGGGCCTAATGGCCTTCTCCTGCACCTATTGTCCATAACTCATCTCATGCCTCCCTAAAGAAACACTCCGTACAAGGAACCAGTCAGGTCCATGATAAAATGCCCACAATTTCCCTGTGCATGCAACTTCCAAAATACTCAAGCTTAATGCCACTCAGGAAAGGCAGGGGGTTATCCTCTACTGTGCAATGTGATTGTCACGTGAAGCATCTCTAGACTCCAGTAAATCTCACCACAAGGCACAAGTAGGGAATAGAAAGAAAAAGTCTGAAGCATCTCGACCGGAATTGTCACCTATCCATGTATCCCAGGGATGTCGCCTCATCTGCTGAATTACTCCAGCACTTTGTATCTTTTCTGCATTTGATTGCTATCTATTTTCTTGGTTTTGATTCTCTGAAATTACTACCCTATTGTTGCAGTAAATTGTCTTGCATCTCCTGGTTTTCAAACTTCAACTGTTCAGCTCGAGATAGTGCAATATAAATAACAGCAGATTAGGTTCTGTCACCATGGTAACCCAGATGGAATATGGTTCATCATGGACACAAGGAACTGCAGATGCTGATGTATAAAAAAAGACAATGTGATGGAGTAACTTAGCAGGTCAGGCAGGATCTCTGGAGGCAGGACCATATGTCTGACCTGCTGAGTTGCACCAGCACTTTGTCTTTTCTTATATGGTACATCGTGTTATACTTCCATAAATTATATTTACAGTTTCGGAGCATTGCATGGAAGTCAGTGTAAAGTGCTATAACCTCCACTGCGGTCTGTCTGCAACTATCTCGATAGAATATGGACAGGAGAAGTTTCCTTCATCTTCCGGTCAGGATCCTTCTTCAGACTGATTGACCCGACAAGCTGTGGTGGGGGTGGGGGGGGGGGGGGGGGGGTGGGGGGAGAAAAAGCTGAAAGAGAGGAGGGGCAGACAGGAGAGGGGATGGACAAAGCCTGACAAGTGATAGCTGGATACAGGTAAGAGTTTTTTTGATAGGCAGATGGTTAGACAAAGGCCAGAAGCCATAAGAAGAAATGTAGGTGGAAGGTAAGAGGGGGCAGGGGGATGCGAAGGGGAAGGGAAAATGGGTGCAAGTCCAGGTAGGACACAGCGATAGGGGAAGGAGAAAGAAAAATGTATTGTTTGCAGGTAGTTACCTAAATTTGGAGAATTCAATGTTAATACCGTTAGGTTGTTATCTACCCATTGAATCCAAATCTTATACGCCAGAGACATTTTCTGGCCTGTCTCTGGCCTTTGTCCAAGCATATAGCTATTACCCCCTCTTCCCCCCCCCCCACGGCAACCATCACATATCCATCTAGCACTCGCCAGGTTTTGTCCTCTCATCCAGCTTTCCTCCTCTCATTCAGCTTTCTTCCTCTCATCCAGCTTTCCATTTTTTCCAGCTAATTTTTTCAACCCCACATTTCCTGACACATGTCATGATGACTTTGTATTACAGAAAACAATGCTATTAACTGTGATCCAGGAATGCACACCTCCCTCTCATTCTCCCCCCCTCGCACCTCAAACCAACACAGTGATCACCTGCTACAAAGCATCACTGTGTTCCATGACCTGCAAAACATTTTTAGATATTATCCCCAGCTCTTAATTACTACCTGCACTAATCCACCAGCTTGTCTGCCCTCATGTCAATGCGGACTGTCAGAATGTACAGAGTAAAGACCTCTTAGTTTAAAGTTACAGCATGAAAATAGGCCCTACGGCCCACCGAGCCCCCTTTGACCTACGATCACCCATACATTAGTTCTATCCTACACACCAGGGACAATTTACAGAAGTCAATTAAACTACCAAGCTGCACATCTTTGGAATGTGAGAGGACGTGGGAACATTCAGAGAAAACCCACACGGTCACAGGGACAAAGTACAAACTGTGTACAGATAGTACCCGTCGTCAGGATCGAACCCGGATCTCTGGCGCGGTAAGGCAGCAACTCTACCACTGCGCCGCTCTTCTCCCAGAGTACTGCATACAATTCAGTACTCCCCTAAGCATTTTAAATTATTGAGCAAACTTTTAATAATTGATTTGGATGGTATGGGAATGATTAAATATTAATCCCAGAATAATGCTAAGCATTATAAAGAGTCAATGATTGAAAATCGACAGCACTTCTAGGCCTGTCCTTTCAGGCACCGTCTTTCACCTTCAGCACGTTCCCCAACATAGTCCAGTAAATGATCCAAAAACATTAGAGTACATATAGTTAGTCTTCAGTGACTACTTATTTTACTAATGCAGAAATAAGAGCATCAAATAAATACTAAACTAAATAGGTAAGAGCTGGGCCAGGGACAGGCAATAATTTGCAGGTGGGTCATGCTGCTATGGACAGTGATGAGACTTCAGATCATCGTAGCATCAATTATAAACGCAAAAGGATACCGAGATCGGCAAAGAGAATGCTAGTGTTCATTACAGTAAATTATTAACAGGTGAGGCTACAGTGGACAGAAACTGTAGAGCTCTCTTCATTTATACATCATTTCCACAGCCCCGCTGCATTTTCTCTTTGGCTACACCCCTTGTCCTGTTCACTTTCCTCCCTTCCTCGTCTGCATTTGTTTTCACCGCTTCCCCCCTTGACTGCCTGTGTACTCCATACCCATTTTCATTCTCTCCCACTCCTACCTTAGCTTCTTAACCTCCTATCTCTCCCCCAATTTCTCACCTTTGTTCCTTAATTCTGTCTCATGCCACTTTGCTGCTCCTCATCTAAATGTAATTATGCACTTCTCCACCCCACTTCACAAAACTTAATCGGAGAACCTTCCTTCTCACACCTACATCTCACGCCTCTTCTCTACATCGTTGAAACTAAGCGCAGGCTTGGCGTTCGCTTCGCCCAATACCTCCGCTCAGTTCGCAATAACCAACGTGATCTCCCGGTGGCTCAGCACTTCAACTCCCCCGCCCATTCAGAATCCGACCTTTCTGTCCTCGGCCTCCTCCATTGCCAGAGTGAGGCCCAGCGCAAATTGGAGGAACAGCACCTCATATTTTGCATGGGTAGTTACACCCCAGCGGTATAAACATCGACTTCTCCAATTTCAGGTAGTCCTTGCTTTCTCCCTCCTCACAGCGCCAGAGACCAGAGTTTAATCCCGACCTCGGATGCCATCTGTGATTCAATGGTGGTTTTATTGTTACATGTGCAGTGAAAATGCAGAGTGAAATTATTTTCCTACAAACAGTGCAGTCAAGTATTGCCATACACACAGTGCCCTCCATAATGTTTGGGAAAAAGACCCATCATTTATTTATTTGCCCCTGCACTCCACAATTTAAGATTCATAATTTTTCAAAATCACGCGTGGTTAAAGTGCAAATTGTCAGATTTTATTAAAGTGTATTTTTATACATTTTGGTTTCACCATGTAGAAATTACAGGTGTGTTTATACATGGTCCCCCCATTTCAGGGCACCATAATATTTGGAACACATGGCTTCACAAGCGTTTGTAATTGCTCACGTGTGTTTAATTGCCTCCTTAATGCAGGTGTAAGAGAGCTGTCAGCAACTAGTCTTTCCTCCAGTCTTTCCATCACATTTGGAAACTTTTATTGTTGTTTATCAACATCTGAACCAGAGCTGTGCCAATGAAAGTCAAAGAAGCCATTATGAGACAGAGAAACAAGAATACAACTGTTACAGACATCAGCCAAACATTAGGCGTACCAAAATCAACTGTTTGGAACATTATTAAGACGAGAGCACTGGTGAGCTTACTAATCGCAAAGGAACTGGCAGGCCAAGGAAGACCTCTACAGCTGATGACAGAAGAATTCTCTCTATAATAAAGGAAAATCCCCAAACACCTGTCCGACAGATCAGAAACACTTTTCAGGAGTCAGGTGCAGATTTGTCAACGACCACTGTCCGCAGAAGACTTCATGAACAGAAATACAGAGGCTACACTGCAAGATGCAAACCACTGGTTAGCCGCAAAAATAGGAAGCCAAGGAGTACTTAAAAGAGCAACCACAGTTCTGGAAAAAGGTATTGTGGACAGATGAGACTAAGATTAACTTATATCAGAGTGATGGCAAGAGCAAAGTATGGAAGAGAGAAGGAACTGCCCAAGATCCAAAGCATACCACCTCATCTGTGAACCACGGTGGTGGGGGTGTTATGGCCTGGGCATGTATAGCTGCTGAAGGCACTGGCTCACTTATCTTCAATGATGATACAACTGCTGATGGTCAAAATGATCAATTCTTGAGTGGCCAAGTCAATCTCCCGATCTGAACCCAATTGAGTATGCCTTTTATATGCTGAAGAGAAAACGGAAGGTGACTAGGCCACAAAACAAGCATAAGTTATAGATGGCTGCAATACAGGCCTTGCAGAGCATCACCAGAGTAGACACCCAGCAACTGGTGATGTCCATGAATCGCAGACTTCAAGCAGTCATTGCAGGCAAAGGATATGCAACAAATTACTAAACATCACTACTTTCATTTACATGACATTGCAGTGTCCCAAACATTATGGTGCCCTGAAATGGGGGGGCACTATGTATAAACATTGCTGTAATTTCCACATGGTAAACCCAAAATGTATAAAAATTGCCTTAATTAAAATCTGACAATGTGCACTTTAGCCACATGTGATTTGTTCTATTTCAAATCTCAAATTGTGGAGTACAGAGGCAAATAAATAAATGATGGGTCTTTGTATTGTATGGAGGGCACATCCCCGATCAGTAAATTGTACAGAAATAGTCTACTAATCCTGCATGCGAAACGTAGCATGATTTGGTGCAACGTTCAAAGTCCAGTCCATGCTCTTAAGTATTAAGAGCGATACACGTTCCAGGCAAACCCCAGGCTGCTGCGGACCTCCAGCTGCCACCTTCCATGTTCGTGCGGGTTGACCTGGTTACAAAACTATCTCTCTCTCTCACTCCATCCACTTTTCTTAATTGTCCCTATCAGTCGTGTGTGATTTTGATGCATAAATTATGATATTGCAGAGGTAAGGTCACCATTATATCCACAAAATTCTCCACATTATCTGGAAAAAGCCATTGTTGTAGCTGTACTTCAAGAGCTCGGCAAGGGGCACGTCTCATTCAGAAGTACAAATCTTCAGTAAGAGCCAGAACTTTAGTCAATTCCAAAAGCTTGTGCTTTATCCAGTATTCCCATACTACATGCAATAAATCAAATTGGCTGAGATTGTTTCTGTAACAGTGATGATCTCATCAAGAAAAAGAGATGGATCATCCACTCAGCATGTCTGACTAAGCATGGTTGTCTTTGTCTTCAGCACAGTCTTTGGCATTCATTTGCTGGATTGAAGATGGGGACAGGAATAGTATTCTCAATTTATACAACAGCCTTCGAAATACACAATGAATGGCCCCCACAGCCATCTGCATCAATAAATTCCACAGATTAATCATCCTCTGATTAAGGAAATAACACCTCATTTCCTTTCTAAAGGGCCTGTCCTACTTGAGTGTCATTTGCGCGTCACACAGGTGGCGCGCGAAGATTTTGTGAATCCCAAAATCCTGCGGCACCGCGCGTCACTGCCTACGTCACCATGCACCATGCGCGCGTAATGCACGCCATGCGCGCATCACGTGCACGTCACGACGCGCGCGTCGTGACGCGTAAATGACACGCAAATGACGCCCAAGTGGGACAGGCCCTTAAAGCTGCGTCTTTTTATTCTAAGGCTATGGCCGCTGGTCCTAGACTCTCTCCCTAGTGCAAACATCCTCTTCACATTCACTCTATCCAGCAAGTTTCAATGAGGCCCCTCCCTCATCTTTCTAAACACCTGCTAGTATAGGCACAGTACCATCAAACACTCATCAGATGTTAAACCATTAATTCCTGGGGTCATTACAGCCTGTCACCTTTAGATTAGTTAGAAAATACCGTGTGGAAACAGGCCCTTCGGCCCTGCAAGTCCACACCAACCAGCGATCACCCTGTACACTTGTTCTATCCCTGCACACCAGAGATAATTTACCTACAAACCTGCACGTCTTTGGGAAAAGGGAGGAAACCAGGGCACCCAGAAAAACCTACACGGTCATAGGGTACATATAAACTCCTCACTGAAAGCATCCTTAGTCAGGATCAAACCATTACAAACATGGATTCTTGGCCCTTCAGCCCGCCATCCACACCAACCGGCCATTTAAACAAATCCTAATTAACAATGTCTAAATAACCTACCAACCCGCACGCCTTTCGGATGTGGGAGGTAACTGGAGCACCCAAAGGAAACCCATACATTCACATGGAGAACATGGAAGCTTCATACTGATGCAGCAGAGACAAGGACTGAACCCGGGTCCTTGAAAGTGTAAGACAGCAGTTCCATTAGCTGCAACACTGTGCTGCCCATTGTGTTTCATGTGGTATCCACGTGGTATCTCCGCAGAGCTTGCATACTCTGGTGGATGGGGCACACTAATGGGATAGGCTAGCAGAGGCTGAGTAAAGGAGGAAATTGGCAGACGGGATCAACAGCCAAGAGTCATCTCCATATAGGCCTCCAGAGGTGATGGGAGATAGTCACAGTATACTGTATTGCCTTCATCCAGAAGACAAATAAGAAATGGATGTGGATAGAATCAAAGCACAACTCTTCACCCACACAATCTCACCTCTTCCTCTCAGCATAATTTAATTTACACTCTCTCCTCTATCAGCCTCCCAACCCCGTGAGTTACACACAAATTTATCACTGAGAAAGCTCCCCAAAAGATCTCCTTCCCATTGTATCTTTCATGATCTCACGACATGTGGGGTTTTAAAGTGCAGCCATTATTTGCACGGTCACAAAACGTGCTCAGGTGCTGAAACTCCTCTCTCTCCCTCCCTCCATTTTGGCTTTCCTTTCACCTTTTGATGCACCCAGTGATTTGTACAGTGCTACAGGATTAATCCAACAGGACTAATCATCTTTAACTGCAGTCACAGATGAAGGTCACACACAGGTTGTTGAAAGCACACAGCAACATAATTAGTGTACTCCAGACCTCAACAATCTTTCTACTCAGTCACATGCTCACATCCAATTACCAAAGCAACATCTCTCTGCTTCCAGGCTTTAATCACTATTATAGCTGATGCAAGGTTGACAACTGCCTCGCCCGGGACTGCCACAAATCAAGGGACATATGCACAGATTCATATTTTACTGTAAAATGTGAGAGCTATTAACAAACCCAGGTTTATGTTCTCAGCCACTCTATTTACTATCAGGAGATATAATTTTGTTATTTTATCCTGCACCTCCATCAACAATTTTCAGGAGCTGTTCTGATGATTGTAAACAAACCAAGAAAATTGTAAACTCAAATGTATGCAAATCAAAACTGAAAACCATTAACACAGAATAGTACAAAACAGGAACAGGCCCTTCAGCCCACTATGTTTTGGCTAAACATGATGCCAAGTTAAACCGATCTCATCTGCCTGCAGATAATCAATATCCTCTATTCCTTGTACTTCCACGTACCAATCTAAGGGTCTCTTAAATGCCACGATCGTATCTGCCTCCACCACACCTGGCAATGGGTTCCAGGCCCTCACCAGTCTGTGTAAAGAAAACTTGGTCCGCAAATCTCCATTAAAATTTCAATTGTCAATGGTGTTTTATTGTCATATGTCCCGAAACGGAACAACGAAATTCTTACTTACAGCAGCACAACAGATATGTAAACAAAGTACTCTGTAACATCACAATAAACAAAGAAGTTCAGTATACAAAAGACAACTAAACAATACTAGTGCAAAGACAAAAACCATGCCCGCAAGTCTAAGTATTTCAGTGCTTAGTTAGTGGTTGCAGTGGATATTCTGACTCGAGGAGGGACCATACTAGACCTTGTAATGGGAAACAAATCTGACTAGGTGTCTGGTGATGCAGTGGAAGAATTAGGATAGTGATTACAACTTCATAAGTTTTAAATAAGGGACAGGTCAGGATGTTTGGGAAAGACAGATTGCAATGTCATTACGCAGGAGTTGAGGAGGGTCGACTGGAATCAGTTCCTATAACACGTCCACAGATGACATGTGAGGGTCGTTTAAAGGCCAGCTGATCAAAGCACAGGATTAGCATGTTCCAGTAAGGAGAAGGGAACAGGACGGCAAAGTGAAGGAACCGTGGATGACCAAGGAGGTCGCAAACCTGGTCAGGAAGAAAATGGAAGAGTATGTCAGTTTTAAAGTGGCATCAGACAGGGCTTATGAAGAATATAAAGCAAATAGGAAATAACTCAAGCAGGTGATTAGAAGGGTCAAAAAGGCCATGATATGTCATTGGCAAAACTGATTAAGGAAAA